>JANBXA010000732.1:1220000-1585000 GCA_030556225.1 Cricetiscus sungorus
AATTGTTTTGGGAGAAAAGGGAGCGGTGACCTCAGGGCAAGACCCCACCCAGCTAAACTTCCAACTTGTGAAAAGGAACTAAAGAAAATAAATCTCAGAGCCGGGTGTGGTTGCTGCTTGTCTTTAATCCCAGCACTGGGAGGGCAGAGGCTTCTGAGTTTGAGGCTAGCTTGGTCTACAGGGCAGGTTTCAGGACAGCCAGGCTTAGGTAGTGAAAGACAGAAAGCTGGTGAAGATGTAATTGGATGAGGAGGCCATGCTTCGGCCCCAGCGAGCAGCAGAACTTGGCATTTTGGCCATGTGGTTCTGGGCTTAGAGTTACAGGCCAGGCATGTCGGGGTGTCCCTGCATGGAAGGCTCTGTAGAGGCCACTGTGCGAAGCTGGAAGTTGAGGCCTTGGAGACCACAAGATGTTGGAGATGCCAGAGTCGTGGGATACCCTGCCAAGAAAAACTGCTCACAGCGCGTGGAACCAGCCCAAGGCACAGAGTGTATGACAGTCAGCAAACTTGAAAGGAGTTGGAAATCTGAGGAGCATTTTGACATCAGACACAGAGATTAGAGTCTGGAGTTTGCATAGCTGGTTTTTGGTCTCGCTCTGGTGCATTACTTCCTCACTATGCTCCCTTTCCTACACAGTAATGTATATCCTGTGCCATTATGTGCTGAACATATGTGATCTATTTTTTGATTTTTAATCTTGTAGGTGATTACAGTTAAGAGATTGCATGAATCTCAGACCAGACTTTGAACTTTAAAACACTGTTGAGACTGTGACATACTGTGGGGACTTTTGAAGTTGGACTAAATGCATTTTGCATTATGATATTGCTACCAGCTTATGGGGGGCAGGGTGTGGAATATGGTAGTGTGGATAAAATTGACTCCCACAATCTCATAGGGAGTGCTAGTATTAGGAGGTATAGCTTTGTTGGTGTGGGTATTTTTCCTCTGGAACCTCTTGCCCACTCCTGCTTGATTCAGAAAGTGCCATTCCTCTCCAAACCTGCCCTCTCAGAGAATATCCAACAACAACAACAAAAAAGGCACCAAACAGCCCAGCTCTGAATTTTGGCAGCTGCAGCAGCCCAAGTCCCTGTCTAAAGGGTTAAGTTTTTTTTTTTTTTTTTTTTTTTTAATCATATTTGGGCACAAACCCAAGTTGTGGTGGGCACATCACTACCCCTTGCCTACAAGCTATGTAAGCTCCCTGCCTTAGTTGGGCTTGTGATTTCTCTGGTCCTGATCTCTGGGACTGGAGAACCCACCTGGGAGTTGTTTTGCTCAAATAAATCTTTTACTTTTTCAATTCAGCTTGACCTGGCTTACTGTGTTGGTAGAGAAATCTATTATCAAGATACAGAAAATCTATTGGGTATAACCTTGTTCTACACTAAACCTCTGAACTGTAAGTGATTGGTTTTCTTTAATTGGGTCTCTTTACAGCAATAGAAATCCAAATAAGACTGGCGCAATATAGAAACAGCCTTTGGTGTCAGATTAGCGCACATAACACCCGGAGGACAAAGGGGAAGCTGGGACAGAAGAACCAGGCCAGGAGGCCAGGAAGGGGCGAGCAGTCAGGAGCGCCAGGACAGGGCTTAGGCACCAATGCCCTGTAAAGAAAGGAAAAGATGCTAAGAGATCTGGCGAGGCTGCCCTCAAGACGGTGCAGTGGGGTTGGATACTGAAGCACAGAAGAAGCCCTCGCCCCCGGGGTTCCAGGGTGTCACTTTGAACACGACAGCGTCTTGTTCTTTGGCATTTTATTTCAAAATTGTAGCAAGGACAGAGGGGGAAAATGCATCATTGAGAGCACCGGGGATCCGGCCTGAGAACGGAGATAGAGAAAATGCCAAGGGTCTCCCTTGAACACCCGGACACGGAGCAGCTGAGGGATCTGAGCCCGGAGCCCCAACGTTTCCGGCGGGTTCCAAAAGGCCCGAGCCCCGCCCGCCCTTAAGGCTTTGGAGTGTAGCGACCGCGTGCGGTCGCCAGAGATCCAGGTGTCCGGCCAGACCTTTTTCTATTGCACTTCTCGTGAGTCTCTGGGAAGCGAGGACGCTGACGGATGCCATCGGTCCGCGGCTCCAACCCGTAGGACACAGGCGGTAGCGTCACACGGGAAGCATCCAGTCGTGGGCACTGGCTCCGTACTGCCGGGCAACCGAGTTGTGGGTGAGGCCGCCGCACTACAACTCCCAGCAGGCTCCGGGACGTCGCGGCTGACAGCTCACAGAGCTGCGCCCAGTGCGCCCAGTGCCTTCTAGGAAGTGTAGTCCTAGACCCGGCCCGGAGGCCAGGCGACAAGCGCGCAGGGCCGTGGAGGCAGGGCGTGGCAAAGCCTTGAAGGCTCACACGTGCAGTGCTAGACGCCAACATGGGGCCAGGATACCCAGTCACCTGAGGCCCCGCTCGCCGGGAACAGAGCCCAGAGGTCCTTTGGAAACTCTCTGGGAATGCTCCAGAGGCGTACTGATGGGAGGAAGCCTTCCAGGCCAGGGAGGGGCGAGGGAGGAAGGCTTGCCATGCCAAAGGGACACCCAGGGCCCCAGGGAGCCGTGGGAGGCTCATTTCTGTGGCCGACAGCCCACAGGCTCACGGAAGAAAAAAAAAAGTTCTCTCTTCAGGACCCAGAGCCAGAAACTCCAGAAAGGGGCCTACAGCTCCTGAAGAAAATTCCCGTGCTTCTGGCCACAGGTACCCAGGGAGAAAGACCCATGATCAGAGTTGTCGCTCCCAGCTGAACTAACCTGAATGGCCTTCAACTCCTTCTGGAAGCGCAGGATGAGCTCTGGCCCGTTCTCCATGGTGGGAATGTGGAGTTGCTAGGGAAAGAAGACGTGAGCACTGGGCACCCCCCCCCCTTTCTCTCCCACCGCCCCGGCAGCTCCGCCTCACCTTGCCTTCATACAGGATTTGATGCACCGGGCAGACCTGACAAGCGGTGCCTGAGCCAAAGACTTCCCGCACGCGGCGCTCCTCCAGCGCCCGCTTCAGCTCCTTCATGGTGATCTTGCGCTCTACTACCCGGAACTCATCCTACAAAACAAGGGGGCAGAAACGCTCCAGTCCCCACACTCCTGCCCCGCTGCAGACCACCCCTCCCTACAGCTGCTGGGAAAGACGGACAGACCCAGAGAAGAGAGGGCATGGCCGAGGGCCCAGCCTTCCACCACAGATCCACAGCTCAGATGCTATGGTCCCAAGATGCAGGTGCCACACGGGTCCTACCCAAGTCCTAGCCAGGTCCAGCAGGCTTTGTCGAACCACACCAGGCAGGATGATGCCGTCCAGTGGGGGCGTTACCAGCTCCAGTACTAAGTCAGATGACGGACAGGTATCACTACCTCCTCCTACCCTTAAATGACCTCCCTTTTTATTTTTTTTTAGAAGCAAGCTGCCCAGAACCCGGAGGCAGGAATTAGGCAGGACATCACACAGGTGTGGGTCGGGTCATGGGGAGGCTCACCCCCGTCCTCATGAGTCCAGTGGACGAAGATGTTCATGGTGCCCACCTCAGTGAGCTGGTGGTCCGGCCCGTACAGCCAGAGGACTTGCTCACAGCCCTTCTCCTGGGCTTCTTGCTGTACCGCCACCGTGGGCCCGTAATTCCTGGAGGAAGCCTGGTCAGGCTGGGCAAGAATGGCCCACACTGCCCACAACACAGCCAGGGAGGGGTATCCTTCCCTGGCTCACATCCCTGCTGTGAGGGCTGCCCCACCCACAAGACAGAATTCTTAACTAACAGTCGTGGTCAATGTTGGGGCCCTGGGTGGCTGGTGTGTCCCTTTCCTGCCTCTCCAGCTTCTCCAGACATAGCGATGCCAGTGGTTTGCCTGACTTCCTTCTACTTTGCTTTGGGGGTTTGTATTTTTTGAGACAGGGTCCCCTGTGTAGCACTGGCTGTCCCGGAACTCTGCAGGACAGGCTGCCTCTGCCTCTGGATTGCTGGGATTAAAGACTCCTGTCACCACACCCAGCTGGATTGGGGGGCAGGGTCTCGGGTAGAAGTTGGCCTCGAAAGCACTGTGTAGCTGAAGCTAGTCTTGAATTCCTGACCCTCTTACCACCACCTCCACAGTGGGGTTACAGCCGCGCACCCCCACACTGGCTTCTGCTCTGCTTTAACCTGTGTGCTACCCACACCAGGCTTCACCTCTGACTCATACCTCACCCAAGACTCCCACTGTCTCAGGACACAGTCCCAAGTCATGGTCTGAGCCCGCACAAAAACTGGTCCTGTTTGCCTCCCATGTGCCAACTGTGATCCTGTCACACAGCCCGTCTATCAGCGCCTAGAGTTAGGAAACGGACGCTACCCTTTTCTTTCTTTGGGTAGAGTGGGGTTTGAACTCAGGACTGCCCACTTGCTAGGTACATAATCCATCACTGAACTCTATCCCCAATTCCACTCTCCTTTCACCTTTAATGTCAGCCACCAAGGACAACAAAGGACACAGAGAAAGCCCAACTACGGAGTCTGTGACAACAGCTTCCCAACCAAGAGGCATAGGGAGGACCGTTAGTCAGGCATCTGTGCTGGCCTGTCCTTGGGCTTCTGACAGGATACGAGCTCAGCTGCAGCCGCTAAGAGCACACCTGTGCACATTCACTATGTCCCCTTCAAAAAGGGCCCTGTCCACCTCCCATCCTTCTCTCTAGCTCTCCCTCTCTCTATCTGTCTGTCCCCATCCCCCGCTTTTCTCTCTCCCCCCCTTTCCTCTCTCCTGCTCCCATCCCCAGAGGCTGGTCCCCCCCCACCCCCGCCCCCTTTCATAATCCCTTTCCCTAATTAAAAAAAACTCTCTACTTTAACACTGTCGCATGCTCGCTTTCCCTCTCTCCCTCTCTCCCTCTCTCTCTCTCTCTCTCTCTCTCTCTCTCTCTCTCTCTCTCTCTCTCTCTCTCACCCCTCTTCTTGAATTACAACTGTGGCTCACGCTTTCCCAGCATCTCTCTCTTCCAGGGCACAGCTACTTACAGATTCGGGGAGTTACTTACCCCCCCACCTTGTAGTCTCCTACTCCACCCATCCAGGCTCTGATGAATGTGGGGTCAGCCAGGAGAGAAACAGGGGTCATGGCGTCTCCAGGGAAGTAGGAGCCCACAGGACACAGAATGACGTACAGGAGGGCTCGTGTGGCCACGCCAACACCCAGCGAGGGCTATGATGGGCATAGGGACAGCATCAGGCCAAGGGCACACACTGCAGCCTCCTCCTCCCTTAGACTGAGGACTCTGGGCCCAGCCTCCTCCCTCAGAACCCGAGGTCCAGGCTTCGTGTTCCCCACTAGCAGCTCCCGCAGCAAAGCCCACCTCGCTCCCGATGAGCACGGGCCGCACGTAGAGGCTGGTTCCATTGCCGTCAGGGACCCAGTCCTTGTCCACTTCAATGAGCCGGCGGATACACTCCAGCAGCTCCTGCTTGTCAAAGCCCTGGGCGGATCCCATAGGACTCAGGGGTCCAGTTCCCTCAGCCACCCTCTGCCCTCCTCCTAGGGCAGACTGGCCACTCACCGGCAAGCAGAGGCGCCTGGCAGAACGTAGCATCCTGTCCATGTTGAGCCACGGCCGGAAGAGGCGTACCTGCTGGTCCCCGCCTTTGTATGCTTTCAAGCCCTCAAAGAGCTGCAGACAGGCAGGGGAGGGTGATCAGGGCGGAGTCCCACAGCATCAAGTTAGAAGAGGCACAGACACAGAGACAGCAAAGGGCAGAGTGACAGAGAAAGACACCAGGGTGTCAAGCCTGTTGCCTCAGTTACACAGGAGGCAGGGGTAGATCCTGCCTGGCTAAGGACAGCTTGAGGAAGCCTGGCCTGCAAGGTGAGACCCTGTCTCAAAAGCACCCTCACCCCACTCAACAAAAAGAAAAGCTCACTTAATATACAAAGTTCTCCTACATAGTTTTAAAGTCTATCTCAGGGAGAGTCTGGAGGAATGGCCTAACGGTTCAGAGCACAGGCTGCTCTTCCAAAGGACCTAGTTCCAATTCCCACAATAATCATTAACTCCAGCCCCCGCGGGATCGGCTGCCCTCTCCTGGCCTCTGCAGGGACTGCATGCACAGTGATACCAGACACAACTCTATGCATGCAAACACTCATACACATAAAAAAACAATAAATAAAATCCCCAGGCAGTGCTGGTCCATGGTGGTAGTGGCGTGAATGCCTTTAATCCCAGCACTCAGGAGGCAGAGGCAGGCGGGTCTCTGTGAGTTCGATACCAGCCTAGTCTACAAGAGCTAGTTCCAGGACAGGCTCTAAAGCCACTGAGAAACCCTGCTTAGGAAACAAGTAAATAAACAAACAATTCCATGTTGATAAAACACACACACACACACACACACTCACAGACTGGGAGACAGTTTACAAAAGAAAATTTCAGTGGGTCTTTTTAAAGAGTATTTTTGTCATTCTTTGAGAATTTCAAACGTGTGCACACCAGGAGGTCACACGCATGTCACATGGCTATCATCACTTACTCCATTCTCTGGAAGAGCGATATGTGCTCTTATCCACAGTCCCCCAACATTAATTAGGGGGAAATGCAAATTAGCCCAACTTGAGGATCCTGAGGAGACAGCTGTTGCTGCACAGCCCTGAGGACCTTGGTTCAGTCTCCAGCACCCACAGAAAAGCCAGGCACCTGTAATCCCAGTGCTGGGCAGGCAGAGACAACAGGATTGCTGGGGCCTGGCAACCAGCCAGCCTCGCTGAGTTCCAGGCCACGAAAGACTGCCTCACGGCCAGGCGGTGGTGGCCCACACCTTTAGTCCCAGCACTCAGGAGGCAGAGGAGACGGCTCTCTGGGAGTTTAAGGCCAGCCTGGTCTACAGAGTGAGTTCCAGGACAGCCAGGGCTACACAGAGAAACCGTGTCTCAACAACAAGAAATCCTGCCTCAAAAACAGGATGGACAGCAATGGAGAAAGACATTTGCTGTCAATCCCTGCCTCCACACACATGCAGGAAAAATCACTCTGAGAACGTTTAGAAGCTCTTCGGCTATTGGAAGAACTGTAGCGGTTTGGCAAGACGTCTTTCTGGGAAACAGGCCTGGGCAGTGAGTGTGGAAACTGGTATAAGTTCCACAGAGAATAGTGTAGCAACACTGTTCAACATGGCACACCTGCCCTTTGACTCAGTAGCTCTAGAAATTGGGCAGAGAGCTCCACTTGCGTCCAGAGGAAGAGATTTGAACACCTGGTTATTGCAACATTCCTTATATTATCTCAGGGCTGAATAGAACCCAAATGTCCAACCACAGGGGATCGTCAGAAGACACCTTCTGTCAAACGGAGCGTCGCGCCACAGCAACGAAGGTGGGCACGGCTCCTTGAGGAATGCCACGGGAAAATCGAGTTGCTAGTTTTACAACTCCAGCGTAGGGTCTCATTCTATAGCCCTGGTTGGCCTCAAAATCATGGCAGTCCTCCTGCCTCAACCCCCTGAGTGCTGAAATGATAGTACTTCTCACAGTGCCTGAGAGCATCTCACCATATCCAGGCTGGGTCTGTCCTCACTCAGACTCCTCGGAAGCCCCTTTCTCTGTGGCCCTGATGGCATCCTGGGCCTCCTCTGCCACCCTGAGAAGCCACAGCGTCTGCCACCTGGCTCTTCTGTCTGCATGAGCTGTCCCCTCCCCCTTTGCTCTCATCTTCACCAGGAGAATCCCACCCTTCAGACCAGAGTTCCAGCAAAGTCAAGAGAGCTCATCTCAAGAACAGGCTGTCACCTAGTTTGGGCCCCAGAACACCGGTGACCTCAGGAAAAGATGACAGATCCACAGAGAAAGAAACGTGCAAAGCGCCAGAGAGGCGCACCCAGTCAGCGGGAGCAGGGGGAAGGCTCGGCAGGGGTGCAGGGCCCACCTGCAGAGAGTAGTGCAGGGCGGAGCAGGCTGGGTGCAGAGTGAGGTTCTGGAAGGGCTGGATCCTCGGAGGGCTCCAACCTGTCATCTTATTCCACTCGACCATCAGCATGTGGTCTGTGAATGTCTTTCCAAACAGCAGTGGCTGGCTAGGGCCTGGCTTGGTCTGTGGCTCTCTGGTCACCTGAACCTGGAGGTCTGCAGCCTGAGAGGAAGAAACAAACAAACAAAAACCCAGGAATCCAGGGACCTGGGGTCCCCAAGCTGAGAGACTAGAGCTTCCATCACGCCCCAGCTTCGGCCCCAGAGGACCTGGTCCGCGAGGCTTCTAAGAAACACAGTGTTATCTCTTTACAACACCTGAGAGCAGCTAACTTCAGAGAGAGATGAGACCTGGCCTTCCTCCAATGTGGGGTATGACCCCAGGCTTCCTCTCAGGACCCCTTTTACCTTGAAGCTGGAGGACACACATCTTCTGGGACCACATAGCATCCAGGGGACAGGGAGAAGTTTTGGGGCCCAGACCTGGGGTGAGGAGAGAAATAAATTTGGCCAAGTCAAGAGGCAGGAAGAGCAGGGTCCTGGCACCCACCGGCCACCTCTTGCATGGAAGGCCCATGAGGCCGGCTCTGTCACCGCCCCAGCACATTCTAGACAGACCCTGTGCTCTGCCCAAGTCCCATCAAAATGACCATCCCCAGGAAGACAAAGCCAGCTCCCTCCGCCCCTCCACCATTCAGGGCAAAGTCGAGAGAGGCGTGTCTCCTATTAGAGAACTTTGGACACAGCTTGTTACCGGCTTAGACAAGACGACGACTAGGGACAGTTCGAAGGTAAGGGGGCTCTCCTGGCTTGGGAGGGGGGTACCTGACCAGAGTTAGAAAAGAATAGGCCCTGTTTATCCCAGAATTCAGCAGCCCAGACCCCAGCGCTCCTCCCTCAGACCCAGCTGGCCTCCTTAACCCTTAACACATACAGGACTCTAGCCCTCCTCCCTCAGATGCAGGGGGCCTAATCCTTCCTCTTTGGGAGAGCTAGGGAGTTGCTACAGCCCAGCCACACAGCTGGGACACCCTCACACCGGGCACCAGTGTGCTCGTCACCGTCAGTGGCTGACAAGCAGCCCTGGGCCACCTCAATGCACACGTCCCTGCTGACCTTCCCATGGAAGGCAGTATTTGTGACAGGTTCCCCTTGACCTCTGACTTCATGCTTTTCTCTGCAGACTGTGGAGAAGCAGCTGGGTGGGGAGTTTGAAGAACACGGGGCATACCCCGCTCCTGCTGGAGGAACTGAAACTGGCCAATGACACCGGGGAGCCCCGCAAAGGTCACAAGTCAGTGGGTGAGTCTTAGATACCACGTACATGAGTCTGGGCCAGGAAGCAGTTTTTTCTAATTTTGTGTTTTGAGGGGAGGGAGGCTGAGACAGTGTCTCACTAAGTTGCCCCCTGACCTCAGACTCACTCTGTAGCCTAGAGCTTGAAGTCATGATCTTCCTGCCTCGGGCGCTGCACTAGCTGGGATGATAGGCATGTGTGCCACCACCCCTGGCTCAGATAAGATCTGTGTGTGTGTACATGCATGCATATGTACATTGTTCTTGTGTGTAAGAGGCCAAGCTCAGGTGTGTCATTCTTCGGGTGATATCTAGCCTGGTTTTTGTTTTTATATGCGCTGCTGTTTGGCACGCATATGTGTCTGTGTGAGGGAGTCATAGCCAATGGTACCTGAATTACAGACACTTGTGAGCCGCCATGTGGGTGCTAGGAATTGCTCTCGGGAAGAGCAGCCAGCTCCTTAGCTGTTGAGCTACCTCTCCAGCTCCCCATCCTGTTTCTTGTTTGTTTTGAGACAGGGTCTTACCACATAGTCCTGGCTGTTCTGGAACTCTCTCTGTAGACCTGGCTGGCCTTAAACTCAGAGATCCACCAGCTTCTGCCTCCCTAGAGCTGGGATTAAAAGTGTGTACCACCCCCGTCCTATTTTTGAGACAGGGCCTATGACTGGGTTCTGAAGCTCACCAATGACGATATTTTAGGAGTGAGTCACCTACTTTTTTTTTTTTTTTTTTTTTCACATGTGTTCCAGGGATCAAACTCTGGTTTTTCATGCTCATGTGGCAAGCATTTTACCAACTATGCTCATGTTCCCCAGCCCTCAGATGTATTTTTTGTGTATCTGTTTTTTGATACAGGGTTTTCTCTGTGTAACTTTGGAGCCTGACTCTATCTCTAGACCAGGCTGGCCTTGAACTCACAGAACCTTGCTGCCTCTGCCTCCCATGTGCTGGGACTAAAGGTGTGCGCCACCACACCTGGTCGCTGACGTGGTCTTAATCGTGTGGTGACTGAGAGCTTCTGGGAGAGTGATATGAAGCTTGTGAACACTGCCCCCTGCACCAGACACGCATGAGATGGGAGAAAGAAATGCACACTGGGTAGGACAGCCAGCATGGAGGCAGGAGCAGAGGGAACCAAAAAATATTGTCTAACGAAGTAAGCCGGAGAAGCTACACAATGCAGAAGAGACAGTGAGCTGAAGAAATGAGAAGGAAAATGTAGCTGGGGCGAATTCAGTTGGTAGAATGCAGGCATCCCTGGGTTTCTTTTAAGAATGACTAGGAATCCAAGGCCATCCTGACTTTGTAGCAAGTTTGAGGCCAGCCTGGCTTCTGTAAGACCCTGTCTCAATAACAACAATGAAGGACCCAGGGGTGGGGATGCACACCTTTAATCCCCACGCCGGGGAGACAAGGACAGGCAGAGCTCTGAGCTCAAAGCCGGTCTGGTTTACATTGTGAGACCCTGTCTCGAAAAGAAATGGTGGCCAAGAGATGTCACAATAGATAGCATCATAAAGAAGGGCTATTGAGGTGACTGGCTGGGGAAAGGCAGCTGACCACAAGCCAGAGCGAAGATCGTGTTTAACGCCTGGGACGCACTCCTTCCTTCTAGCCCATGGAAGGACAGAACCGACTCTAAGCTGTGACCTCCACACACATGCACACACAGAATAAATAAAATGTAGTAGGGACGGGCAGTCAGGCAACAATAGTGTGTGTGTGGGGGGGGAGGCAGAAACCTAGGCAGAGGTTCGAAACTGGGTCTGCTGGTGCACACCTATAGTCACACATCTCTGGAGGCTGAGGCAGAAAGGTCACAAATTGGATCCCAGACTGAGCTAAAGAGAGCAAGAGAAAGCAGGAAGGGGAACATCACACAGCCTCGGGACACAGGGAAGACTCTGCGCCAAGGTCCAGAGTGTATTTTCTGACCTGGCCACAGCAGGGCCTTAGTGACACTGAAGGCTAGTCTCCTACCTGGGCCCTTCCTGGAATTCCAAGGCCAGCAGTCTTCTGTTGGCTCAAATGACACCCTTCCCCACCTACACTGGGAATTAAGCCCAAAGGAGGCACCTAAATGGCAGTGGACTACAGGGATGGAGGATCAAAGGATGGAAGCAGAGTTAAGAAATTAAAGGGGAGTGTCCCCTTCATGTCCCAGAACCCCTGAACTGCTGAAGCTCAGCACAGCCCAGGTGTGCACCGAAAATTAGGAGTGTTCTTGTCAAAACCCCATTCTCTGTCACAGGTCAGCAAAGGTGTGCAGCCCTGTCCCCACACCCTGCTTTCTCCTCAAATTCCGCAAGTCCCATAGCCCCAGGCTGTCCCGATCCAACAGACTTGCAGAAGTCCAGTGTTCTCTGTATCGCAGCCTGGTCACCTCAGGTCCACCCCTTACAGAGCTGCTATCCTAACACAGGGCATTTCCCGTCCCATTCCTAACAGCACATGTCCCTCTACAGCCTAGGATTGTCCTTGGCAAGTCTCAGGGCTGTTCCTTACAGACCCAACATCTACTCCAATGTCAATCTAGACTAGTCCATGAAAGACGGACCTTGCCAAACCCCAGCCGGCAAGGTCTGCCTTTTACTCTGGGATTTCACCGTGTGGGCACTCACAGCTCTAGTGGGCTCGAGGTTAAGAGCGCCTACATTACAGGTTAAAATTGTCTTCCTCAGAGCCCAGAGTTGCCCAGTATGGCAAAGGTGTACCCATCCAAGGCCACCACACCATCAACCTAGATCGATGTCCCTGTCATATACTAAGGCAGTGTCTCTCTAGAACATTTCTGTCATTAAGAACTGGGAGGGGGAGCTCATGGACCCCAGACTGATAGCTGGGAAACCAGCATAGGATGACCCAGAACCCCTGAATGTGGTGTTAGTTAGGAGGACTGGGCAGTCTATGGGGCCTCTGGTAGGGGATCGTATTTATCCCTAGTATACGAATGGACTTTGGGAGCCCGTTCCACATAGAGGGACACTCTCTCAGTCTAGACACACTGGAGAGGGCCTAGGCCCTGCTCCAAATGATGTGAGTCTTTGAAGATCCCCCATGGAAGGCCTCACCCTCCCTGGAGAGCAGAATGGGGACGGGATAGGAGGTCGGTGGGGTCCAGGGGAAGAGAGGAGGGTGAGGGAACCAGGATTGACATGTAAAACAAGCTTGTTTCTAATTTAAATTAAAAATAAATATATAATTTTTTTAAAAAAAGAACTGGGAGATGTCCAGGTGGTGGCGCGTGCCTTTTGTTCCAGCACCCGGGAGGCAGAGGCAGGTGGATCTCTGAGTTCTAGGTCAGCCTGGTCTACAGAGTGAGTTCCAGAACAGCTTCCAAAGCCACAGAGAAACCCTGTCTCGAAAACAAACAGAACAAAAAAGACACGAAAAGAAAAAAGAGCTGGGAAATGTAAAGGTATGTTCAGTAATTCCCAAGCCTAGATTAAGAGTGTCAAAAAGTCAGGACCGAGCTAAGAGCAAATATTTTTCCAAGGTTATGGCCCAGCTGTTTGCTTGTAAATCATGTTCTCTTAAGATCACAAACTCTCCAAAACTCTGCAGCTTGACACCATCGAAAAGTACTGAAGTGCTCTTGCCTGGAGAATCGTGTTATTTTGACACACAGACGCTTGCTTCGGATTACAAAAACAGGTACTCAGCCTCCTACAGACACCACACACGCCTTTACGTGCTTTTTGTCCCAAGAAGTAAGATCTTGGGTGCAATTTGCAGCCAAGACACCGTGCCTAGTCCTGCGCCAAGCCCCAGAGGTCCTGGGCCCCTGTCTAAGCCAACATCAGAGCAACTAACCGGTCCTCAGCCCGCAGGCTGCACGCCCAGCCCAGACTTCCTCGCACCCACTCCGCCCTGCGCTCTTCCGTTACAGCCCTGCTCCGTGCGCCCCTCTTCCGACCTCCGGGTCCCAGGGTCCCCACGCGCCCACCCGTGCCTGGCCACTGCCGCCCCGGCGCTCCTTCCCAAGGGGCCCCGTCCGCCTCCGCGTCCCGCAGCGGAACCCGAGGCACGCAGGAATGACGCCAAGCCGGAAAGGCTGCACGCCAGTGGTCCACCCGGAAGTGTGCCCCCACCGGGTCCCCCGAGGCCCAGCGCCCGTCCGCCAGGCACCCACCTGCCGGAGTACGCCTGCAGCCATGATCCGCGCGGCGGAGACTGCGGCCTGAGGCGCGGCCTGGCCAGGCATTCCGGCCCCGCCCTGCTCACGCCCCCTCCCGCAGATGGCTGCTCTCTGCGGGCCTCACTCCTGCCAGGCCTTCTGAGTTATAGGACCTCAGGGACCAAGGCTCTGCTGCTAGGGACAGTTCAGAACTGTCATCCGCTCCCTCCTGGCCTCCACCCTGCCCTGCGCCGCCCCAGCCGCACTCATGCCCAGCCAGGCATTTGTCTTGGCTTTTGGTTTTTTTTTTTTTTTTTTGCCTTTGTGGTACTTAGGGACTAAACCCGTGGCCTTGTGTATGTTAGGAACACGAACTATCCACTGAGATAACGTCTCCATACCTTGAAAAAAATATATTGCTGGGTGTGATAAAGCATACCTTTAATCCCAACACTGGGAGGCAGGAGGGTTTCAGTGAGTTCAAGGCCACTCTGGGCCCCCTCATGAGTTCCAGGCCAGCCAGGGCTATACAGTGGATTCTTGCTTCAGCACAAAACAAGTGGGGTTGGAAAGAGGGCTCAACTGTTAAAAACACTGCTCTTCCAGAGGACTGGGCCTGGTTCCCAGCACCCACACAGTGGCTCACAACTGTCTGTAACTCCAGTTCCAAGGGATCCATTGCCCTCTTCTGAACTCCACAGACACATGGTACACTTACTTACATGCATGCACGCAATACACTCATACACACTTCGTCGGTGGCCAATGTCGGTGGAAATGTCAGTGGGTGCAGAGAAAGGCCGTTTGAAGCTGGGCCTGGTAGCACTTCCTTGCAATCCCAACTCTCTGAAAGCTGAGGCAGGAGATTTACTTCAAAGTGAGAGCGTCCTAGATGAGAGCGCTAGCCTTTGTCTCAAATGAAACAGGAGTGGTGCTTTGGGGATGGAGGGTGATGGGTGGGGGTGAAGACTCCACTCTGCACAGGAGAGAACATGTTCTTTGTAATTACAAGATACACACACATGCTCACACACACACACACACACACATACACACACACATGCTCACACACACACACACACACACATACACACACACATGCTCACACATACACACACACATACACACACATGCTCACACATACACACACATACACACATACACACATGCTCACACATACACACACACACACATGCTCACACATACACACATGCTCACACATACACACATGCTCACATATACACACATACACACACACACACATACACACATGCTCACATATACACACATACACACACATGCTCACACACACACACACATACACACACATGCTCACACATACACACACATACACACATACACACATGCTCACACATACACACACACACACACATGCTCACACATACACACATGCTCACATATACACACATACACACACTCACACACACACATACACACATGCTCACATATACACACATATACACACACATGCTCACACACACACACACACACACACACACACACACACACACTGTTCATGGGCCCATGTTTCAGTGCCTCCTTTCCGTCTCCTTAGAGAAAAAAACCTCAAAACCCCTCACATACCAACTCGTTACAGAACCTCACTAGCCTGCAGCTTAGGGTGCTCCAGCCACACCCTTCGTCCTCAGCTCCCTAACTTCTGGGTTTTACAGGTCGTCAGCCCATCTGCACACCGGCACACTCTGCTTCCAGCATCCGATTAAAAACATAATTACACATGTGGCGTCTCACTCTGTACCCCAGGCGGGGCCGCAAGCTTGCCATCCTCCTGCCTCAACTTCACAAGTAGAGGGATTGGTTGTCTAGCCCAGCTGCACCCTGCAGTTCAAGCCTGTGGCACTGTCCTCCCAAAGTGTGCTTCCTGGTCACTGTACCCAATCAGCATCACACACACACACTCACACACACACATCCACACACTCACATCCATACACACACACTCACATCCACACATCCACACATACACATATCACACTCATCCATACACACACACATACACACACTCACACTCATCCATACACACACTCATCCATACACACACATACACACACACTCACACACACTCACACACACACTCACACACTCATCCATACACACATACACACACTCACACACCCACACACATACTCACACACATCCATACATACACACATACACACACATACATACATACACACACACTCATCCATACACACACTCACATACATTCACACACTCACACACACACTCACACACATCCATACACACACACTCACACACACACTCATCCATACACACTCACACACATACACACACCCACACACACATCCATACACACACACACATCTACACACACACACACACACACACACACACACACACACACACACACTATGCACAGGTTAAGCCCCTGTGTCTATGTAATTTTGCAGCAGGTTCGCAGACTCTACAGCCACAATTACTCCCAAATCCCAATGCATAATACAGTTCTTCAAACTGCTCCAGGTCGCAGTAACCAAACTATGCGCCCTTTCCCTGGGACCTGCTGTGCCACCCTCCCGCCTCCCCCAATCTCCCGCTTTCCACTGCTAAACCCTCCCTCCTCCCCTGCCATCTTCAAACTGCCCAGCGGGACCCACACCAGCAACCGCCCCCGCGGCGGCCAATCAGCGATTGCCGCACACCCCTGCCTTGGCCAATCCACAGCAGCCCTGCAGCTCCACCCCTTACCTGGGGTGTGGGGAAGCTGCTTGCTGCGCCCCGCGCCCAACCTGGGGAGTGTCCAGGGCCTGTTCCTTTCCCAGCGCACCCCCGCAGTGTCCTTCAGCCCCAGCCCCAGCGAAACAAGTCCCAGCCTCCTCCCTCTCACCCACATGTCTCAACTCCACGCCACCTCAGCACTCAAGATTCTTCCTCCAGCCACCTCACTAACGCACTGGCAAAGAGCGCAAAACTCCTCCCCCTAAGGGCCAAGAATAAAGGTAGGCGCTTTTGTGCCGCCTTCATTATCTGCCAATTACTACTAATTTATTCTCCCCAGCGGGCCTTTTAATTAGCACCCAGGTGAAGCAGAACTGCGCTCCCTGGCGACAGAAGTTACCACCTCTCCATCCCGCTGCAAGGTCTCCGGCAGATGTAGTTCTGACAATGCTGGTGTGGACAGACTTGTGGAAAGAACAGGAAATAAGTATGATATTCCCTTTCTCGATACAAGTTGTTTTTATGAGTGCAGGACGAATGGTAAGTGGGTAAGGTGTTGGGGTGGGCCCTGGGATATGGGATGGGAAATGCTGGATGAGGGAGGGGCAACTTGTAGGTTAGTGGTGGAGCCCTGCCTAGAATTTCCCCCCTTCACCACCACCCCCGTGAGGGGCTGGGGCGTGGCTCAGGGGTGGAGCCCCTGCCTAGAATCCTCCAGTGAGGGGCTGGGGCGTGGCTCAGGGGTGGAGCCCCTGCCTAGAATCCTCCAGTGAGGGGCTGGGGCGTGGCTCAGTAGTGGAGCCCCTGCCTAGAATCCTCCAGTGAGGGGCTGGGGTAGGAGAATCCAGGAGGGGCGGGGCGTGGCTCAGGGGTGGAGCCCTGCCTAGAATCCCCCAGTGAGGGGCTGGGGCGTGGCTCAGGGGTGGAGCCCCTGCCTAGAATCCCCCAGTGAGGGGCTGGGGCGTGGCTCAGGGGTGGAGCCCCTGCCTAGAATCCTCCAGTGAGGGGCTGGGGCGTGGCTCAGGGGTGGAGCCCCTGCCTAGAATCCTCCAGTGGTTAATGAATGAAATGACTTGACCACAGTAAGGTGCAGTTGAGGAGAAGGTTTTATTGTATATATGGAAGAGATTACAGCCAGAGACGTCTGGAGGAGCCCAGACTGAACTGAGCCATGGGGTGGGACAAGAGGAGAGAGGGTAAGGGGATCGAGAGAGCACCTGTCTGTAATGGCAGGTCTGGTGGCAATGAGAAGCTGGGGGAGGGGAGCTAAGTGCCAGGGCTGGAGGTTTTGAGTAGGGTCAAGGGTGTGAAGCTGGCTGCCAGCCCCAGCTTTGCTCTGCTAATAGACATCAAAGTTAGCCTTTTGTCCTGGGTTTCCTTGGTACTGAGGGGCTGGGGTGTGGTCAGGAGTAGAGCCCTGCCTAGAATCCCCCAGAGAGGGGCTGGGGTGTGGCTAAGTGGCAGCCTCTGCCTAGCACAAAAGAGGCCCCAGGTTTAATCTCCAGTACCACAAAAGGGGGGGGGATGGGTAGGACATAACTTAATGTAAATCAGTAAATCAGGGCGGGGGAATGGGGGCTTCCACAAGGCTACCCCTACTAGCCTTGCATCCATACCCCAATTCCGCACCCCCTGTCACAAGAAGCTCAATCCCTGTACAGAACGTGGCCTCAGAGGCCAGGAACACGGCTGCAGCCCCCACCTCGGCTGGCTGGCCCATGCGGCCCAGGGGCTGGGGAGAGAAGGGAGGAAGAAGAAAATTAGGAATAGCCCTCTTAGTGGGCTCACATCTGTCATCTCAGCAATAGAGACCTAGGCAAGAGGTTTGCCCTGGGTTCATGACCAGCCTGGCCTAGAGAGTGGGACGGTCACACAGGTGCATGCCCGTGCCCGTGAACCCACACTACGAAGGGGGCATGCTTGTAACTTCAGCACTCAGGAAGCAGGAGCAGGAAAATCACAAGGTTGAGGGTGTCTCCAGCTACTTATCAAGGTCCAAGCCAGTCTGGGAAGGAGGAGGGGAGGAGACCCAACTAACCACCTGATCCACACTCTGCCCCCGCCTCCATCCCTCCCAGCTCTGAACCCCCCCCCTCACCTGGGCCAAGGAGCCTTCTAGGATGGTGGCACTGGGGTCTGAAGTTGAGGTCGCCAGCTCTTCCCACAGCGGAGTCCAGATGTTTCCTGGGGAGATGCTGGGTGAGGGGGAGAAGAAAGAAGTGTACGCTAATTCTGGCGTGGCGTCCCCAGCTGCCCCCACCCTCTGATCTGCTCACCAGTTGACGCGGACACCATATCGGCTCTCATCCAAGGCCAGCGCTTTCGTCATGGCTGTCACTGCACCCTGCAGAGGTAGAGACCAGAGAGGCATCAGTGAGATTAGTCTCAGCCATCTTGCAGACATTCCCTGTGCATGGGCTCTGTGCAGGCTTATTTGTCACAGGTTGCTGTGACTTGGGACTAAATGAGGGACATAGTGTGAGATGTTCCTGGGTTTTGACACCTATGATTCCCAGAACTTGGGAGGCCGAGACAGGTGGATTGCCATGAAGTCAATACCAACCCAGGCTTCAGGGTGAGACTCTGGTTCAAATAATCAAGTCAAAAGGGGCCTTGCCAGAGGCTCAGCATTAAAGGCGCTTGCTACCAAGCCTGACAACCTGAGTTTGACCCCCTGGGACCCACATGGTGGGGGGAGGGGAGCTCACTGCTCTGTGTTGTCCTCTGACCCACATATGCGTGCAGTAACCGGCACATACATGCAGAGATACACACAAAGACACATATGAAATGAAGTTTAAAAGGTCAGAGCTGGAGAGATGGCTCGGCAGTTGGGTTGCTCTTGAAGGACCCAGGTTGCATTCCCAGCACCCAAGCAATGGCCCAGTTCCAGGGTCAGATTCCCTCTTCTAAACCCAACGTGAACCAGAAGGACACCCAATGCATATACATACATGCAAGCGAAACACCCATACACTTAAATACATAATACATGTTTCTAGTGACCTTACTGCTGAAGACATTACATAAATTTGGATGCAGGACACAGAGAAACTGTCCTGAAACCTTCCTCCTTGCTGGCTAAGTTTTATGGTCCCAGAAAATGTTACGTAGGTCACTGGGCAAGAAAAGTCATCAATAGATTTATCTAGAAGTAAACTTTGTACGCTGCAGTACTGACCTGCCAGGTAAGATATGCCCACCAGTGCAATACTGCATCAATGTTTGGTTATGAAACCAGTTCCACAGGAGAGAACTCATGCCTAATACCGCAAACCTCGTCAGAAGTCCTTGGTTCAGGAGGCCACAGGCCACAGGCCTCTGACAGTTCGGCCTTAGTCAAAAAGCTCTTCCTTCCTTTTTTGTGTTTGTTTATGTTCAAAACAGGGTTTCACTAGAGTCTGTAGACCAGGCTGACCTCAAACTCAGAGATGTTCCTGCCTCTGTTGTGGGATATCTGTCCACTGCGTGAAGAGGCATTGCTGTGGCTGATTTAATAAAGAGCTGAACAGCCAATAGGAAGGCAGAAGGTATAGGCGGGACTTCCAGGCAGAGATAAAGTAGGAGGTGATCCAGGTGCACAAGAGAAGCCAGGAGACAGGGAAGGAGCAGGATGTGGTGAGGGGCAGAACAGAGATGAATAGAAATGGGTTAGTTTAAGTTACGAGAGCTAGTTAAAAACAAGCTAAGAGGCCAAGCTTTCATAATTAATAAGAAATCTTCATGTCATTATTTGGGAGCTGGCCGGCAGGACACACAAAGACCAATGTATGGCACCCAATGTAGGTCACAGCCACATAGGATGTGGGCTCAGTAACTAGCCGAGATGGGGCCTCAAATGTGGCTCCTGCCCATATCCTCGGGCGTGAGGCGAGGCTCTCAGGGAATCACAGGGGTGGAGCCAGAGCCTTGTGGCAGAGGGCCTAGCTGACGCCTAACAGGTTAAGCCTTGGTTCACTTGGTTACAGAACACTGCTGGCACTTAGTAAAGCCAGGTTCAGGTCAAAAAATCCTCTAAACAGTGACACAATGCTCTAAATGTGTTTAAATGCAGAAAGAAAGGAAGAGGGTGTAGACAGTCATAGAAAAATAGTTTAAGATATAAAGTAAAGTCTTTAAAGAAACAGTAAAGAAGTAAAACAAATAAGATACTTAAAGATGGGGAATACACAGGGAGTCTGGATCCTATATGGTGCTTGTTGATTTTGAGTTTTTTGAATGCTAATGTATAAAAACATGACCGCTGCTGAGAGACGCATGATTATGGAAGGACTGCTGAATTAAACCAGCCTGTATCCTTTAGCGAGGTCTTGGCTTCAGGATGGAAGTAGGGAAATATGTTGCAATGGGGGAAGGTTATGCCTTTGTTTCCACAGGAAACCAAAAGCTATGGATTCCTTCAAAGATAACTTGATCAGATTTGATCAAAGGAGGCCTCCTGAGGATTTTGGCTACAGACATGAGGGAAAAAGACAGAAAAAACTACAGGACAGGTGACTGATCCCTCTACTATGGGAACAGCTCTGAGACTGGATGAGACATGATAAATCTTGTTGGCTACAGAGTCCTCATGACTTATTATTTCTTGCCCTCCTTCCATATAGCATGGGTAGAGGTTTGTTATACACTATAAACAAACTTATAAAGTTGACAGATGCCTTTTACTTGCTCAAACATAAAACAAAAAATCATCCTTAACTGACTTGTGCACACTGTACATTCCATACTTGTGTTACTGCAGATGTATGTGTCACCTCAAAAGTTTGTTTTAAGAAAAAAGGACCAGACACCAATGAAAACAGGTAGGCCGAGTGATCCAGCCTCTCAGAGAGCCTCTGTTGCAGTTTCCTCAGAATTCTGCATCCAGAACAATTTCTTTTCGAGACATTACTCTGTATTGCTTTAAAGCCTGTCCTGGAACTCGCTCTGTAGACCAGGCTGCCCTCAATCTCACAGAGATCCGCCTGCCTCTGCCTCAGCCTCCTGAGTGCTGGGATTAGAGGCTTGTGACACCACCTGCCATTCAGAACAACTTTAAAGATGGTCCCGACTCCTGCACTGCTCCAGTCAGACTTCAGAAAGCCCTACATTTTTCCATCACACTGAGACCAGACAGCAGCTAGCTTCCCCAGGACCTGACCATTATCCCAGTTTTCTCAGGGTCCAGAAAAGATGCTGTTGCCTCCAGACAGCAAGCAGTAAGCAGTCTACAGAACACGATGCCCATTCCCAAGAGGCGGGGTGATGGCTTTTGACAATTAATAGATTATGGATGTTTATCATTGTTTTTAGTGGATTTGGTTACCACTTGATATTGGTCATGGTCAGGAAAAAAGCTGAACAAAGATTAGATTCGGGGATCTCTTTCTGAAGGGAGAGAGGGGGGATACAGTATAGAAATGATGGAATAAAAAGGCGGATTGTTGCCAGGTGTGGTGGGGCACGCCTTTAATCCCAGTCTTCGTGAGGCAGAGGCAGGCGGATCGGAGTTCCAGGACAGCCAGCACTACAGAGTCAGGGTACACAGAGGAACCCTGCCTCAAATAATAATAATAATAATAATAATAATAACAACAACAACAACAACAATAGCAGTAATTAAGAAATGCAGGGTAGATGGCTCAGTGGTTAGGAGCACGGGCTGCTCTTCCACAGGACTACTCAATTCCCAGCACTCACATGGTGGTTAGCAGCTGTCTGTAACTCCAGTTCCAGGGGACCCAACACCCTCACACATACATTCATGCATGCAATACACCAATGCACATAAAACAAACATAAAATTATCAAAAAAAAATGAAAAGAAATGCAGGTTAGTGGTTAGTCCTCTGTAATAAAACTTATAGTTGTGTTACATGTTTTCAGGGTTAAACAGAGATATATTTTACATGATCTTCAAATACTTCAGAGACCTACAGAATATGGCATTTAAAATGTTTTATGGCATAAAAATGTTTTTTTTAAGATTTATTTATTTTCATACAGTGTTCTATCTGCATGTATCCCTGCAGGCCAGAAGAGGGCACATCTCTCTGAGCCACCTCTCCAGTCCCTAAATATATTTTAATAACCTAAGGCTTTTCATGATAGCAAGACACACCTGTTCCTGGCAGCACCAATCTATTAAAAAAGATGATGGGTATGGAAGGCCCTCCATGTGGAGTTTGCTTTCATTGTGACAAAGTCAGCCACTGGGCAGGAAACTGTTCTTGCCTCGACTGCTGACAGAATGCTTTGCAAACTGGACCAGCAGGACAGGAGAGAAAGTGACTGCCGAACTTTGCCAAAACTAGGTGTGACAGTCCTTCAAAATTACTGATTCACAGGAAAGTCTGTCAGATATTCTAGGCCTGTAGGCCAGCGATGGATGCCCCAGTTACAGAAGAACCTTGGGTGACTGTCCAGACGGCCAGCTGTTTCAGTCATTTCTATAGTTTTGGAAGTGGCTTTCTTTGGTCTCTCATAGGGATTGAAGGCTAGATAGTTATAGGTAGCTTTCCTTGTTAACAAGAGGGAAACAAACCTACATAGGAGAAAAAAAGTTTATATGGTTGAGATACACAAAAGCTCAAGTTGTTTATCTAAAAAGATTGTTTAGATGCAAAAAGATATTTTTAGGACGGTAATACAAGTTATGATAGAAAATGGTTTTAGTATAAAACTTTGGACCTGCTAAGATAGCTAATACAGTATTTCCTCCAAATTTGCCAAATATAAATGGACTAAACACTGAGTGTGTAATTGTTATTTGATAATTTTTCTTATTGTATATAGTTTTACTATGTTAGAGTTAAAACCCTTTTTATTTAGACAAAAGGGCAAAATATTGTGGGATATTACACACTGTGTGAATGTGTACTGCTGTGATTGGCTTATTTAATAAAGAAAGAACTGAAGGGCCAATAGCTAGGCAGGAAATCCAGGTGGGACTTCCGGCCAGAGAGAGAGGAAGCAGAAGATGAGTCCAGGCGCACAAGAGGAGCCAGGAGACACGAAGGAGCAGGTTGGGCGGTGACAGAATGTAGAAATGAGTTAATTTAAGTTACAAGAGCCAGTTAAAAAACAAGTCTGAGCTAAGGCTAAGCTTACATAATTAATAAGAAGTCTCTGTGTCATTATTTGGGAGCTGGCTGGCAGGACAGAGGAGGACTCATTACGAGCGCCGCCTCCTGCGTGCTGGATTTAAAGCCAAGCCGTTCGCCGTGTGGACAGTCTCTGCAAAGACAGAAGTGCTGAGGATCAGTGGCTGCTGAGTGCTTGGCCCTAGCTGAGACATGGCTCAGGGGACAAGCTGCAGAGGGCGGAGCGCCGTCCTGGGAGACGCTGTGTTCTGCCGTGCCCTGAACCAGCTGCGGCTGTGGTTGCCCGCAGAAGACTCACACAGGGTGAAGCAGTTACTACTGCAGCGTGGATGGGAGGGGCTCATGAGGACCCGCCCCTCCCTGAAGAATGCGGGCACAGGAGGGGGTCTGTTTCTTCAGGGGTGTGGTCACTGGTAGGATGCACTCAGCGGGTTATTTAAAAACAAGAGATCGAGGGAGGGAGGGAGGACAGAAGGAAAGAAGGGGGGAAAGAGGGCATGAGGTGAGGGGGAGACGGGTTAGGAGCATAGGTGCTTGGGAGAGGGAGGCGGGGTGAGGATGATGAAGACAGGTGGGATCGTCCAAGTGTAAACACTGTCCTTTGAGTGTACACACCTGTGTGACTATGAGCATATGGGCATGGACACACGGCTCTGGGAGGCCAGAAGTCGTCACTGGATGCCTTGGGGCTGAAGTTAGGGCTACGAGCCTTCCAGTGCAGGTGTTTGGAACATGACTCTCGCCCTCTTGAATAGCAGCAAGCTCTCTTAACTGCTGAGCCATCTGTCTACCACACCCAACATTATTCTTAAAAAACAATAAATAAAACAGTGCCAGGCGGTGGTGGTGCATACCTTTAATCCCAGCACTGGGGAGGCAGAGGCAGGAGGACCTCTGTGAGTTTGAGGCCAGCCTGGTCTACTGAGCGAGTTCCAGGACAGGCTCCAAAGCTACAGAGAAACCCTGTCTCAAAAAAACAACAACAAACAAACAAACAAACAAACAAATAAATAAATAAATAAATAAAATAATAAAAACAGGTCAGGTGTGGTGGCATACACCTTTAATCTTAGTGCCCAGGAGGCAGAGCCAGGAGGATCTCTGAGTTCTAGGCCAGCCTGGTGTACACAGCAGGTTCCAGGCCAACCATGACTATATAATGGGACCACGTCTCAAGAGATCATAAAATAAAATACAATTAGCTGGTGAGATGACTCAGAGGGTTAGGGCGTTTGGTGCTGGGCCCGAGATTCCTGACTGCAGTCCTGAGACCTATGTGGTAGGGAAGAGCTGACTCCTGCAAGTTATCCTCTGACTACCACACACACACACACACACACACACACACACCACACACACACCACACACACACCACACACACCACACACACACACACACACACACACACACACACACCACACACACACACACACACACACACACACACACCACACACACACCACACACACCACACACACACACACACACACCACACACACCACACACACACACACACACACACACACACACACACACACACACACACACACACACACACACACACTCACCACACTCACCACACACACACACACACACACACACACACACACACAACACACACACACACACACACACACACACACACCACACACACACCACACACACACACACACACACACACCACACACACACCACACACACACCACACACACACACCACACACACACCACACACACACACCACACACACAACACACACACAACACACACACACACCACACACACCACACACACACACACACACACACACACACACAACACACACCACACACACACACACACACACACACACACACCACACACACACCACACACACACACACACACACACACACACCACACACACACACACACACAACACACACAACACACACACACCCACACACACACACACACAACACACCACACACACACACACACTCACCACACACACACACCACATACACCACACATATACCACACACATACCACACACACACCACACACACACCACACACACACACACACACTCACCACACACACACCACACACACACACACACACACACACACACCACACACACACCACACACACACACACACACACACACACACACACACTGTAAATCCAGGAAAAAAGAGAGAGAGGTTACAGGCTCAAAGTGAGGCCCAAACATCCAGGAAGGCACAGTAGGCAGGACAGGGCTGGCCTACCTTGGTAGCCACATAGGTAACTGCCTGGGACTGACCGATGGTCCCCACCAGGCTGGAGATGTTGATGATGTTGCCTCTGTGCTTCCGCAGGTGGGGGAGGGCAAGCTGTGGAGACAGACAGACAGACAGACCAACCATCTGCGTCTGGTCCCTGGAGAACAGACACCAGCCCCCCGAGGTGTGGGACTGAGACCATCACCCCACATTGTCAGGGGATCTCAGGGGGCAGAGGAACAGCAATGGTATGCCAGAGGCCCTGAGTTTTCATCCGCTGTTTAATGTCCAGACCTCATCAAGCTGGGACACCCTAAGCGTGCCGACCCCTGCCTGCTTGGCACAATTAGGAAAAAACCTTGTGTTCCACGGAGGGAGATGGTGTTTTACAAAGCTCTGTGGTCAGAATGGCATGTGGGAAGCCTTGCGGAGATGTGTCCTGCTCTCTGCCACCTTCTCTGGCCATCCTCCACAGGTGTGTCCTCTGTGACCTTAGGTAAACTCAGTCTGTTCTTTCCCGGTGCTGTGGGCACTGAGCAGGCAAAGCCTGTCCTCACCAGTAAACGTGACTAAGCACAGACCAGCACCCCACACAGCCTCCTAGAACAGGAACCTGAAAGGGTTCGTGGCTCACCCACCACCCCACCACCCCCAGACACAGCCTCCACCCATTCGGTGCTGTCTTCAAATGCAGCATGGATGCTGCAGCCTCACGGCCTGTCTGACTGAGAAAGTCAGAGCTCACAGTGACCGTCCCAGCCGGCCTAGGATGATGGGACCCCGGGACTGTCCTGAGTTGTCTTGTATTTCCTCCAGGCCTGTAACTGATAATACACTATCTCTTCTGGAATGAGACCACCTAAGTAAAAGGACACCGGCCCTTTGCTCCTCTCAAAGGGACAGTAAGTGTGGCTGCATGGTATTCATGGAAGCAAACTCTCCCCATGCCCCCCACACCTTTTTGCTTTTTGTTTTTCTGAGACAGGGCCTCACTATGTATCCCTAGCTGTCCTGGAACTCACTGTGTAGACCAGGCTGGCCTCGAACTCAGAGACCCGCCTGCCTCTGCCTCCCGAGTGCATTGCCTTGCACAACTTCATGGCTCCTATTGCTCATAGGTGCAAAGCGAAGGGAGAGATGCCCGTCCTTGTGGGGATGAACTTCTAGGGAGAGACCAGTGCTGCAGGCTGATCAGTGAGTTTAGCATGGAGCATTCTGGAATACGGCTAGGAAGCTCACATCCCTTTCTTGGTCAGCCATGTCCCATGGCTCCCTGTTGCATCGGAAATACACTGGACTTGCCAGCATGGCTCTTACACCCTTCGCCACTAAGGCCTCTCCCTTCACCGTCAGCAGCAGCAAATATCCTTACTGACCCTTCATGGCCCGTTCCCCCTTCCCTAGACCATGAGCACACCACCCTCTCTTCCTGGTTTGTTTTTGGGGGGCAGAATCTCACTCTGTAGCCAATCCTCCTGCCTCTGCCCCCTGAGTGCTAAGATCACAGCTTACATTGCCCGCCATGCTTGTCTCCCGCGGTCCTGGTGTTCCAAGCTGGGCAAACATTCTACCATCTGAGCCCCGGCCCTGCCCCCGGCCCTTCGAACCCTCTTTGCCCCCTCATTCAGGCCTGGAAGACTCTGGAAGGCTCTGAAGCATCTGTAGCTGCACAGGTGGATGGGGATTTATGTTTCCTACATAAACCAGAATCCTTCTCACCCTTCCTAATGCCGCCACCCTTTAATACAGTCCTTGTGTTTGGTGACCCCATCCATAAAATTCTTTCCTTGCTACTTCATAACTGTAATTTTACTACTGTTATGAACTTTAATGTAGATATCTGTTTTCTGATGGTCTTAGGCGACCCCTGGGGAAGGGTCATCAGACCTGCTGTTCTAGAATAAGGACAGGAAGCCAAGGGGTCACAAAACCACGTGCTCATGAGGAAACGAGGGACTGTGCCTGCCTCACCTTGGTCAAGGTGTATGCGCCCAGGAGGTTCAGCTCCAGCAGCTGGCGAAAGTCCTCGGCAGAGGTCTCCTCAGGCCACTGTGCAGGTGGGTCTGCGGGGAAGGAGAGCGCGAGGCCAGGTCAGGAGGCAGAGAGGCAGAGAGGCAGGAGAGGGCCGTGGAGCAGATGGGAGGCAAACAGAGGAGAGGGAGCCAGCAAGGAAGGAGGCTGCCTGGTGGCGAATGCATGCATGGCAGTCCCTGCAGAGCCCACGCCTGCCATTGCAGGACCACGTCACCTGCCCCAGGTCACAGCTCCTCTCCTGATGTGGAAAGTGAATTCCCCTGCACTCCCCACATGTGGCCTGTGAATAAACATCAGCCTAAGAAAAGAAGGACACGGGTAACAGTGAGCCCCCTACAACCCTGAATCCCTACCAGGATCTGAAGAGGCTAAGACAGGGGGAGCCCCACTGGCCAGGGGCAGACCTGTGCACCTCCATCTTTGGAGGGGACTCTGGAAGCCTCCGTGCTCTCTCAGCCTTATTTTCTTTTTCTTCTTCTTGTTTTTTTTTTTTTTTTTTTTGAGACAGGTTTTCTCTGTATTGCTTGGATCCTGTCCTAGAACTAGCTCTGTAGACCAGGTTGTTCTCGAATTTATAGAGATCTGCCTGCCTCTGCCTCAGGAGTGCTGGGACTAAAGGCGTGCGCCGTCACCGCCTGGCTGAACCTCAGTTTCTACGGGGATACATTGTTTTTTAGATTTGTTATGTTATTATGTGTACAGTGTTCTGCCTGCATTATGCCTGCCCGCCAGAAGAAGGCACCAGATCTCGCTAGCGATGTGAGCCACCATGAGATTGCTGGGAATTGACCTTGGGGCTTCTAGAACAACCAGTGCTCTTAACCACTGAGGTCTCTCCAGGCCCCTGGGACCCATTGTCTTAAAGTGCACCTGTTGGGATAATGAAACCCTCCCAGAGTGCCACCACCCAGACTCACAGGCAAGGTCCTGGCCTTCGGCAAACAGGAGCTACACAGGTTCTGGGAATAACCTGTGGGACAGTGTGACCTCCCTTAGAGACTTCAGCACCCCCAATGGAAAAGATAATGATTCTTATTCCAAAGACGAAAACTGAGCGTAGCCTGAAGCTCAGGCTAGAGCTATGTATTAAGATGGGGGAGGATGGAAGGAGAGGGGGCTCGGCGGTTAAGAGCACTGGCTGCTCCTCAGAGCACCCACATCCAATTCCCAGCACCCACATGGCAGCTCACAACTGCCTGTAACTCCAGTTCTAAGGGATCCAACGGCTTCTTACGGCCTCGTGGGCACCATAATATGTAAGTGGTGAACAGACATACATGCATGTAAACACACACACACACACACACACGCACGCACATGCACGCACACGCACACACACGCACACACACATGCATACGTGCACGCACGCGCCCACGCACACACACACACACACGCACACGCACACACACGCACACACACATGCACACAGGCGCACACACGCACGCGCACACACACGCACATGCACACACACATGCACACGCGCACACACGCGCGCACACACACATGCACACACGCACACACACATGCACACGCGCACGCGCACACACACATGCACACATGCACACACACACACATGCACACGCGCACGCACGCGCGCACGCACACACACATGCACGCACACGCACATGCACACAGGCGCACACACGCACGCGCACACACACGCATGCACGCACACACGCCTGAGGGAGTAAACTGAGGTTCAGGGGAAGGGCTGGGGCTGTTGAGGTGCCACAAATATAAAGGCGCTTGCCACCACACCCGAGAACCTGAGCGCAACCCCACGCGGTAGGAGAAAGCCATCTCCAGTTGTACGCCAAGCCCCACGCAAGTACTGTGCACGAGTGTACAGACAGAGGTAACCTTTAAGGGGAAGGGGGGGTAGGATGTAAGTAGACATCAGGGGACACTTGCCCCCCGGCCACACAACTTACGGTAGCCAGCATTATTCACCACACAATCCAGGCGGCCAAATCGAGAGAGTGTCTCAGAAATCATAGCCTGAGGAGAGAACGAACAGCGGGAGGTGAGCAGTGAGGTGAGGACCTTGGAGAAGCCTAAGCAAGGCTAGTGAAGAAGAGAAGGTAGAGGGAGGTGGGAGAGAGCCAGGGTCACAGCGACAGTCTGCAAAGAGGCGGGAAGGCAGGAAGCTGGGCCCAGACCACCGTTGCCATTTGAGAAAACGCCATGACCAAAAGCAACCTGGGGAGGAAAGGGTCACATACCCTCTTTCTGATGCTACCCAGGACTACCTGCTCAGTCACAACCCCAGGGGCTGGGCCCTCCCACATCAACTGAGAAAATGCACCCCAGGCCAGCCCACAAGCAGTTTGGCGTGTTCCCCAGGGACTCCAGCTTGTGTCAAGTAACCAACGCCACTGTAGAAGACGCGAGGGCAGAAGACTGAGTCGGAGGGAAAAAAGAGCCCATGGGAGGGGGTGGGAGCAGAGGTGGGGACAGAGGGGACAGAGGACCCATCCTGAACGCAGGGAAACCAGAAATGACTACAGGAGGGGTGTGGGTTTCAGGTTCTGCTGTGTGCACTGAGCTGATGATGGGGGTGTGAGAACCGGGTGGGAACTAGGAACGCTCACCTGCAAATCTCCTTCCTGAGTCACATCACAGGGGACGAAGACGGTGCCCAAGACTTCCTGCTCCAGAGCCCGGCCCCTCACCTCTGCAAGAGAAAGACTCTGGGTCTGAGGGAGGAGGGCTAGGCTTGGGTCCCTGAGACGATGGAGGGAAGGCACAGTTGAGGACTGACTCACTCACCATCCTTGTCACAGAAAACCACTTGAGCCCCACTGTCCACTGCCAAGAGAGAGAGAGACACACATGTTAGGGCCCTGCTCACCTGGGGCGCTGCCTCTGCTGCCCTCTGGTGGCCACACCCAAGCACCTGGCTGGGGGGCTCTCATGACCTGTCTCGTGACAGTCTCCCAAAAGGCAGAATCTTCAGACAAATTCCCTTTCCTCATCAAGCCACTGCTCGGCCCTCATCCTAGAGTCCAAAAAAATCCCAAATCTACAAGAAATATATTTCTTAAAGCTGTTGTTTGTAGTTGGGGACCCATTCAGAGAAGAACTCTTTGTTTTTTCGAGACAGGGTTTCTCTGTGCAGTCCTGGCTGTTCTGGAACTTGCTCTGTAGACCAGGCTGGCCTCGAACTCAAAGATCCACTTGGCTCTGCCTCCCGGCTAGGGAAACAACTCTCATCAGCACCAGCGGAAGCCATCACTACACAAGCTTACCAAACAGTCCAAACTGACTCACGAAACGTGACTGAGGCCTGCAGAGACAGCCGGCTCAACGGCTAAGAGCACTGGCTGCTCTTCCAGAGGACCCAGGTTCAATTCCCAGCACCCACATGGCAGCTCACAACTGTCTGTAACTGCAGTTCCAGGAGATCCAACACCCTCACAGAGTCACAGAAACAATGCACAGAAAACTAAAAAAAAAAAAAATCACTAATAAATAAATAAATAAGTCATTTTTTAAAAGAGTGAAACCGAGTCTCATCCTCCCGCTCCATGAACCTGTCAGCCCAGCCCACCCCACCCATCCCTACAATTCAGACCTTGGGCAGGAAGACCCTTACTCACCGAAGGCTCTCACTATGCCAGCCCCTATGCCTCGCCCACCCCCGGTCACCACCACCACTTTCCCGGAGTATCGGTTGGCAGCTGCCATTCCCAGGCAACGTGTGTAGTCTCCCGCACCCTCACGCCTCTTTCCACCTTCCAGGTCCAGCAAAGCAGTGGGCAGAAACCAGACACAGGCTTGAGCTTGTGGGCTGGCCTGGTGGAGGTGGGGGCTGTCCCCAGGAAGGCCACACACCTGCAGACTGATGGAGCTCTCCTGCCACACACCTGAGGTTGGGTCCTAGTCCCCACCCTGACACTCCTCCTGCAGACTCAGCCTCCTGATCCCAGCCTCCCCCATCAGATTGACTCTAAAACCCGTAAGATCCTCTTCCTCTGACCAGGAAAACCACGCTCCTGCCTCCTCCCTCAGATCCAATATTTTAATATCTGGCTCCCAACTTCCTCATATTGTCAATCCCAAACATTGGCAAAAGATCACAACCTCACTTGGGAGCCAAATTTGAGCAAGTTTGTTTTTTGTTGGGGTTCACCAAGAGCTGGCCAGAGACTGCCTGCCAAGCTGGGCTAAAGAGAGCAGCCCCTAATCCACCTCTTGGGCCCCTTTTAAGGAGTAAAATCACAAGTAGTTTTACAGAAGGGAGAGAATGGGAAAATAAGAAAATACAAAAAAATCTACAGAGCAAGTTCCAGGACAGCATCCAAAGCCACAGAGAAACCCTGTCTCGAAACCCCCCCCAAAAAAAAAAAAATTAAAAAATGTCTTGTGAGGCCGGGCGTTGGTGGCACACGCCTTTAATCCCAGCACTCAGGAGGCAGAGGCAGGCGGATCTCTGTGAGTTCAAGGCCAGCCTGGTCTACAAGACAAGTTCCAGGACAGGCTCCAAAGCTACAGAGAAATCCTATCTTGAAAAACAAAACATGATGAGGTCACCCACCATGGTGAGGGGTCAAGGAGGGTCAAGGAAGGTCAGGGTACTCTCAAAAATAAACCAAGGTCATGAGGATGGGGAAGGTGAGGTTCCAAGAAACAGAGCAACTCAATTCTCATGGTAAATAGAAACTTATTTTTTAAAATACGGCATAAGGGCTGCTGCCTTCAGAATGGAGTCAGGCAGGTTCCCCATTCCCCCTTGACTTATGTTTCCCTGTCAAGTCTATGATGGGGATGTCTTATGTCATCACACAGCGGTCAAGTTAGTTGTAGAGAGCATCGAAGTGCCACGCCTTAAAGATGGCGCTGGCTTCCTTCCACCTCCCTGAGGGTGAGCGCTCTCTGGCGTAAACAAGCCCTTATTTGGTTAAGCCTGTTCAGCCTGTCTGCTTCAGCGTTAGAGTAGCCTATCTGCAGGGTCCACGTGGCTCACTGGGGTTGGTTAGCACAAGGGGATTTAAGCCTGTGCAGGGGTCCCCCGGGGTCTCTCGGGTCAGAAGAAAGATGTTCAAGGATCCTGATTAAAAATGCAGGAAGAAGATCTTCCCGAAGTCGCGTCTTCCTTGCTGGCGAGGCGGGGTTAGGCGTGTACAGTTACTGACTCTCGGGAGGGCACAAGGTCTGATTATGGCAACAAGTAGAAGTAATATTAGAGGGCCATGAAGGGGAAGCCATCTTAGCAATATAGACCAGTCTAAACTGGTTTGAGAGACTGCCTGTGTCTTTACGTACGTCATCAGTTTGGTTGTCAATAGTATGAGAGAAGTAAGATAACCTAAGACAGCGCATTCCAGTAAATTGCTGACAACCAAGATTATGTTTAAGAAGCAGGCAATCTATAGTAGTTCTATTTTGTAGAACAGCTAGCTGTTCTCTGTTCTTCCGTTTCTTGATTAATTCCTGCTATTTTTGCTGTAGTAGTTTCTGAAATTGGACAGGCTATTTTAGCAAACTCTTTGTAGTCCAAAAGCAAGTCCTGGAGTAGGTAACAGAAAGGCTGTGGTAGCAGCAACTACAGTGGTATCTAATAGATGGAAGGAAGCATTGCGATTCTCAGGAAGAGCTCTTGTAATTCTATTAACAGATTGTAAAGATTTGCAGAGTAAAGTAGCTGTAACCCATCTGGTCCTACATAAACCATCATATCCTGCTGAAGTGCAGAATGAGTACGATTTTCACAGAAAATAATCCTAAGGGCAATTGTTTATCAAAGGGGAGGGCGTGATAAGACGTGGAATTACAATAAGAAGGGACATTTGAGCAATCAAAACTAGACAGTGGAGGAAAAAGACATCAACGGGACATCAGTCACAACCTTTAAGACAATAGTAGGGACATGTTCCGTTTTGTCCCCTGTTATCCTAGCATAATTCCATATAAATTTCTTTTTAAGAGTCTGGGAATAGAGGGACCTCCTCTGACATAGAAGGCATTTTTTCTATCGGCTTTTTAGTGTTAAATGGATCCAGAGATGATGGGAGATGTTACTCTGTACATATGTTTCTCATACCGGTTAATTAATAAAGCCTGTGGCCAATAAGAAACAAGATAGGCAGGGCTAGGAGACCAGAAGGAGGAAAGAGGAAGTGGTAAGGGGAGTCAAGGTGTAGAGCATGAGGAAGGAAGATGCCGGCACGGCTCCCAAATATAATGACCACGTGGAAATAGTTAGATAAGTAGAAATGGGTTAATAATTAAGACAGAGCTAGCACATAAACAATAATGGTAATTGGCCAACAGGATTATATCAAATACAGAGTCTCTGAGTGTTATTTGGGGCTGGTGCGGCTGTGGGCCCAGACCAGTGGCAGGCGGGCTGGCGGGCCGGTGAGAAAAATCTGCCCGTAACACAGAGATATATTCCATATTATTAGTTACAGACAGGGTTAGTGTGGGTCTGTTACATTCAAATGAAGTGATTAATGAATCTTCCCATCCCCTTCTTATTTTAACATACCTGTAATGTAATCTCCGTTATCAGAACCCTTTAAAGAACATTTGATTATGCTGGTCTGTGTTACTATGTTGGGATTTACCAGTCACATTAGTCCATCACAAGTACCCTCCATCGATTTGGCTAAAACTATTTGTTCCCCTTCATTGTCCAAACTATGGGCCCGGGTAGATAAAGGCAATCTTTTGCATGTAAGGGCAATGTCAGAGGGTTTCCTATGAGAGAGGAGCCTTTTTTCCTCCTCCAAAGGTGCTTTTAGGTTTTATTTGCAGAGGTTGAAAACAAAACAACAAAACAGTTAGCCATAAGACAACCATGGTGCAAATTTCAATAGCAAGAACAGTTATGTCCAACCTTAGAAAATTCCATTTTTAGTGGTCCTTTTCGGTTCTCTTCCATCTCTGGGGGTTGGGTTCGGCTTCCATGGGTTCCTCAGGTGCCTTCCTGGGGTGTGAGTGGTGAAGCCGGCAGAAATACTAGCGACTTTAACAGCAGTTGGAGCCCAGAGATCCTTTCCATCCAGGTCTGAAGCTGTGGACCAATACAGCATGTCAGGGATGGAACAGGGGATCGGGTGGGCATCACCTAACAGGCCTGGACCCGAGGGAGAATCTTACCCAATATTAGTTGCCATCCTTTGAAGAACTCAGAGACTGGGGTGGGCAATCTGGTAACAGTCCAGCATGTACCTGAGGGATCGTGGGAGATAGCTGCCCATACACAATTTCATACGGAGTGGGTACATTGGACTCTGAGAAGGGCATAGGCACAAGGTCAGCCCAGTGACCACCAGTTTCAAGAGTATATTTAGTTAACATCTCCTTTAAAGCTCTATTCATTCTCTCTATCTTTCCTGAGCCCTGGGGAAGAGACATACAATGAACTTTCCAATTCATGTTAAGAGCCTTGGAGAGAAATTGAGATAACTTGGCCATTATTGGACCCCAGAGAAACGGGGAGGCCAAATCTGGGAATAATTCTCATTATTAATTTCTTAGCTACCACTTAGACTGTTTCCATTTGGGATGGAATGGCCTCTACCAGCCTGTGATGGTATCAACAAAGACTAGCAGGCATTTGATGACTTCAGTGAAGGCCATGTCCCAACATTCACCGGGTACTGTACCTTGACTCCGCTGTCCTGGGGGAAGCATGTCCTTTTTTGCATTTACCTGGGTACAGGTCAGGCAGTGGTCTGAAATGCTCTGAAGTTTGTCTCAGTGTCCAGGTAGCCAGACATGCTGGGGGGGGGGGAGATGAGTCTGAGATTTTCCTAGGTAACAAGTGTGTGGTGAGATGTGAAGCAGTCAGGCAGTTTGGGTCCAGCATCTTTGGCACACAGACCCAGCATCCCTGCGGCTCTCCGGTGCCCTCCCTCGAGTCAGAATAGGACTTGATGTCTTCTGGATTGCACTCAGGAACATCTTCATGGAGGCAGAGTGGGAGCTGAGGGACAGCAGATACTTTCAGAACAGTCTGGGGTTTGGGTTCCCTGACAGCAGCCTCTTTGGCAGCTCGATCTGCGTGACTTTTGTCTTTTTGGTGTCCTGGCCAGTGGATAACGGCCAGTTCAGCTGGTAGCCAAATGGCCTTCTGCAACTGGACAACCTCATATTTATTTTAATGGTCTTTCCCTCTGAGCTGAGTAAGCCTCTGTGTTCATGTATCGGGCCAGGGACACGAGCCATGGCAACAGCATGTCACTGTCTGTGCAGAGGCTCACCTTTGCCCTTCAGCCCATCTTAAAGCCTGTGTCACAGCAGCTATTTCTGCTTTCTGGGCAGATGCGCCCCAGAGAAAGGCTTGTGCCCATATGACCTCCACATACCTGGTTCCTTCTCCAATGAAGCTGCTGCCATCTGCATAGAGATCTGCATCTCTGGTATGAGAGGAACATCTGCCAGGTCAGGTCGCATACCTTGGATGATGTCCAGCATCTCCAGGAAGTCATGGATGCTATCTGGCAGCAGGGTGGCAGGATTAATGGCCAAAGACTTATCAGTCTGTCCTTATCTAAAAGAAGGGTTTGGCACTGGGTAAGACAGGCATTAGATGTCATCGGTTGGTGGCATCTCTCAGTGGTACTTTGGAGCTGTTACAGTTAGGACCTGCCCAACTTGTCAGTTTCATTTATAAGAATTGCAGTGGCTGTGATGGCTCTCACACAAGGGGGCCACCCAGAGGCTACAGGACCCAGCCTCTGAGATGTAAGCTGTCAGCCTTTCCCAGGGACCCAGGTCTGAGTCAGGTCTCCTTTGGCAACGCTCTTGCTTTCATGGACAGAATGAAAGGGCCTGGAGATACCAGGCTGAGGTAAAGGACCTCTTTTAAGTTCTGAAAGGCCTGTTCATGGGCCTCAGTCCACTGCGATGGGGAATTGCCCCTCGCTATAGCGGAGTACAAGGATTTGGCAATTTCAGTGAACCCAGGTATCCAAAGACGGCAATATCCAACAGCTTCCAGAAATTCCTAGCTTGTTCCTTGGTGCTTGGAGCTGGGATTTGCAGTATGGCTGCTATACTGTGACAATAGTCTTTCTCGTTCTCAAAGTTCATATCCCAAGTAAGTAGCTTGGGGTGAGCAAATCGGAGCTTTCTTTTCAGAAACTCCATAGCCTAACCGGACTAGAGTTTCCAAAAGGCCTAAGACGGCTCTCAAACAGTCCTCCTGTCTTTAGCAGCCAATTGCTATGAGAATTCTGACAGCCAATTGTGTTGGGGCAGCTTGGCCAAATGGGTGTAGTCTTTTGTGGGGATGCAGGACCAGATAGGAGTGGAGGGCGGGTTTGAGCCTGTTGCAGCCTCATTCTGTACTGTGTTTAAGAAGCCTGACTTAATCACAGAGGTCCCTTCCTCATCAGCCAATACCTGCCACCATCTACACACTGAAGCAGGGTTTCTGCAGGGTACTTACTAGTCCTGGTTGAGTGCTTCATCGAGGACGGTGGGGTGTTTGAGCTCTTGAGGCTGTCTGGTCCAGATCAGTTGTCCTGATACCCAGTTCCGGGTCTGCCCATTCAAATATGGGGATGAGCTGACTTAAATGCTTAATTTTGACAGGGGAGTAGATAAGAGTGCATCTTGAGGGCACCAGATCTCATTACAGATGGTCGAGAGCCACCATGTGGCTGCCGGGAATTGAACTCAGGATCTTTGGAAGAGCAGCCAGAGCTCTTAACCTCTGAGCCACCTCGCCAGCCCTAAGAATGAATCTGTTAAGTCCAATACAGTGTAAAGTTTACGGTTCGGTGATCAAAAACTGAGCAAACCATAGGGCGAGTTGAGAGGGGGTTTCTGGCCATTCAGACTCACAGAACATTCCAGAGGCAGGCGGTGCTTGGTGATAGGATAATCATAATCCTCCTTAACTTTAGGGTGCAAAGTTTATTAAAGTTCTTTACGCCACAGATTAGAGCACCCATACCGTCCCTCAGTTCAGCTGCTCAAGGCCAAACTAAACCAATGAACACAGACAGTGCAAAAGACAACAAGAGGGTAGGAAAAATAAAGCCAACGCTAAGACAAGACCAGGCCAAGGCCTCAGGGGGCGGTGTGGCGAATTGCTTGCTGGGTAATATCAGTGTCCTATTGAACCCCTCCAAGTCCCAGGTAGGGGTCCCACAAAACAGAGCCAGACTGTGACTCACCAGGACACTGAAGATGCTTGCTGCTTTGCCTGCATGGGGGTCCACCCCACCGTCCTTGAACTGAAGTAACCCCGGGGCCTGGTAACGTCTCAAGGTTCAAGGCTCCTGAGGCAGCCCCTGGACTTCCCAAGTGAAGGTCCGGGTTTAGAATTTCGGTGTGTGGTTGATTTCACTGGGGCCCCCAGAAAATGTGAATCCCAAATGCCGACAGTAAGATCACTACCACAATGTGAGCCAAATTTGAAGCAAGCTTGATTTTTATTGGGGTTCACCCAAGAGCTGCCTGCTAGACTGGGTTAAAGGGAACAGCCCCCATGCCACCTCCTGCCCCCCCTTTTTGTTTGTTTGTTTTTTGAGACAATTTCTCTGGATTGCTTTGGAGCTCTGTAGACTAGGCTGGCCTCGAACTCACAGAGATCCGCCTGCTTCTGCCTCCCAAGTGCTGGGATTAAAGGTGTGTGCCACCAACACCTGGCTTTGGGGCCCCTTTTAAGGAGTAAAATAAGAAGTAGTTTTACAAAAGGGAGACAATGGGAAAATAAGGAAATTAAAAGAAAAATCATGAGGTTACCCACCATGTGATTAGGGAGGGGTCAAGGAGAGTTAGGGAGGGTCTGGGTACTCTCAAAAACAGATCAAGGTCATGGGGCTGGGGAAGGTGAGGTTCCAAGAAACAGAGAGCAACTCAGTTCTCACGATAAATAGAAACTTATTTTTAGCAGGGAGTTGGTGGCACACACCTTTTGTCCCAGTACTTGGGAGGCAGAGGCAGTTGGATCTCTGTGAGTTCAAGGCCAGCCTGGTCTACCCAGTTAGGTCCAGAACAGGCTCCAATGCAATACAGAGAAACCCTGTCTCGAAAAACCAAAACAAAAGAAATTTATTTTTAAAAATACAGCATAATGATTCCTGTCTTCAAAATGGAGTCAGGCAGGTTCCTCACGACCTGTGAATTGAAGGTCCCTAAGACGATGTCCCAACCTCAGAGAGAATGAAGCTATTTATTGACTAATAGTTCAGAGTTTTAATTCCAGTTTGGACAGTGTTGGGACAATTGGTCTTTGACCATGGTAGCACCCCTCCCCCAACACATGAGGGAACAAACTTCTCCCCACAGTCCTAAGCGACCTCATCCTTCAGGGCTGTGTCCCAGCTTGTACCCACACAGGAGCCGCAGTGCAAAGGGCCAGTCAAAAGCTGGACTGCAGCAGGGTGACTCTCAGGGGCCACGCCCCCTCGTCCTGCAGGGGAGGGGGAGGGGCGCTCCTGGGGTTCCAGCCCGGCTCCCATTGGGCCAGGTCTTGCCCACTCCCTGGGCATGACAACCCCGTGGCAGCAGGGTTAGCCTTGTGAGAAGCTGGGGACAAGGTGACCTGGGGCAGTCCTTCACTGGGAGGTTGTGAGCCTGGCGGGAGACGGCCCGCCCTGGAGTGTGGATTTCCCCCTGGAGAGCCTAAACAGAGAAGGAGAATTGTGTACTTAGACATCTGAACTCCGCATTTCCGGGCCTCCTCCCTCAGACCCTAGGCACCTCACCCGTCATCAGCCTGTGCCACTGGGAAGCCTCCGTAGCTAGAGCCTGGGAGAGACTGAGGACCCGGTCCCGGTGGCCTCCGGACGGCGTGTAGGTTGTGGAGTGCCTGGGACTATAGGAAATAAGGCACGGGTGTCAAGCGGGCCACCAAGGCCTGCTGGGAGTTGTGCTTCTTAGCTTGTAGCTAAAGGACTGTAAGCGCAGGCCTGGCAGTGCAGGCAGAGCAGAGCAGCAGTAAGGTCTCCCACTGGGTGAAGCAGGCATTGGAGCTCTGCATCTGTCCTTGACTGGCCGTGGGGGCTCCCTGGTTCTTGTGTAGATGCACAGGAACTCAAGGGACTGTGGCATTTTGGAGATTTGTTTTGGTGCACCGGAGACCATAATGCGGCTGCTGTCTGTCTGCATCCAGATCCCCCCATCTCCACTCACCATGCTAGAGCCATACCTACTCCAGGACCCAGAACTTCTGAGCCATTTCGCAGCTCCTACAACAGGCTGGAAGGAATTACGTGATTAGAATTCTTGCCTTGGAGAACGGTCACAAGTTCAAGGCCAGCCTGGTCTGAGTACATGACAAGATTATGTCCAGTGGAAAGAAGGGAGGAACATGTGGTAGGGAAAGGGGGCAGGACAGAAGAGAGGACAGAGGGAGGCAGGGAGGGAAGGGAGGTAGGAAGAAAGTCTTGCTACTGAAGGCCCGTTGTCTATCTCCTTCTCCAGCCTCTCCCTCTCCTCTCTTCTCCTCAGCCCCTCCCCCACCTACCTACGTGCAGATCCTGTCAGGGGACAACCTGAGGTGTCTGTCCCCACTCTGATCCTCTACTTTTGGTTTGGGGCAAGACCTCCCATTGGCCTGAAACCTCAGCAAGTTGGCCAAACTGACTGGTGGGACAATCCTCTTGTACACTGTGAATATGTGTCACAGTCAATGGCAAGGCAGGGTTTTCAGGGCAGAAAGGACACCGGGAAGAAGAAATCTGCCGGCAGAAAGCAGGGGAAGCAAGACATGCGGGACAAGAGATAAAAGCCGTGAGCCACGCCGCATAGATGAGTAGAAATGGCTCGATTTCCGTTGTAAGAGCTGCTTGGACAAGCCTAAGCGATCAGCTGAGCTTTCACAGTTAAATATACGCCTCCTGTCATTAATTGTGAGCTGGTGGCCCAGGAAAAGTCTGACACACAGTTCCACCTGAGAAAACTTACAAAAAGTTTCCAAACACAAAGTCAGAGCCAAATACTCCTTCCTAGTCCCAGTCTCATGCAGGCTGAGGTGCAGAGATGTGCCTTCCGGCTGCATCCTCTGGGCTTGAGCCGCAGGCCGGCCATGAGCTTAGCTGCAGGGCAGTTTAAGGCTTTGCTCAAGCAGACAGAAAAGGTTATGCATACATAGTACAGTAGGTTCAGATGGAAAAAAAAAACCTCTAAACAGGTTACAGTATGGTTGTTTTCCCTAGACAGGGTTGTTACTCTGTGGCTTTTGGAGCCTGTCCTGGAACTAGCCCTGTAGAACAGGCTGGTCTCGAACAGGCAGATCTGCCTGCCTCTGCCTCGGTGTGCTGAGATTAAAGGTGTGCTCCACCAATGCCTGGCTACATTACAGTATGTTTAACAATGTGTGTAGGCTTAAGGGGAAAAAAAAGAAAGAAAAAAGGATATAGACAGTCATAAAAAAAAATAGTTAAGAAATAATAGTCTTTTTTTTTTTAATTTCCCCCCGAGACAGGGTTTCTCTGTATTGCTTTAAAGCCTGTCCTGGAACTAGCTCTGTAGACAAGGTTGGCCTTGAACTCACAGAGATCCGCCTGCCTCTGCCTCCTGAGTGCTGGGATTAAAGGTGTGCACCACCAATGCCAGGCTTAGAAATAATAAAAGAGTAAAGTAATAAAAAGAATAAGCCAAGTGGAGATGAGAAACACATGGGAGGTCTGGATATTGCGCATCAGTGTGTGATCCTTAAGTTTTTTGATTGCTGATGAACAAAGGATAGCTGACGAGAGACGTGAGATTAGAAAAACTACTAAACTAAACCAGCTCTTACATATTTTTAAAAATGTCTTAACTTCAAAATAGAAGTCAAAAAATATGTTAGGCTGGGGAAGAGGTTATGTTTTTGTTTCCACAGGAAATGAAAGGCTGTGGATTCATTCAAGGTTGATAGAGATTTGAATGGGGAAGACCCCCTGAAATCCTGGCTACGGACATCCACAGAAATAAACCTGGAAATCTACAAGAGAAGTGACATATTTTACCTGCTCAAACATAAAACAAAACAAAAATCATCTTTGGCTGCCTTGTGTACAAAGCACAGTTCATATTCGTGTTAGTGCAGGTAGAGGTGTATGTCGCCTTTGAACGTTTATGTTTTCAGGGCAAGGGACCAGACACCAGTGGAAATGGGTGGCTCAGGTGATCCAGACTCTCAGAGAGCCTCTGTTGCAGTTTCCTCAGAGTTCTGCATCCAGAACAGCTTCAGGGCTGCTGGTTGAGACGGTCCAGCCTCACAGACTACTCTAATCAGGACTTAACCATTATCCTAATTTTCTCAGAGTCCCCAAAGATGCCAGAGCTCCCAGACAACAGTAAGCAGCCTAAAGAACACAGCCCGTACATTCCCAAGAGGTGGGGTGAGTGGCTTTTGGTGATCTGTGGGTTATGGATGTTTATCATTATTTAAGGAGGTTGTTGGTCATTTGTGGGTTATGGATGTTTATCATTATTTAAGGAGGTTGTTGGTCATTTGTGGGTTATGGATGTTTATCATTATTTAAGGAGGTTGTTGGTGATCTGTGAGTTATGGATGTTTATCATTATTTAAGGAGGTTGTTGGTGATCTGTGAGTTATGGATGTTTATCATTATTTAAGGAGGTTGTTGGTCATTTGTGAGTTAGGGATGTTTATCATTATTTAAGGAGGTTGTTGGTCATTTGTGGGTTATGGATGTTTATCATCATTCAAGGAGGCTGGTTACAAACTGTCATTGGTCATGGTAAAACAAAAAATTGAACAAAGGAAATTAGATTCAGGGATCATTGTTTGAAGGGAAAAAGGGAGGATACAATACAAAAATGATTAAAGGGTAGATTGTTAGTCGGGCAGTGGTGGTGCACGCCTTTGATCCCAGCACTTGGGAGGCAGAGGCAGGCAGATCTCTGAGTTGGAGGCCAGCCTGGTCTACAAATCTACAAGACAAACCCTGTCTCAACCACTCCCCAAGAAAGGTGGGCTGTTGAGTCTATTTTTGAAGAGCCACTAGTCTCAATTATTTTACATTGGTATGGATTTTGCATATTGATATAAATTTAAGGTTATTTTTGTTAGGACAATCTGTATATACAGTTCTACTCTTATTTAAGGTATTCTACCTATACAGCTTAGTTAACGATATAATGTAAATTTCTAGTTCTTGAAAGTTATTATTGTAAACTACTTAGGCTAATAAAAAATACAGGTTAATAATTAGTCACCTATAACAGTAAAACTTGTCATATTAGATATGTTTTTAAGGTCAAACAGAGATATATTTTAGATAGATAGTCTTCAAACATGTCAAAGCCCTACAGAATATGGCATTTAAAATGTTTTGTTAACATGAGGCTTTTCATGATAATGAGATACATATGTACCTGGTAGCACCAATTTACTTCAGAGACGATAATGGAGTTATCACATGGAGTTTGCTTTCAATGCCACAAAAGCAGCTGTTTGGGTAAGAAACTGCTCTTGTCTTGACGGCTTACAGTATGCTGTACAAACTGGACAAGCAGGACACAAAGGAAAAATACTTCAAACTTCCTGCTTCACAGAAGAGTCTTCCAGATATTCTAGGCCTGTAGGCTGACGATGGACGCCCCAGAGTTACTGAGGACCCTTGGGTGACTGTCCAGGCAGCCAGACGCCTCTGTCACTTCCACAGGTTTGGAAGTGGCTTCAATGCACTTCCTGTTTACTCAGGCAATAGTATGTCCTTCTGGGGTCTTTGATGGAGCTGAAGATTACGTAGTTATGGCTGTAGTTTTCCTTAGTTACAATTGAAGGTAAATTAGTCACAGAGGTTTGGACTCATCAAGATAGAATACATAATGGAGTATTTTCTCTAAATTTGAAAATACAAATGAACTAGAAATGTGAATGATAATTTTTTTGGGGGGGAAGGGAGGTGGGGGGGTGGAGGGGTTGTATGTGGGGGTTGTTCATGACAGGGTTTCTCTGTGTAGTCTTGGCTGTCTTGGAACTCACTATGTAGACCAGGCTGGTCTCAAACTCACAGAGATCCACCTGCCTCTGCCTCCTGAGTGCTGGGACTAAAGGCTCGCACCACCAACACCCAGCTCTCACTCTTTAATTTTGTATGAGCATTGGTGTTTTGACTGTAATTACGCCGGTATGAGGGTTTCAAATCACTTTGAGCTGGATCACAGACAGTGTGAGCTGCCAGGTGGGTGCTGGGAATTGAACCCGTGTCCTCTGGAAGAGCAGCCAGTGCTCTCATCACTGAGCCTCCCCTCCATCTGAGGCCACATCGTGTTAGGTCTACATCGTGTCTGTCAATGTTCCTCTTCCCAGCTCTCAGCCAACCATGGCCTTCATTGCCGGGATTACGTCAGCTTTGTTGAGGGCCAGGCAGGCCTCTCTTCCACCGTTATGACACAACTTTATAGCTTAATGTGCTATTAGGAAGCAGGACCTACTTGGAGAAGGGGGTGTGGTTAGGAAAGATAAATATTTATCCATATTCTCCCACACACACACACACAGATCGTGTGATTTAGTTTGGCATTACATGTGCAATGAGGAGCATGGAAGACAGAGCTACAGGGAGGCGTGGCTTTGCCACACACAAGAGAGCTGAGTCCTGACAGAAACGACAAACCGTTCCCTCCCGCTTCCTGGCAGTTCCCTCTGAACTGAAACACTCCCAGGGGAGACTGAGCAAAAGTCTGGGGAAGCTGAGACTCCTGCGACTGAGCCTTGGACACCGCAAACACAGCCCGAGGGGAGACTCCGGCCAGCGGGCTCCTGCTGCCTGCCTGCAGCTTCTGCAAACAGCTCCGCCATTGCCTTTCCTGAGCTGTCACTCATCGGGGGAGGGCGTTTTGGCAATGCGGTCGTTCACAGGTCATCCCTGCTATTGTGTAAGGAGCCCCTCACACACACTCCTTGACACCCCATAACTCCTCCTCTGCCCACCACGCTGGGCGCGGGTGCAATCCTTACTGTAGTCTGTAATGAGTTCCCTCTCTGGGTTGAGTGACCCTGTGTGTGTTGCATCTCCCCAGGAAAAGCCTCCTTCCTAATTCTGTCCCCCCACCGCAGGGGAACAAGTACAGGGCGGGATGACTTAGTTTGCAGCTAGGACGGTGAGACATGCTTGTAATCTTGGCGCAGGAGGGTAAAGGCAGGAGGCCAGAGTTCAAAGCCAACCTTAGCTATGTAGCAAGCTCAAAGCTAGCTTGGGATACACCGGACCATGTCTCAAAAACAAACAAACAACAAAAAAAAAAAAAAAAAAGAAGGAAGAGAAGTTGAGAGGCTCCTGTCCCACTGCTCCCAAGACAAGACCCCACTCTCCTCACCCTCTGCTCCGAGTCAGGCTGGCGTCCAGCTGGGGACAGCGCCCTCCCCAGGGTCAGCAGCCTCGGGGAGGCAGGGCGAGGAAGAGGAAGCCCGTAAGCCTGGTTTCTGCGCATGCGCTCCAGCTGCTCCTTAGCACTCATGCGCGGCCTCCCCACCGGCGCCTGGGGAGAGACAGACCCGGACTCTAAATTCAAGTCCCAGGAACTTCACACCAACAGCCTGGCACTGCACAGAGCAGTCATTACCCAGCCCAAGGGATCACTACGGCAGAGGCTGCTGTGTCCCCTCCCTGACCCAGGAGACATGACCCAGCAGCTGGGACAAGCCCTGTGCTACCTGATTGCTACCCACAGCTTCGGCCTCCTTCCATCACCTGCCTACCATGTGCAGAGGGGGCATCGTGCCTCCTGGACGTGTAAGCCCCTCCCAATGACTTGGCCCCGAGTGCAAATCACTAGCTACTTACTAGAGACGTGTGGCTTCACTGCTGAGCCGCGCCCCTCACTGGGGGATTCTAGGCAGGGCTCTACCAGGAAGCCATGCCCTCAGGGGGGCTTAGTCACTACCCCAAATCTCACAGCTGCGCTTAGTACTGGAGATGAATCCTCTCTGCTCTGGCTGTGGTCTTTGAACTGACCTCTCCTAGTGTTGGGGGTCAGAGGTGACCAAGCACAGTCACCGGGCAAATGTAACGTCTTAGGGACAGTCTACCTTAGCTCTCAGCAGTGGGGAAGACGGTTGACCACCTTCAGGGCTCGATGCCGGGGAGACCCTCGGAGACCCAGCACCTTGAAGAACAGAGGAAGACTTAGTCAGAACAAGGACACAGAGAAGGCCGGGCGGTGGTGGCACACGCCTTTGATGCCAGCACTCGGGAGGCAGAGGCAGGAGGATCTCTGTGAGTTCGAGGCCAGCCTGGTCTAAAAGAGGAAGTTCCAGGAAAACAAAACAAACAAAACAAAACAAAAAAAGAACACAGAGGAGGTCCCACCTACCAGGGTGATGGGAAGTGTCATTCTGTAAATATGTTTCTCTTATTGGCTAATGAATAAAGCACTGTTGGCCAATAGGAAAGCAAGATAGGCGGGACTAAGCAACAAGGAGGATTCAAGAAAGGAGTAGGGAGGAGATTCAAGATGGAGGACCTACAGGGTAGTAACCCCAGCCCTCTCTCCGGTGGGACCACGTGGGAATATTTAGATGAATAGAAATGGGTTAATATTTAAGACAGAGCCAGCCGTAAGAAACTAGAACTGGCGAACAGAATTCTATCTAATACAGCGTCTCTGTGTGTTATTTGGGGCTGGCTCGGCTTGGAACCAGGCCTGCAGGGGAAACCTACTCATAATACCAGAGCGCTCACCTGAGGGAGGGCTTCGGAGGGTCCTGTCACCTCCTGGAGGTCGACCCCAGTCCACGTCAGGGGACTGAGGGGAGCTAAGCTCCAGTGACTCTGGAAGGCTCTGGAAAGAAAAAAATGGGGATCAAATATCATGGCTCTTATTACTCTACCACAATTTTTCAAGTATTGAGGCACAGCATGGAAAAGATTAAAATTACAAGCCCAGAGCCAGACATACTGGCTTCAAATCACATCTCTGCCACTCACTGGGCTGTGTAACTTTGGACAGGTTGCTTAACTTCTCTTACCCTGTCAACTTAAAACAATTTGCTCGACGCCACGAGCATCGCACATTCTGACGTGTGAGGCTGTCTGAGCTGTTTGTAAGGCTTCCCAGCAGCACACACCGGGTGCCTTGCTATGGTGGATAGGGTGGTGACTGTGGGCAGCTGCCTTTGAGTCACACATCATCTCCTTTAATTAACTCCCAAACCTCGGTGGTCACCACAGCACCCCTGACGTTTTCTTTGGGGTTGATGCCCCTCCTGGCTGGGTGGGCAGAAAAGTCAGGCGACAGATGGAATAATGTTGTAGGGCTCCAGCACACTTACTGTGCTGGGCCAAAACATTAGAGTTAACATTGTTTTGTAGAAGTACTTTCAGCTTTGTGGAGGCAGTGATTGTTTTCCATGAGGTATAGAGTTGTTTTTTTCTGAAGGGGTGTTGCAGGCTTCGCATGACTTTGGCTAGAAGATGCCTCTGGCACACCGGAGGTTCTTGAGGGCATGGGATGCTCTCCTTCAGAGAGACATGGATTAGGTTAGGGACTTTTGTTTGTAGAACTTGTTTACCAAAAACAAAACAAAAACCTTTGTGTAACAATAAATATGCCTCTGTATGGCCATTAGAGGGCTCAGGTCATCAGAGGCTGGACCTTCCTGTTGCCACAAAGGCCTTAAAGAATTCATCTTGGGGGCTGGTGAGATGGCTCAGGGCTTAAGAGTACTTTGCTGCTTTTCTAGAGGTCCTGAGTTCAATTCCCAGCAGCTACATGGTGACTCATGACCATCTATAATTTGGTTCTGGTGCCCTCTTCTGGCCTGTAAGTGTACATGCAGACAGCATTTATGCATAATAAATAAATCTTTAAAAAAAAAAAAAAAACAACTTAGGAGACAGAGGCAGGCAGATCTCTGTAAGTTCAAGGTCAACCTGGTCTACAAAGCAAGTTCCAGGACAGGCTCCAAAGTTACTCAGAGAAACTCTGTTTTGAAAAACCAGGAAAAAAATCATCTTGGAGTGACCTCTTCAAGCAACTCATGCAACACAAAACACCCCGACAGAATAACAATATATAGTAGGCTGAGCATGCCTTTAATTCCAACACTTGGGAGACACAGACAGGTGGATTTCTGAGTTTGAGGCCATCTGGGTCTACAAAGTGAGTTCCAGGGTAGCCATGGCTACACAGAGAAACCCTGTCTCAAAAAACAAACAAAACACAACCCCACCCCACCCCAAAAATATTATATATATATATATATATATATGTGTGTGTGTGTGTGTGTGTGTGTGTGTGTTATACATATACTAAATAAGGGGTTGGTGAGATCTCTGAGCAAATATGAGTGCTTGCCACCACTCTGATCATTTAAGTTCCATCCAGGGTCGTCACAGGGAAGGAGAGAACTGATTCCCACTTATTATCCCTGACCTCCACATAACTTTGTGACAAGAGTGCACGCACACTGTGACTGGGGGAATCTAGATCAGCTTGGGCTGGGAGCGTGTCTGAGGACTGTGTGGTGTCGTGATGACCTTCACTGATATGGGAAGACCCAGCCTGAAACAGGTGACACCGTTGCCTGGGGTTGAGCCCTGGGAGCAGATAGAAGAGGGTGGGACTGAAAAAAAAACGGTCCCTGCTTAGAACACTTGTTCTCGCACAGGGGCCCAGGTTCACGTCTGAGCCTGATGATGGCTGACAAACATTCTAACCAGCTCCAGGGGATTCCACCCCCCAGCCTCACCCCTCCAGCCTCCCACTCCTCCCCTGTCTCCCCCCCACACACCAAAGGATCACGGGAAAGGGAAAGGTGGGCGGGGACTCACCAGGTCGGGACAGGTGCGATAGGAAACGGGAGGGGCTGGAAATCTCACCTCCCGCTCTGAGGACTCCTCTCCTTGGGGCGCAGGGGATGGAGACTTGGGCTCAGAATGTGTGGGCTGTTTCTGGGGGCCACCTAGACCTGCCAGTGTGTCCTCCACCATCCATAGCTGCTGCTGAGCGGTTGCTCGGTCCTGGCAGGGGGTGGGGGGAGAGGTTTGTCCCAGAGGAGAAGATGCAAGGATAACAGCAGCAGATGGACCCCACCCAGAAGGTTCTACAGTTAGCCACGTGGAAGGTGTCCTGGCAGTTTCTGGCCTTTACAAACTCCATGTGCAACGTATGGCCCGTGAGCGTGTGCAGGTCAAAGGACTTGTGGGATTGCTTTTCTCCTTCCGTTCTGTGGGTCCCTGGGATTGAACTCAGGCCACCATCAGTCTTGGCAGCAAGGGCCTTTACCTACCGAGCCATCTCACCAGCCCCAAAATTTTTAAAGTTTTATGTTTTTTATTCATGTGTATGTGTATGTATGTGTCTCTCTCTGTGTGTGATAACATATGTGGCGGTACCCACAGAGCCGGAAAGGGACATCACATGCCTTGGAGCTAGTTATAGGAGTTTGTGAGCCATCCACATGTGCTGGAATCTGACCCGGTCTTCTGTAAGTGCTTGTAACCAGTGCGCCATGACCCCATGCTCTCAAACGTATAAAGGCCTGCACAGTGCCATTGGGAAAACCAGATTGGGGAGCCTATATCTCACACTGCTGTTTCCTGTCTGTGAACATGGTACGTCTCTCTATTTCACACAGATTTCACACAGGTGTGAAGGTATTTCCCCTCCCCCCCCGGGGGGGGGCATTGCCTGCACGAATGTCTGTGTGGGCGTGTCAGGACCCTGGAGCTGCAGTTGCAGACAGGTGTGAGCTGCCAGGCGGGTGCTGGGAGCAGACTGTGGTCCTCGGGAGGGCAGCCATCTCTGCATCCAGTCCCCGATGACCAATGATGTTGGCTTTTGGAGATGTCTGGCTTCCCTTCGCATGAGTTAACCTTTAGGCCCTCACTCCACTACAGAGACCAGTTTTTGGTTTGTTTGTTTGTGCCGCCGCCGCTGCTGGTGGTTTTGTTTTTTCAAGACAGGGTTTCTCTGTGTAACAGCCCTGGCTGTCCCGGAACTCACTTTGTGGAACAGGCAGGCCTCGAACTCATAGAGATCCTCCTGCCTCTGCCTCAGCAGTGCTGGGATCAAAGGTGAGAGCCGCCTCACCTGCCATCTGTTTTGTTTTTGAGACATGTCCTCTTATGGCAGCTCCATCAAGCCTGTAATTATTTTTAATTTTGACATGTCCTGTTCATAGTCCTTTTTTTTTTTTTTTTTTACTTAAAAATAAGTTGTGAGTGTTGGGCAGTGGTGGCTCACGCCTTTAATCCCAGCAGCCAGGGCTACATAGAGAAACCCCGTCTCATACCCCCTCCAAAAAAAACAAGAACAAACCAACCAGAGAGTCTAGAGAAATGATTTCTGCAATACCTAAAGCTCAAATAAAACCCATACGTAGAGGCTGCAGCTTGCCATGTCAGCACTGAGGAGCAGGGCCGGGCTGACCCCTGAGCTGCCCTAGCCTGGAGCACACTTCATCAGTGACGGATCAAGGAGACCCTGAAAAGCAAGGGGCGTGGTGCCTGAGGATGTTGTTCCCTGGCCCTCACGCATACACACGCCTGCACAAAAACAGCAGAGGAAAGAGGAGAGAACAGAGAACTCCCAAGGATAATTTAACAGCAGCTGGCTATGGACCCTCGGGGTGGAGGGGACAGGACAAGCAGCGCTTTACCTGACAGGGGACACTTAGACCCCGCCAGAGAGTGGCTTTCTGAAGTTAGGTCTTTAGGGCGGGAAGAGGAGCCTGGGACAGACTGTCTGATGGTTAGGCTGGGTGTTTCCAGAGAGAGGATCACCACCCCTTAAGTCACACTATTCCATGGGCTGGGGGTGGGGGAGAGACGGCTCAGTGGTCCAGAGGACTTGCTGTTCTTCCGGAGGACTTTGTGTGTTTGGCTCCCAGAACACCCGTCAGGCAACATATAACTGATGGCAATTGATGGTGACTGCCATTTCAGGGACTCTAGCACCCTCTTCTGGCCTCCACACGCGCACACATACACATGTTTAAAATGTATGTGTGTGTGTGTGTGTGTGTGTGTGTGTAAATAAAAAATAGTAAATCTAAAAACGTAATAACAGAAGCAAAGCATTCTAGATTTGCTTAAAGACAGTGAGTGAGGTAGAGGCATGCCAGTAATTCTCCACTCTGCTTCTATAATGTTTATTTTTATGATTTTAAAGGAGTAGATGTGTGCACCTGTATGTGAGTATATGCATGTGAGTGCAGGTACCCCTGGAGACCAGGCCTGCTGGAGCTGGAGTGTTACAGCAGCCGCCGTGTGAGTGCGGGAACTGGACAATGGTCCTCTGGGTCTGGACAATGGTCCTCTGGGACAGAACTACAATCCTCTGGGACGGGACTATGGTCCTCTGGGGTCCTCTGGGGAGGGGACCACGGTCCTCTGGGACAGGACTACGGTCCTCTGGGGTCCTTGTGGGGGGACTACGGTCATCTGGGGTCCTCTGGGGAGGGGACTATGGTCCTCTGGGACGGGACTACAGTCCTCTGGGGTCCTCTGGGACAGGACTACGGTCCTCTGGGGTCCTCTGGGATGGAACTATGGTCCTCTGGGGTCCTCTGGGATGGAACTATGGTCCTCTGGGGTCCTCTGAGGTCCTCTGGGATGGGACTACGGTCCTCTGGGGTCCTCTGGGGTCCTCTGGGATGGAACTATGGTCCTCTGGGGTCCTCTGGGATGGGACTACGGTCCTCTGGGGTCCTCTGGGGTCCTCTGGGATGGAACTAGGTCCTCTGGGGTCCTCTGGGATGGGACTATGGTCCTCTGGGGTCCTCTGGGATGGGACTATGGTCCTCTGGGGTCCTCTGGGATGGGACTATGGTCCTCTGGGGGCCTCTGGGATGGAACTATGGTCCTCTGGGGTCCTCTGGGACGGGACTATGGTCCTCTCCAACAACAGCAGATGCTCTTAAGCACTGAGCCGCCTCTCCAGCCCAGACTCTGCTTCTTGGTCCACGGAGAGTTGAAAGATCCAGACCCTACTCCTGCCATCATGAACGCTGCCTTCCCCACGGTGAAGAACCATGTCCTCAACCCATAAACCCAAACAACCTAACATAACATGTTCCCTTAATTGCTTCTTGTCAGGTATTGGGTCACAGGAAGAAGTCACTAATCCGATGGGTGGGGCTCTGGCTCCTAGACAGTGCCGGAGTGTCCCGTTTCCAGGTGGTTTTGGTGCTGTGGGCAGGGGGAGGGTAAGGGTGAGGGTGTACCTGGGGAGACCCGAGGTGCAGTAGGTACTCAAGAGTCTCCCTTAAGGTGCCCAGGTCCTGCTCCAGGCCGGTGTACGTGTCCCAAACATGCTCTCGCTCCTGAAGTCCCAAGAAAGGGGGAGATAGGAGATTAGTCCCTCAAAGCATCAGATCTTGTCCCAGCTGAGAGGAGAGAGGCTCCCTCCCAGCAGTCTTATTCCAGATGGGCTTCAACTCCTACAGTCTTCTCTGCCGGAACTACTGGGAACCCCAGGCCACGTGTCATGGACTGACCCTTAACGCCATGCAGATAAAGTTTAAATGCCTATTGATTTCTGTGTTTTAACACAATCCTCACAAGGATCACATGAAATTGATACTATTTCTTTTTCTTTTTAAAAGTTTTTAGATTTATACGTGTGTGTCTGAGTGTTACAGCTGCCTGGAGTACATGGAGGCCAGAAGAGGGAGGTGTCAGGCCCCTGGAACTGGAGTTATGGATGGCCATGAGCCAACATGTAGGTGCTGAGAATTGAACCCAGCTTCTCTCGAAGAGCAAAAGTGCTCTAACCATTGAGCAACCTCTCCATTATGAGTCTCACTAGGCAACTCTGGCTGTCCTGGAACTCACTATATAGACCAGGCAGGCTGACCTCAGATTCAGAGGAATCCCTGCCTCTGGCTCTTCCAATACATTTTTATTATCTGGAGAAATGCCATGAGTGTTTCAATAAGGCTTTTAAAGGTCATAGTAACAACAACAAAGGTCACAGTAACACTGAGGGGAAGTTTGTTCAAAGCCAGAGAGCCCACGTCAAAATCACGTAAGGAGATGGAGTGAGAAGGCCAGAGGAAAAGGCGCTTGACAGCAAGCCTGAAGACCGGCTCCATCCCAGGCACCTCACAGAGGAAGGTGAGAGGCAGCCCTGGTGGCGGCTCTGCGGCCACCACCAGCACGCTGGCACAAGCACACACAACATTTAAACATTTAGACATTTGTCTTTGTGTGTGCACGTGCTCACGCATGAGTGGATAGGACAACTTGTGGAACTTGGCTCTCTTTGTCAGTCATGTGAGTTCGAGAATCAGGTGCTGAGGCTTGCGGCCAGGTGCTCTTAGCTGCACAGACATCTCATCAAGCCAGCACGCAGAATAAACTACAACAACAACGATAACAAGCAGCTATCCCTTTCACTTTGTAGGGCATTGGTGTCAGAAGTGGGATTGCGAACTTTCACTTAAAACTTAACAAAAGCTTAAAAAATAGTTTTTAGAAACAAAAGAACAGAGACATAACAAGATTTCCTGGTAGCAGCATTTTCTCAGTTAAACGTTGTTTTGATAGAGACAGAGATTTGCGCGGGCTCCTTTAAAGGAGATTTCCAAAATTAGCATACGTGACAAAAAAACGCATTGCTTTTTAAGAGCTCTGCTAACAATTCATTGGTGTGTACGAGAGCTGCAATGAAGGATTACAGTGTGTTTTAAAATATACGTAGGCTTGGGAGAGAAAGAAAAAAGAAATGAAATGATTTAAAAAAGACAGAGTGTGGCTGGGTGTAGTGGCGCACACCATTAATCCCAGCACTCGGGAGACAGAGGCAAGCAGATCTCTGTGATTTCAAAGTAAACCTGGTATACAGAGCAAATTTCAGGACAGATAAAAGTTACACAGAGAAACCCTGTCTCAAAATATGTAAAAATAGAAGTAAAAGAAATAGAGTAATAAAAAAGCCACGTAAAGCCACGTAAGCACAGAGAAACTTTGGATACTATCCACAATTCTGTTGTCTTTAAATTGTTTGCTGAGGAAATAACAACTACTGATAAAAGAAATGCTGCTGGATTAATTCAATTTATATATTTTAAAAATGCTTTGACTTCAAAATTCAAGTCTAAGGACAAGTTACCAGGGAAAAGGGTTTCTATTTTTGTTTTCCAAGAAAAGGAAAAGCTGTGGATTCCTTCCAGACTAATGTGGTTTGATCAAGCAAGACCCCCTAAAGCAAAGTCAATGGGACATTGAAACCTTACAGACCACTACAGCCAGGATTTCTGCGTCTTCTTAGGACCCCCATGACAGCGCCCCCTATCAGCAGGAAGTAGTTTGGAAAGAACAATGCCCAAATTTCCAAATATTGTTTATAAATGTATGTTTTCAAGCAATCATTTTAAAGGTAAAATAGGGAATTATGTTATAGATATGAATACTATACCTTGGAATGGATTTTTATTTATTGATACAAATTTAAGGTCAATTTTGTTATATGTATATTTCTCCTCTTGTTTAGGTATTGTATTTATATAGCTCATTGGAAAATGTAATGTGTAATTTAGTACAGATTATAGAGAGTTACCTATAATAGTCAAAACTTACAGTTAGGTGAGTTAGGATTTCTAGATATATAGAGATGTATTTGAGATGAATAGGCATTCTTCAAACCTTTCAAAGATCTACAAAATATGGCATTTAAAATGGTTTAGGGATTTTCTTGACAATGAGACATAACTGCTCTTGGCAACACCACCTTCATCAAAAAGGAAGATGGACCTTGAAGAAATGCGTTATGCAGTTTGCTTCTAATATGGCAAGACTAGCTATTTGGACAAGGTGTTTGACTTTAAGCTGTATAAACTGGACATGCAGGACCCACAGGAAAGTGACTGCTAAAACAAGATGGACAGTGCTACAGGGTTCCTGCTTCATGAAAGAGTCTGCCAGACACACTATGACCTATGGGCTGAAGATGGAACATTACAGAAGAACTTCGGGTGACTGACCAGGCAATGAGTTGTCTCTGTCATTTCTAGAGTTTATATATTATCCTTCTGTGGTCTTTGAAGGAATTGAAGACAGATAGCTATGGTTATAGTTTTCCTTAGTTGGGATTAAAGATAAGTTATATATAGGACGTTAGACTCACAAAGATAGGATAGATGATAGATTTTCTTTAAGTCTTACAAAATGTTAATGGACTAAATAATGTTAACTATGATTCTTATTTGATAACAGTTGTGTGATATATTTTGCTATGTTAAGGTTAAAATCCTTCTTTTTATTTTAGACAGAAAAAAGGAGATGATGGGAGATGTTATTCTGTAAATATGTTTCTCACACTGGTTAATGAATAAAGCCTTGTTTGCCAATAAGAAAACAAGATAGGTGGAGCTAGGGGACTAGGAGGAAAGAGGAAGTAGTTAGGAGGAGTCAACATGGAGAGTCCTGAGAGGTAGAAAGTCAGCCGCTCTGGCCGGTAAGATGAGCCACATGGAAATACTTAGAATAGTAGAAATGGGTTAATCATTAAGACAGAGCTAGCCGATAAACAATGATAGTAACTGGCCAACAGCATTGTATCGAATACAGAATCTCTGCATGTTATTGGGGGCTGGCGTGGCGGCGGGGAAAAACCTGCTCGTACAGGGCATGGTGGCACATGCCTTTAATCCTGACAAGAGGAAGGCAGAAGAAGCAGAGCTCTGAGTTCCAGGCCAGCTGGGAATACTTAGTGAGACTATTTTAAAAATAAGATAAAACCACATAAGATCATCTTATGACTGAGGGCCTGGGTTCACATGTATGTACATGTGCAGAGGGAAATAAGTAGATTCACTGGATCTAGGATGAGCATCACAAAGAAATAGTTGTGATGGGGGTATTTAGAGCTTGAAGAAATCACCATGGAAACAGTAATTGTTTTCTTTTATCTATAGAGCTGTTATTCTGAAGGAGTCTTTGTGTGGCTTTAGTCCCAAGAGGGCCCTGGAAAGTCTGTCCTCACTGGACACTGCAAACAGGGCACGACAAGGACTGTGTTGCAGGGGTGATGTTTCCTTCACGAAACATACAGAGTAGATCAGGGGTGCGGTGTGAGGAACTTACTTTACCTTCTGGGCAATAATCAATAAATACACCTTTGCACAGCGTTCAGGGTTCAGTTCATAGAAACTGTCCCTCCTTGCTGTCAAAGAGAGCCTAAATTACATCCTGGAGTGACCCTCTTTCTTCGACTGACCCACACTACATCCAACATATGCATTCATATATGGGCACATATATGTTCATATGTACACACATATGAATAATAGAAAATAATAAATACATTGTAAAATTCGTTCTTTTGGACAGAGGTGGTGGTGCACACCATTAATCCCAGCACTCAGAGGCAGAGACAGTTGGATATCTGAGTTCAAGGCCAGCCTGGTCTACAGAGTGAATTCCTGGACAGCCAGGACTGTTACACAGAGAAACCCTGTCTCAATACAATAATAATGATCATCACGATCCCTTAAGTGTCTACGTTTTGTTATTGCTTGGTTGCTTGACCCTTACCTTCTTCTATAGTGATCACGATTCCGGGTTTAAGGGGCCAGAGGACCAGTAAGATGGGTCAATTGGTAAAGGCACTTGCTGCCAAGTCTGATGGCTTGAGTTTGGTCCCCAGGACCAGCAGGGTAGAAGAGACTGACTCCTTTAACTTGTCCTCTCTCTGCCTCCGTCTCTCACACACAGAGAACATATTCTTAAAATGTGTGTGTGGGTTTTGATGGCTCAAGAAGGACCTACAAGCCCACAGTCCCCACAGCAGCCCGCACAAGCCTGGGAGTCATGCTCTCCCCAGATGCTCACCTGAGCCAGGTGACACAGAGCAGCCCTTACGTTCACCAGCCGGTCCTGCAGAAGGCGTTGGTGACCCCAGGCCTTCCCAGAAGCAGCAGCCTCCCTGGTAGCTTGGCCCAGCTGCTGCCTGGTCAGCTCTAAGGCTGCCTCTAGCTGCTCCTGCAGAGAGCAGTGGTCAGACTTCCGAAGCCACTTCCAACCCAAGGACAGGAGCGGCTAAGGCCCCTCCTTTCTGCACCTTCTCCTCCTGCCTCTTGTCTAGATCCTCCTGTATCCGCCTCAGCAGCCGATCCTGTCCACACAGCTTGGTCAACAGAGTCTGGGGAAAAGTGACAAGGAAGTGTTTATGGACCTCACCTGGCGTTCCCCCTCCCAGCTTCGTCTAGAACAGAGATTCTCAGCCTTCCTAAGGCTGTGAACCTTTGATACAGTTCCTCGAGGTATGGTGACCCCCAACCATACAATTACTTTGTTGCTACTTCATAATTTGTTACTGTTATAATTGTATATAAATATCTGATAAACAACCCCAAGGGGGTCATGACCCACAGGTTGAGAACCCCTGGTCTAGAACCTTTTCAACGCTGAGAATTTGACAGGGATTGTATCTGAGACAACTCACATCAGTCTCCAGGCCCTGGTGCAAAGTTGAGTCGGCTGGGGGACCTGGCTGAGGAGGAGAAAATTCCAAGGTCAAAGGGATTTGATGTCCATTTTTATAAACCCCTCCTTTAGCCCCCTTTGGTACAGCATGCTGTTTGGTTCTAAGGCTGTCATTCTTTCTGCTAGCAGTAAGAATAAACTCATTAAATCCACATCTGAATTGAGTATGAATCTTTGGTCTTCCCCAGGGGTTTCAAGCACTACAGCAAGAACAACATCCAAAAGAATTCCAAGTGAGACTTGTCAGGTCTCAAGAAACTAGGGACAAAGGCCAAGGTGTCTATTTAACACATCAAAGATGACACTGGCCAATGGCCTCATCGTTGCTCCCACCCATTCCCTGAACCTCTCCAGCCCAGGAGCTTCCTCCCCTCCCCCTCCCCCCCCTCCCCTCCCCTCCCCTCCCCTCCCCCCTCCCCCTGCTCTCTTCCCCCCCTCCCTCCCCTGCTCTCTCCTTCCCTCCCCTCCTCTCCTTCCCTCCCCTCCCTTCCCTCCCCTCCCCCTCCCCTCCCCAGCTTCTCTGACTACTGTATAACCCATCCATTTGGCTGTGTGGTTGGTCACTTGGTTTCCTGACTCGTGGTCCTTAGCTCCTCTCTTTGCACCCTCTTTTTTTGTTGTTGTTTTTGTTTTGTTTTGTTTTTCAAGACAGCTTTTCCCTGTGTGGCTTTGGAGCCTGTCCTGGAACTTGCTCTGTAGACCAGGCTGACCTCAAACTCACAGAGATCCGCCTGCCTCTGCCTCCAGAGTGCTGGGCTCTAGTGGATTCCTGGTACTTCAGGAAACTTACCAGCAAAATCATGGAGGCCCGGGTCCCTGGGGGCCTTGGGGGCAGCTGGAGATAGGTGGAAGAACCGGGGGAGGCCTGGGTAGACTGAAATAAAAATGCTTAGAGACATCTTGTTAGACCTAGTGGCGCAGGCCGTCATCTCAGCTACTCTGGAGGCCTAGGTAACAGAATGAGTTCAAGGCCAGCCTGGGCAATTTTGAGAGCCTGTCTCAAATTAAGAAGTAAAACAGAGGGCTGGGGATAAGTCAGGGGTAGAGTGCTTGCCTAGAATGACAAGCTCTGGTTCAGAGCACACACACACATCCTCAATTAACCTGGCTACACACACACACACACACACACACACACACACACACACACACACACACATTAATAAACGGACGAGCCTGGCAAAACCGCTAGGGGCTGTAGGAGGGTAGCTGAAGATATTGTAGGCTAGAAATCCATGACTCTTGGAGAAATCTAGAGGCTGGCTATCTTGACACAAAACTGGAAACCAAACTATGCCTCAGTTTGGTGTAGAGTATTGTGAACTACAATGCCCACAATGCACAGGAACAATGGTACATGAGGCCTGATGGGCCATGAAATCCACTAGTCTTTGATGGCGTGGGGACGGGGATAGACACCCAGTGCATTGTGAACTATAATCCCCATAATGCCTTGAGGCATGACTCGCTCTCTGGCCTGGAAAGGGAGCTTTGAAGCCTGACGGGAAATGTAGTCCGCTCTCTTGGCGCACCTGCGTTCTAGGCTCTTGCCTCCAGGGCTGGGGACTCCTGGGTGTGGGTGGCCGTCCTCCACCAGCTTCAGAGGACGGTCCTCGGTGTGGAGTGGGAGGTCGGGAGAGGGTCTGTCTTTGGGGTCCCCAATCCAGAGGAGGTCGGACATCGATGCGACTCAAGGGCGTGTGAGGTCGGGCAGGAATTGGTATGTCTCCTGCCGAGAGAGGGGGTCGCCGTGCCGGGGCGGAACGAGGACGGGGAAGGCTCAGAGGGGAAGGCGGCCGAGACAGGGATGAGAACAGCCTGAGAAGAGGAGAGAATCCGGGATCTGAGTTAGTCTGAGCCTCTGCGCCCAGCCCACCTCTACGTCTGGTTTCCCTGATTGCACTGCCCTTCTCTGCTGGGCAAAGTGTGTGAGTTCCCTTCGGAAGCATCTGAAAGGATCAAGCCACCACCAGGAGTCTCCAGGCCTCATCCTTCCCTTAAGCCAAGCCTCCAACGGGCTTCCCCTTTCCTTAGACCACCAACCCGCCCCCAACTGGTCCAACGACTCCTTTAAGGCCTCCTTCCCTTATGCCACGCCCTCAACCTGTGATAACGACAGGGCCCCACCCTAATCCCCCAAAGTGTTCTACTTACTCTGGGGTCCTGGTCCTCCTACTCCACGTGTCAGACTGCAGATCAGCTGTAGGGCTGGACGTGTACACCCCACGTCTGCCACGATCTCTGGAGAGCCGAGCTACCTCTGGTGATTCCGAGATGCGCCCTTCTTCCCTTCTGCTCACTTCCGGGGGGCCCCCGGGACCCCCGGGGCCTTCCCCAGGCTGGGGACGTGCAGGTGACCTAGATAGTCCACTAGCAAATGGACACATAGGGTGACATCACTCTTGCTTCTAAAAGACCTCTGGGTCTACAGGCACAGGACCTAGTGTCCTGAGGTCTAGGCATTGAGATTCTCTGGGGAAGTAAGTGCCTGAGATAGTCTGGTGTTTGAGGGGAAAAAATAGGGTGGGGGGGTGAGGTGATGTCTTTTTGAAGTGGCCTTGTGATTATCCAGCTTTAGTCTCCAAGAACTGCTGGGAACACATTTTTTTTTTTTTTTTTTTAAGTTTGGCCCATGGAGCCGGGCGCACACCTTTAATCCCAGCACTTGAGAGACAGAGGCAGGCAGATCTCTGTGAGTTCGAGGTCAGCATGGTCTATAGAGCTAGTTCCAGGACAGGCTCCGAAGCCACAGAGACACCCTGTCTCGAGAAAAAAAAAAAAAAAGTTTGGCCCACGATAGGAAGGGCCTAAACTCAAGGGCATCCTGGGTGAGGACCAATGGAACCCTTGGGGGTGGGGAGGAAACCAATCAATCAATCAGGGTAAGGTGGTGGCACACGCATTTAATCTCAGCCCTGGGGAAGCAGAGGCAGGTAAATCTGAGTTCCAGACCAACCAGGATTATACAGTGAGACCCTGTCTCAAAAACCAAAACTTAACCAACCGACCAAACAGCTAGGCATGGCTCTGCTTGTCAGTACCCAAGAACACTGGGGAGCTGAGGCCCTAAGAGCTTGTGGGCCAGCCAGCTTAACAAAAAGGCAAGCTTCCAGCTCAGCAAGACCCCGTTTCAAGGCAATAAGATGGACAGCAATAGAAAAGCGCACCCAATGCCCTGCTCTGGCCTCCGTATGCACTGACACAGGCATATACACTTGCACACTAGCGTGCATGCACCACACACGCACACTCACTCACTGGGAGGTAGCTCAGTACTAGACAGTTTGCTTCAAGTATGACACCCTGGCTTCCATCCCCAGTAAATGAGCTGGAGCTGGAATGGTGGCCCAGTGATTAGTTGAGTGTTGCTGCTCCTTTAGAGGACCCACGTTCAGCTCTTAGCACCTACATTAGGCAACTCACGTCATCCAGAGGGAGCCAACACCTCTGGCCTCCACCAGCACCCAAACTCATGAGTGCATACCCACCCACACGGACATACGACCAACCAGTCAGACTCATGAGTGCATACCTACCCACACGGACATATGACCAACCAGCCAGACTCATGAGTGCATACCTACCCACACGGACATATGACCAACCAGCAGACTCATGAGTGCATACCTACCCACACGGACATATGACCAACCAGCAGACTCATGAGTGCATACCTACCCACACGGACATACGACCAACCAGCCAGACTCATGAGTGCATACACACCCACACGGACATACGACCAACCAGCAGACTCATGAGTGCATACCTACCCACACGGACATACGACCAACCAGCCAGACTCATGAGTGCATACCTACCCTCACAGACATACAACCAACCAGCCAGACTCATGAGTGCATACCCACACAGACATACGACCAACCAGCCAGACTCATGAGTGCATACCTACCCACACGGACATATGACCAACCAGCCAGACTCATGAGTGCATACCTACCCACACGGACATATGACCAACCAGCCAGACTCATGAGTGCATACCTACCCACACGGACATACGACCAACCAGCCAGACTCATGAGTGCATACCTACCCACACGGACATATGACCAACCAGCAGACTCATGAGTGCATACCTACCCACACGGACATATGACCAACCAGCCAGACTCATGAGTGCATACCTACCCACAACACCAAGGACCCGAGACTCATGAGTGCATACCTACCCACACGGACATATGACCAACCAGCCAGACTCATGAGTGCATACATACCCACACGGACATATGACCAACCAGCCAGACTCATGAGTGCATACCTACCCTCACAGACATACAACCAACCAGCCAGACTCATGAGTGCATACATACCCACACGGACATACAACCAACCAGCCAAGCAAAAACTCACACAGGGCTGGGGATGTGGTTTAGCTGGCAGAGTGTGGGGAACCCGGAGCAAAGTTAGCATCTTAACAGCCATCTTCCCTACTACTCTCTTAGATACTAATATACTGGTAATTTTCCATTCCCCTATGACTGTTCTCCTGGTAAGCATATGACGCAGCCTGACCCTGAAACAGTCCCAGCTGCAGGCTTACCATATAGGAACTTATAGCAGAACAGCTGCATCCTGCTTGGAAGGACATTCTGCCTCCCTCACATCCTCCCTCTGGCCCAGTCCCTCATTTCTCCACTACTTAAACCCTGTGGTTATATTCATTAAACAGGACTTGATCAGAACACTGTCTTGTCTCCATCTCGTGTCTCTTGTCCCCTCATTTTCACTGCCTCCCTCAGGGTCCCCGGCGACTGACCCCGAGTGCCTAAGGACAAGTCCCCCCCCACCAACCCCGCCCCCCAGCACTGGGTATGGTGGCCCACATCTGGAATTCCAACCCTTGCAAAGTGGGTGATCTGGATTCAAGGTGATCAACTATGCAGCCAGTTCTAGGCTGGTCTGGACTGTTAGACCCCTTGTTCAAGAAACAGAAAGAGTGTGCTTGTACATGCTTGGTTTTAATCCAGGGGCAGAGGGGGGCAGATCTCTGGCTCAAGGCCAACCTGGTCTACTCAGAGTTCCAGAGCAGCCATGGCCACATAGATCCTTTCTTCAAAAAAAAAGTAAAAATAAATGAATAAATGGATTTTACAAACATTTTTAAACGTGGCCTGGCTTTGTAGCTGGAGATGGCTCAGGTTAAGCACATTCCCTGCTCTTCCTGGCTTCAATCCCCCTGAGCAGCTCACAACTGTACTCCTAATTCCGGGGACCTGGCAGCCTCTTCTGGCCTCTTCGGGCACCATGCACATACGTGGTAAACATTCATGTACATGAAATGAAAAGAAACAAGTCCTTTAAAAATGTGGCGTGGCCTCACAGCTGACTTTGTTTAAAGGGCACCAGCCAGGATGTCATGTTCTGAGAGGGAAGTGTTCCCTAACTCCTTGGGCGGAGTTGAGGACGTCTCCTGAACAAGTTGACTAAAGGGTGAGTTGGGTCTCAGGCTGGACAAGAAGGTGGGCAGATCTTGTTTGTTTTTTGAGACAGGGTTTCTCTGTAGCTTTGGAGGCTGTCCTGGAACTCGCTCTGTAGACCAGGCTGGCCTCAAACTCACAGACATCTGACTGCCTCTGCCTTCCGAGTGCTGGGCTTAAAGGTGTGCGCCACCACAGCCGCACCGCAGCAGGCAGGTAGGCACGTCTCAAAAGAAACCAACCTTTTGCTAAGAAGGGGTCTTTGGTGGTAGGTCTGCTTGGGAGATAGCTAGCAACTGCACATTTAAGTGACAGCCCTGCAAAGGCTGATGGCCTCCACTCACCAGTCTCCCTCCTCTGCGCGAGAAGCCCTTCCCAGAGCCCGTAGCCAACCTCGTAGGTCCTCCAGAGTGTCAGCTGCAAGGACATAGGTCCTCATGCCTGGGTGCTCTGCCTGCAAGGGACAGCGGCTTGGGACCGGAACTCAGAGGAAGCATGGTAAGACCCCTTCAAATGTGGAAACCCCAAGCCATGATCACCTCTAGTTCCCACCCACCACCTAGCACACACTCACTGTGAAAGTGAATCGACGGCCGCGTGGCGCCCCTGGCCCATCCGGCCTGACACTGTAGCTGGGTAACAGCACACTGCCCAGGACACTCTCCTCTCTGCTGTCTGCAGAGAGGGGTTGGGGTCAGAGGTCAGGAAGGTGTCAGGCAACTCAAAGCCCAAGAAAGACACTCGTGGGAAAGGGCTAGCTGGGACACTGACCCTTGTAGTAGAAGAGGCAGTGGCCGGAGAGGACAAACCAACGTCGTTTCCATAGCCTCAGGCCTGAGCTGTCCTGGGAGAGACGAGAAAGAGGCTGAGCAGACGGCGGCAGACAAGAGCCCAGGGGGACAAAGAAAGGCCCAGAGAGACCTCAGGAAAGAGATGGGTGGCAGACACCCAGAGAGGCAGGCACAGAGGACAGGGAGGGCGAGGTAGAGATGAGGGAAAGGAGGGAGAGGATGGAGGGACGGGGTGGCCAGTAGGTATCTGTTGCTTTGATGGATTTGTAGCTGAAAGCTGGGTACCTGAGTGATAGCACATCTGGCTCTAAGCTTGGCCACGTTTAAACTGTACCTTAGAAAAGTCTCACCTCCACTAGGACCTGACTTCCCATCTATCCGTTGAGGTTCAAGAACTTTCCGGAAGGTTTGGTTGAGGCAATGCACCACAGATACGGATACAGGACCTTGGTGCAAATGTTCAAAGCCTGAGATGGAGAAGGTTCCCTATCATATGCTGCTCCTTCTCCACAAACCCCCAACAGCTATTCAAACTTTTGTGGGTTTCCTTTGTCTCACGTAGCCCAGGCTGGCTTTGAATTTGCTTTGTAGCTGAAAGATCCTCCTGCCTCTGCCTCCTTAGCCCTGAGATTATAGGCCCCGTCCATATTTATTTAGTAATCCATTACACAATTCCTGCCCCACCCGATCATCTTCTTGTTATCTTCTGATTTGGTTTAGTGTTTTTGACTACATGCAGGGTCTCTGTATGTTGTCCTGGCTGTCCTGCCTGCCTCTGCCTCTAGGATTAAAGGCACGTGTGGCCATGCTCTGTATTCCACCTTGATGATCTTAAGTATAGTCTAATACTTGTTCGTCTTATATGCCTATAACCTGTGCCCTGGGGCCAGGAACATGAAATATTCAAAACGCAGACAGGAAGTGAACGTTTAAGGTATGGAGGAAACAATAGCAGTTGAGGGCAGCAGAAGCCTATCTGCCGGGAGTGTGGAAGGAACCTCGGGTGCACCCAGGCACGACAGCTTGCCTCCACCTTACCTGCTTATGCAGCCAGCCTCGGATGTGCACCGGCAGGTTGGGGTCTCGCCGAAGCGCATTGTTCCTCTTCCCAAAGGCATGGACCTTGTGTACTGCACGGGTAGGCTTCTGGGGTGCGGTAGAACGGGAAGTGAATGGGGGCTTCCCATGGGACTGTCTCCCAAGTGGCCTTTCCTTAGAAACCAGGCAAGGAGGCCGAGTCTGGCAATATATGCCTGCAAAACCAGCCCTCGGGATAGAGATGCAGGCGGCCAGGCCTTAGCATAGTGAGTACAGACAGTCTCAAACAAACAAAAACAAAAGACAAGGATTTTAGTTGGCTCTGTTCACACAGTGCTTCCTCATCATACATGAAGCATGAATTCATGTCTCAGCATGGCATAAGCCAAGGGCGGTTCTTCACATCTGTAATCCCATCACTCTGGTGGGAGAGCTCAGCAGAGTTAGAAATTCAGGGTTGTTGGGTGATGGCACACGTCTTTAAACTCAGCACTCGGGAGGCAAAGGCAGGCAGATTTCTGAGTTTGAGGCCAGCCAGGTCTACAGAGCAAGCTCCAGGACAGCCAGGGCTAGATCATGAGATCCTATCTTGATGACAAGTTTTAGGGTTTTTTTTTTTTTTTTTTTTTTTGGCTACTTAGGGAGGTCAAGTTCAGCCTGGGCTCCATGAGACCCTGTAGAGGTGCCCTTGGCAAAAACACATTCTTGGCTGCCCGAGCCAGGGACACCAAAAAACCTCTGCAGTGTCCTTCGAGTTGTCCGCCCCTCCCCCCAGGACGGAAAGGTGTCTTTGATGCTGGGCAGAGACATCCTCAGCAAGGAAGTTCAAGGTGGAGCTGTGGCTTCTCCTCCTTCAGTCTGTCACATCCCTCAGAGGGGGACCTGTGAACCAGACTGTACACATCCCCAAGCCCAAGATGCCAGGGATTTCTGGGAGCTGCTGATCAAAGCTGGAAACAAATCTCTGGACTCTGGGCTTAAGGGAGTAAGGTGAATTCTGTCCTACTGATATTTATAAATCACTGTGTAAGCAAGGTTGACCCTGAATTTCTGACCCTCTTGCCTCTACTTCTTGAATGTTGGAATTTGAGGTATGTACCACCACACCTGGCTTCTTCAGTCATGTGTTGTTTTTTGTTGTTTTTCAAGACAGGGTCTCACTATGTAATTCTGGCTGTCCTGGAACTCTCTCTGTAGACCTGGTTGCCCTCAAACTCACCCAGATCCACCCGCCCCCCGCCTCCCCAGTGCTCGGATTAAACGCGTGTGCCAGCACACCTGGTTTGGGATTTGTCTTGCATGTTGTTTTGCCTAATCTGTGTTCCTGCCTCTACCTCCCCAATACAGGATAACAGTTGTAAACCACCGGTGGCTAGTGGGTGGGCAGAGGGTTATAGACTGGAGAGGGAGTCCCCCAGTGCAGTCAAGAGTAGGCAGCTCCTCCCAGTCTGGGTTTGTTCTTCTGGCTTAAAGTTAGGAAGACTGAGAGGGGTGGGGACAGAGCTGGGAATGTCTCCAAATTCCCAGCTGCAGCTGGGACCAGTCTGGCAGACCCAGTCACTAAGGGTCGTGGTGGTGGCACAGAACCTACAGCTGGGAAATGGGACAGGACCGCCCGTCGCCCCCTCCGTATCCCACTGAAGTGTGGAAGGACCTTGGTGTTCGGGCTGCTCACAGAAGACACAGAGGAAGCACTGCTGGCCAGGCTCAGGCTGCTCCGGGGACGGCCCTGCTCCATCGAGAACTGCAGGAGAAAGAGAAAGAAAGGGGCTGTGTCTCTCCACTGATGGGGGCTGAGGACACAGTTGGGGTCAGGTCGTGGAGGTCAGAGAATGCTGAGGAGAAAGAAACTGTTGTTTGGGGACTGAGGGGCTGGGGGAGGCCATGGTCAGGGATCACATACCAAGAGCAATGCCAAGGGAGGTGGGTGGCTCCGGCAGCTGTGGGGAGGGGGCAGCTGTCTGCAGCCAGGCCATAAGAATAGGGCCCCTTTATTCCTGCCCGCTGAACTCTGGCAAGGAATGTGACCCCTGTATGCACAGGGTTCTACTCCCTGCCTCCTTCAGGGTGCCCTGGGCTACCTGTCCCGGTCTTCTCTCGTGAACCCCCAAACCATCTTTGCCAGGTCCCCAACACAACTCCTAAGTCACCAGGAAAGAGCATCCAGGCAAGCCCCTCCCAGCCCAGCCAGGGACTTACCAGCTCTGGTGGCCCAGGGACAGGTCTGCCACCCTTTTGTGTCTCAGACTCTGCCTCTGAGGGCTGACTCTTCTCACCTGACGTCTGCTTCAACCCTTGTCTTGTTTATGAGCTGCTCACTCCCCCTCTCTCTCTCTCACCCCTCCCCTAGTCCCTCTCTTTACCCCTCTGCTCCTAACTGCCCCCTCTCCTGGCTCTGTCACTCCCCTTGTCCCTCTCCCCACACTCAGCCTTCCTCCTTCTCCCGCACCAGACACATCTGTTTCCTTCTCTCCCAACTTCTCTCCCTCTCTCTCTTCCTCACTTTCTCTCTTCCTCACTTTCTCTCTTCCTCCCTCTCCCGGTTTCTCTTTCCTCTCTGCTGGGCTTCCCCTCTCTCTGGCAGCCGCCCACGCTGCTGCCTCCCCTCCCAATCATGGTTGTCCCCGCCTCTTCTGGCCTCCCCACTATACAGCCTGACCCCTGGCTCAGCTGCCCCCACAGCTAAGGAGAGGGATTGGGATTCCTCAACTCCTGGCTCCCCTAAACTGTGGCTGGGACTCCTCAGCATTTGGAGGAGCCTTGAACCCCAGGCACCATGGGGTTCTCAGCTCTGGCTCCTTGGAGAGAGTGTCCTGGGTCTTTTGAAGAATGGGGTCTCCAGACTCAAAGACTGTACACCCACAAGTGTGCCTTGACCACATGAGGCAGTGGATAGTCTGCCCTGGTCCTGGAAGGAGGGGAACAAAGTCCTAGAGTGCTGGGTTCTGGCAAGGACAGGGTTAAGTGGCCAGTTTGAAATTTCTCCCTCAGATCAGGCTGATAACCCATTGGAAGGAAGGAATGGTGATTGATACAGTCTGAGGGATAAGGGTGTAGCTCCAAGAGAGCACTGTCCAGTATGTGGGAGGCCCTGGGATCCACCCCCAGAAACACCACACACACACACACACACACACACACACACACACACACACACAGAGCACACACACACACACACACACACACACACACACACACACAGCACACAGCACACAGGTGGGGAGAGAAGGAGGCTGGAACTGGGTCTCTGGGATCGAAATCCGAGCCCTACCCCTACCAATCAGAATTTCAAATTGCACAACCAGCCTTTATATAATCTTGAAGCAGTGCAGAATGCAGATGCCTGGCTATGAAAGTCAAGCAGTCTGTTCAGCAGCATTCTCCATACAGTATTTATTGAGGTCACACTTGTAATCTCTATATTGGAAAGCTCAGGCAGGACTGTTGAGAGTTCCAGGACAGCCTGGGCTACAGAGGCAGAGTTCAGGCTCCATGAAGACAGGCTGAGCTGGGGTCACTGCTCTGTACGCAGTAGGATTGCCCAAAATTCACGGTTGGCCTGAGCTTACCAGGTGACTTCCAGGACCAGGTGAAATCCTGTCTGAGACACACAGACCCACACACCAAAAACAACCAAGGGACTAGAAAGATGGCTCCAGGCTTGAGAGCGCTGGCTACTCTTGCAGACGATCCAGACTCAGTTCCCAGAACCCACATGCAGGTTCAGATCAACTCTACAAGATCGGAAGCCATCTTCTGGCGTCCACATGCATCTCAGAGGTGGTATGTGTGTGTGTATGTATGTAGACATACACATATACATGCATACACATATATGAAGAGAAACACTCATATACATAAAATAAGGAAGCTTTATTTTTGTTTTGTTTTTCGAGATTGGGTCTCACTATGTGGCTCTGGCTGTCCCAGAACTCATTATGTAGACCAGGCTAGGCTCCAGCTCAGATCCACCTGCCTCTGCCTCCCAGTGCAGAGATTAAAGGCGTGTGCCATCAAGGCTGACAAGATTTAAAAAAATCCCATGTAGACTTGACCAGTCTGGAACTAGCTATGTAATCCAGGCTGGCCTTAAACTCACAGTAATCCTCCTTTCTCTGCCTCTTTAGTGCTGGGATTAAAGGCATGCACTTTTACTACTGGCATTTTAAAAGGTCTTGTTTGTTTGTTTTAATAAAGATTACAGCCGGGGGTGGTAGCACACGCCTTCAATCCCAGCACTCAGGAGACAGAGACAGGCGGATCTCTGTGACTTTGAGGCCAGCCTCATCTACAGAGCAAGTTCCAGAACAGCCAGGACCACACAGAAACCCTGTCTCAAAACACCAAAAAAAAAAAAAAAAAAAAAAAAAAAAAGACAGATAAGCAAACAACAAAAAACACTGAGTGTTTGCCTTCAAATAAAAATGATCCTGCACTCCTGCCTTGATTAAAAAACCGCAGCCGTGGAGGTGCACGCCCTTAATCCCAGCACTCTGGAGACAACAGGAACATCACGGTTCCGAGGCCAGTCCTTGTCTTTCAAAAATAAAATTGAAAAAAGAAATTAATTAGGTTGGTAAGACGTGTGCCTGACTGCGGAAATAAATGCACTCGCTTGCCCAGAAGTGACAGGTCGCAAGGTTTGCGCCAAGGACACGCCTGGAAAGGACGCAGTGACGTCACAGAGCTCGGAAAGTCCGCGAGAAGTCGGGTGCTGTTTTCCTCTTCCCACCTTTCCCGGGAACTCCGAAGCCCCGCCCCCAGTGACGTCACGGGCGCGGCGGTGTATAAAAGCGGTGCCGCGGGCCGCGCCGGGCATTGAGTCCCTGCTCGACTGCGAAGAAGGCTGCATGCGAAGCCCCGCGCCGGCGACTGTGCACCCCTGCGCCGGACACTCCCCGCGTCAGCCTGCGAGACCTCACGTCCCCGAGCCACACGCCTGAGGGCGACATGAGCGCGCCGGCCTTGCGAGACCACCGGACCCGCGACCGCTTCTGGCAGCCCGAGCCCGCACTCCTGTCCCCGGGGTGACGCGCAGCCCGCCGGTGCGTGGGGGTGGGGCGGCCTCCAGGGAGGGCCGGGCAGGGGGGAGATGCTCGCTCGCGCTGGTCAGAGGAGACCTTGATGGAGGCTTCCTCATGAGGAAGGTAGAAGTTTAGGTGCGCGAGGCCAGGGAAGGGCCTGGATGGTAGAAACGCAAAGCCTGTCTAGAGCCGGTGAAGGGAAGGCTCCGGGAGGAGTGGCCTGGGGCCCAGAGGTGGGCGTGCACACGTGTGCCTGGGGGCGGGGGGCAGACGGGGCCTTAGAAGCCAGACAGCAGGTCTCAGGAGGGCTAGGCGGGGGTCTCCGACGGGGCTGAAGGGAGGGGGCTCTGCAATCGAGCGCCCAGACTTGGAGGTGTGAGCCGTGGTGTTAGGAATTTGAGGCGGGGATACTCGTGTTGGTGTTGTGACTATTTATGTTACCGTGACTCAAGGCAGTGGCATGGTATTATTTCCAAAGTGGCTTCTAAACGATTTCCTCTTTTACAGCCCAGACACATGGCCCCAAGCCCAAGACCCCAGCATACCCTGCTCTGGAGGGATGCCCACTCCTTCTACCTCCTGTCTCCACTGATGGGCTTCCTCAGCCGGGCGTGGAGCCGCCTCAGGGGCCCAGAAGCCCCAGAGTCCTGGCTGGCAGAGCTGACAGAAGCCAATGATCAGCCTGCAGCTCCCCCCGTCCCTGAGGGGGAGGCTGAAGAAAGTGGAACTCCTGAAGAGGGGCCCTACCTGGATGTACGAGCTGACAGTTCCCCTCCTGAAACTTGGGGACACCCTGAGAGGCGAGGACAGGATGGCCCTAGAGAGCAGGGCAGTGGACGCGCAGCTGGCCTGCCTAGACTACTGTCCCCCGGTCTGCAGAGTGGAGATAAGACCATTGCGGAGGTGGTGGCTGCCGAGAAGGGAGTGACTGAGCTGGCTTATCCCACAGCACACCTGGAGGGGGAGGGCTGGCCATCTGAGGAAGGGGAGAGTGCAGAAGCTGTGAAGAGGGCTTCCCTGGACTCCGCTAACACCTCTCCAGGACGCAAGCCCAGCACTTCTGTGTGTTGCCCAGGGGAAGCAGAACATCACGCCACGGAGGGGAAAGGAACAGAAAATAAAGCTGACTCCCCCAGCTCTGCTTCAGGCTCCCACCCCAGAGCCAGGGAGTACTGCTCGCAGCCGGAGGGAGAGGCCGACCCAGAGCCACACAGGACAGGACAGGATGAGCTGTGTCAGCGTGCAGAAGCTGAGGAAGAGGAAGGAGCTGAGGCTCCTGTGTCTGTCTCCAGTGGAAATGCCTTCCTCAAGGCCTGGGTTTACCAACCTGGAGAGGACACTGAGGATGACGATGGCAGTGACTGGGGATCAGCTGAGGAAGAGGAAGGAGCTGAGGCTCCATCTGTGTCTGTCTCCAGTGGAAATACCTTCCTGAAGGCCTGGGTTTATCAACCTGGAGAGGACACTGAGGATGATGATGACAGTGACTGGGGATCAGCTGCCCAAGACACTCCAGCTCAGACCTGTGCCACCCCCCATACAAGTGCCATTCTCAAGGCCTGGGTCTGTTGTCCCGGAGAGGATACAGAAGACGACGACTCTGAGAATGTGGTTCCAGAAGATTCGGAGGCAGCTGACCCAGACAAGAGTCGCGGCCGTCAGGCCCAGGGTTGTCTTCCTGGAGAGACGTCACAGGGAGTTGTGGAGCCCTCCCTCTTCCAGGTGGCCTTCTACTTACCTGGAGAGACGCCAGCACCACCCTGGGCAGCTCCTAAGCTGCCCCTTCGGCTGCAAAGGAGGCTGTCCTTGTTCAGAGCCCCCGTCAGGGCTCAGGATCCTGACACCCCTCTACGGGCGAGGAAGGTGAGTGGGCACCAGGGCTGTTTGCTCGGGTGTGCAGTGCTAGCACTCCACACTAGATTCTGAGGAGGAGGGGGCCCCTGGGACCTGAAAATCCCGAAGGTGGAGACTCCAGGGACCCATGTGTTGCAACTTCTTACATGGGAAGGCGTGTGTTGCAATTGCCTGTAAGAGGCAGGAAGAGTGCTAATTGTGTGTGGCTCATCGTGGGCATGTGTCCAGTGAGTCAGAGGGACAGTCACATAAGTTTTCTCATGACTGATTTCTGCTTCTTGCCTCTGCCCACCTTCCAGGTGCGTTTCTCTGAGAAACCCACAGTCCATTTCCTCGCTGTCTGGGCAGGGCCAGCCCAGGCTGCCCGACGTGGCCCCTGGGAGCAGCTCGCAAGAGACAGAAGCCGCTTTGCACGCCGGATTGCCCAGGTGGAGGAGAAGCTGGGTCCTTACCTCAGCCCTGCCTTCCGATCCAGAGCGTGGGCACGCCTGGGAAACGCACCCCTTCCTCCAGCTCCCACACCTGCCCCTCCACAGCTAGGGCCTTGCTCCTCTTCCGAGGCCACGCCTATGAGCCAATCTGTGACCACACCCTCTCCCCTTCCCAGTGAAGCCCCTCCTTCCAGCCTGGACTTGGGTGGGAGGCGTGGTTAAGCCCAATTAATTCCCTGTTATTTATTTTTAATAAGAAATAAAGTAAAGCCTTTTTGACTTACAGTGATCAAGTCTTACGTGTGTATTCTGGTGTATTGCCAAGGGAGGCTAGACATGAGTTCCTTGCTCAGCACTTTGAAGCTGAGGCAGGAGGATTGCCCTGAGCTCCAAGGCAGACATAATAGAATAAAGGGGAGATGGCTGCTCCTCAGAGGACCCGGGTTCGGGTTCGATTCCCAGCACTCACATGGCACCAATGCACATAAATAAAATAAAGGGAGGGAGGTGGTAGATACAAGCGAGTATGACGACGTGTATGAAAATGTCATAACTAAAAAAAAGATTTATTAACAGGCAAGGCCTGGCACAAAAGTTCATGCTCAAGGCCAGCCTCTACCGTTGGAGACCAGACTGAGTATCAAAAACTAAGGCCTAGTGTGCAGCTTTCTGCAAACGCACAGGACAGAGCTGCTGAGCGATGGCATTTTATTCAGTTACTCACAGGCCAGTTTCCCATCGAAACTGGATAAGCAGATGGCGAAGGCTTGGAGCGGGCAAAGAGGATATCGGAAATCCATAGTGAATATGTTTGGGGCCACGCGGCCAAACTGGAGCACCAAGTGGTCCGCTGATGAGCAAAACAGGAAACAGAACTTAGTTAAACTCCTGCCTCTACACCGCCACACAGCTGCACCCTCACCAACCTGGAAAACACAAGGAGGAGCCCTAAAGACTACATCTCCCAACAGGCCTTGCGACAGCCAGGCTCCCGCCCTGCTTAGGAAATCGCCCCGGGAGCAGCACTTGAGTGGCCGCTTCCCTCCCACAAGCCAGGTCTTCGGGTGGCTAGGAGCTCACGTTCATCAGGGTGAACAATCTGGAAGTTCTTGACCGAAGCCCGAGTGACGCGACCGTGAAAATTGAGCACGTAGGCGCCGCTCTCGTCGCTCCAAGACGGGGCCTTGTTCTGCAGTAAGAGCAGCCCGTGTCTAGCACCCTTTTGTAGGCGACTCAATATAGAATCCTGATCCTTGAAAATGCAATAGGGGCATCATCGTTTTTTAGCCTACCCGCAAACTGCTTTTTTAGTCCAGATGCACATATCACATTAATTAGTTAATTTGAGGCAGTGTCTCGAGAGTCCCAGGTGTGTGTGCGTGTGTGTTTAGAGACAACAGGGTTACACTGTAGCCCAGGCTGTACTGTAACTCGCTCTGTAGAGCAGGCTGGGCCTGTAGTTTTGTTTGTTGCTTTTTTGTTTTGTTTTGTTTTGTTTTGTTTTTCGATACAGGGTTTCTCTTTGTAACAGTCCTGCCTCTGCCTCCGGAGTGCTGGGATTAAATGCGTGTGCCAGCGGCTGGCTTAGTAGGTATTTTATATTTTCATTTTGTGGCTGGTCCATGGTGTTCACCATCTAACTTTTGTTTACCGTTATGAAGAGACACCTTAAAGCATTTGATCAGGGTTGTGGTGACTTCTCTGATAAAATATTGACTTAGACAAACACTGCCATTAGTTACTTGATTCTCATTTGTAAAGTTTCAAGAATGCATGAGAGTGCTGAACAGACGGAAGAAATATCTTTCACCTCTTAGCTTTGGAATTTCTTATATCCAAATCCCGTGGTGATTTCAGTAAATTCACATATGCATTTATGCAAAATTTATTCACACACCACACAGGCCATTATGTATAATCTATTATACATACGTTGTAAGTCATAGTTTAAGAGTAGCTAAGCTTAAACTGGGAGGTGGTGGCACACGCCTTTAATTCCAGCACTTAGGAGGCAAAGACAGGTGGATCTCTGTGAGTTCCAGGCCAACCTGGTCTACAGAGTGAGTTCCCCCGCAGCCAGGAAAGTCTTGGGAAAAAAAAAAATCATTTTTTAGTTAAAAGTAATATAAGTGTGTCTGCATTTGTGGATTGAGTGCATGTGGGTGCAGCTGTCTTCAAAGTCCAGAAGAGGACATGAGATCCCCTGGAGCCACCTCACAAGGGTACTGGGAACCAAGTCCAGAAACTGCTTTTTTCTTTTGAGACAGGGTTTCTCTGTGTAGACCCAACTGTCTTGGAACTGGCTCTGTAGGCTGGCTTCAATTTTACAGAGATTTGCTTGCCTCCCAAGTGCTAGGATTTAAACAAACAAACAAACAAACAAGCAAAAACCAAAGAAACTTTTTTTTTTTTTTTTTTTTTTTTAAATACAAGGTCTCACTATGTAGTCCTGGCTGTCCTGGAACTTGATATTTAGATGAGGCTGGCCTCCAGCTCTCAAGGTCTGCTTTTCCTGTCCCTCTAGGAGAGCAATGCATGCTGTTAACCACTGAGCCATCTCTCCAGCCTTACACCCAGAAATTTTGAGTCTCTGGTCTTTCCTTCCTAAGACAAGACTCTAGCAAACTCAAGTTTCACATGTGACCTGCAAACCATTGCCCCACCTCAAGAGCTGTGATGGGGTTTCTTGATCCACCCTCCAAAGACTCACATTTTGTGGCTGCACTCTCATCCTTTGCTTCCGGCTGTCCATTCCTGGCAGGATCACAGTCATTTTCCGAGGCCCCCGGAACCCCAAGACATTGGTCTCCTGGGAGGATTAATTAGATTATATCCCAGTTAGCCTAGCTCCTTTTGCTTTCTTACCGTTGGCACCCCCTGTATCTCCGCCCCTGCCAGGATACTTACATAACACACAACCCCCAGCTCCTCTCTGATACGGGCGCTGTCTGGGATCCAGTAGTTCCGCTCGGGGTTCACTCCATTATCAAAGATGGTGAATTTCGTGCCCAAGACGTTGGATCTGCCCCAGGAGGGCAGTGAACAGAGTGAAATCACCACAATGGTGATTTTTACTCTGTGGTTAGGTGCTTTCTCAAACCCATCCTCTAAAGAAAAAAAAACCACAGTCCCAGCCCTCTGTTTCATTGGTGTCATTCTAGAATCCTATGTTGACTGTGGGAATGAGCTCTCTTCCATCTAGCAAGTAAGAATTCACACACTCTAGACCTCTTTCCCCACAGGTACTGAGGGGTCCCAGCCCTGCCTGTCAAAAAAGCTAAACATCTTAAATGCCAGCCTGTATTCATGGCATCCAAAGCATTCACGTTTTTTTCTTTCCCAGATGTGGAGGTACAACCTGAAGAACTACAAGCACCATCAGGCTTTAGTGCAGGTCTTGTGCTGTGCACTGCAGCCTATTGGGAAATGTAGTTCATTTGCCTGTCTTTCTCAGGGTTTCCTAGGAGCGCCACATAACAAGAAGGCTTTGCCTACCTAACTTTGCCTACAAAGTTGTTCCCGTTGCGTGACATGTCTTTGGGATCCAGGGAGATGAGATAATTTGAGGTTTTGCTTCTTTTCCTTTTCCGCCCAGCCAGAAGGAAATGCTGCAAACCAGAGAAGATGTGTCAGGATTGATTTCTGACACCTGTCTGAAGCCTGAATCCTGACCCGGCTCTGGATACTGGAAAGACTATTTCTGGAGGAGATGGAGGCCCCACTGGGAGGAGAGTGGGCATATGGAGGGGAGTGTGGCTTAGCTATAGGATGGAAACACTTTGAGGGGCCTCCCTAGTTTATGCTAGGATTGGATTGGGCTTGGCCACTAAGACGACTCAGTTGGGAGGCCAAAAAAGGGGCTGGCTTATCTCAAGGCAGAGGGAGGTGTGGCAGGCATGAACTCATTCTGGAATGAAGAAGGCTTGGCTATAGGCTAGAAGGGACTTAAGCTACTGTCTTCTAAAAAGTTTGAAGTTCTGAGGTGGACAGGGCTGAGAGCTGACAATTCCTAATCATGTGACACAGGTCCAGGAAAAAAAAAAAATGTGTTTTTTGAGACAGGGTTTCCTTGTGTAGCCTCAGCTGTCCTGGAACTCACTCTGTAGATCAGGCTGGCCTCACAGAGCTCTGCCTGCCTCTGCCTCCCCAGTAATAGGATGAAAGGAATGCACCACCACCACCCAGCCAGAAAAAAAAAAATTGTTGGAAGGGTCTCACGTTGTGGCCCTGGCTGTCCTGGAACTCATATTTAGGACAGAGCTGCCTTCCTCTTAGCAAGTGTGGGGATGAAAGGCACCCACACCACCTCTTGAACCCTTTACATCCAAGGCTGACCTTGCTGACTTCGCTCTCCTGATCCTGCCTGCCACCGTTTCCCAAGTATTATGAGGATGATCTCGCTCTAGAAATACTTAACCATGTCCAAAAAGAGGAGAGACACGCCCCTCAAGGTTGCGGCTTGTTTCCCTTCTTATCTGCCCCCCCTTCCTGTGTGAGGCCTCCCCCCCCCACCAAGGGACTAGCGCGTACTGCCACTCCGTCCTCGGCCTCCAGGTAGAGGTAGTAGGAGGGAAACATGCCCTTGTCCATGCCGTGTTTGTTTCGGACGATGCGGCACTGCACCATGTGATCTCGGGGTGCAGGAAGCAGCACATAAGCTCCCATGTCCTCCCCGAGCCGAGGGCCTGGGGGGCGGGGCAGGGGGCCGGCCATGCTCCAACTATTGTGGTTGCTTGTATCTCCATTGCCTTGCAAGGCTTCGGCTGCCACCGGGGCGTGGTCTGTCCCTGTGGACTCTGAGGCCTCTTTCTTCTCCAGATCTTCATCCTAGCTCAAGTGCAAATCAAAAGTTGAGGGGCGTGGCCGTGCGGACGGATTGGCTACTCTAGCTCAGGGATGACCCGTGAAGACCCGTGGCATCTTGTTAGTCAAGCATGTCAGCATGCCCACCCAACCAAGCTGGCACATCTGTTGCAACCTCAATAGCTCCAAAAACTGTGAGATCATTACTCCAGAACATATAAACCCAGAGTATCTGCCAGAACATGTCAGTGGAGTTGCTGGGGCGTTAGTGAGTAGTAGCGCCCCTGCCTAGAATCCCTCAGTGAGGGGCTTAGGTATGACTCAGTGGTAAGAGCACTTGCCTAGCAAGCACTGGTCATGCTGACTCTAAAATGACGCTCCCAAATCATGCTTTGTAGTCTCTGTAAGTTGGCACCTGCCCATGGAATGTGTTTTTTAGGGGAGAGAGTCTTCTTATGTAGCCCAGACTGGCGTTCAACTCTCAGTCCCTGTCAACATCCTGGCTGCAGGGAATGCAAGCTTGCACCACCATGCACAGACTGTCATCTTGGTTGTTGCTACTACATCCAATCAAAACGCCCTGTAGACTGAGCTGCACATTTGTAGGAGCACCCTACCCCGATGTCAGAGGCTGGTGCTCTTGTTTCTACGTTATTTTTCACTGTACTTTCTTCCACATTGCAGGATGCCAAGTCTCCATAAATTCTATCAGGGTTCACTGCAGGGGCCGGCGCCGGACTGGGTGCCTTTTGTTCAACTGCTGCATCCTTGGATTCAACCTCTTCCTCTTCACTGATCCCTAAAGGGCAGACGCAGTTACAGGTCAGGACATCTGGGTCCTGCTTAGGGGAGGAGCATCTTTGTCATTTCGATAAGAACTCCTTCTCAGCCACCTTTCCCGTCTCTGCTCGAGGATGCACAGGGAAAGTCTAGAGTCGGTGTCTCACTGGGTGGATCTGGCTAGCCTGGAACTAGATTTCTAGACTGGGCTTGCTTGGAACACAGAGATCGACCTGCCTTTGCCTCCAGTGTTAGAATTAAAGGCATATGTCACCATTCCTGGCCAAAAGTAAACAAATAACCTTAAAAACAAGCAAATAAATTGGACTGTAGAGCTAGACTAACAGTCAAGGGTACATTCTGCTCTTGTAGAGAACCTGACTTTAGTTCCCAGCACTCAAGTCTGATGGCTCACAATTGCACTTGACTCCAGCTCCAATGGGTCTGATTTCCTCTTCCGGCCTCTGTGGGAACTGCACTCATTCACAAACACACACAGATGCACATACACAACTAAAAAGTATTAAAATAAATAATCTGGCCCAGGTGTGGTGGCACATACCTTTAATCCTACCACTTGGGAGGCAGAAGCAGGTGGATCTCTGAGTTCGAGGCTAGCCTGGTCTACAGAGTGAGTTCCAGAACAGCCAGGGCTACACAGTGAAACCCTATTTTGGAAAAACAAAATGATAATAATAATTAATGAATAATAAGTAATCTGGGTGTGGTGCAATACACCTTTAATCCTAGCAAACAAGGAGGCATAGGCCAGCCAGGGATACCTAGAGATCGGCCCCATCCCTCCCAAAATTAAGATAAATACATTTGTACGGTGATGGTTTTACACCTGAATACACTATAAGAGGGACTAGACATCTTGACAGATGAATGGGGAGACCCATGAGCTATGACATCTCATATAAAGCTATTAACCGAAGCAAGGATGGCAATCTATCATACGAACCAGAGGCCAGATTTCACTCCCCTGTCCCTGAAATTACCAGGTCCTGGGGAGGCTAACCAGCCCCTGCGACGGTTTGCCAGATGTGTCTTGGGAGGTCGGGGGATGACAGGGATATCCTCCATGGTCACCTCCTCCACATCTGAATCTGAGCTGTCTGGGAGCCAGCATAGATGTCGGACAGCGGGACCATTGCCCCGAGTATATACTGGAGAAAAAACGTTTCCGGTTTAGGAGCAAGAGCTGGTGGCTCTGGACCTGACCCCAATGTCTGGAGAAGGGTGGAATGCTGAACTTCTAAGGTTACCTGTTCCAATGGGTGACAGTAGGGGGGCCCGCTCGCCACTACCATCTCCAACATAGCTCATGGTGACCAAGGCACTGTGTGCCCCAGGGGGCAGATGTGCCTGTGGTACGGCCTCCTGGAGGAAAGGGTTCCCACTACCTGGGAGGAAGTGCAGAGGGGCCTGTTCTTAAAAGCTCCACCTAGTAAGGCAGAGAACCCTGCACTACATAGCGAGTTCCAGGACGCATAGCCCCTCCCCCCAAAATCCCAAACAAAAACTAGGTAGTAAGGCCTCGACCGGGTGTGTGTCACCCTATTACCACAAAAATGATGCTTATTACCACAAAAAGAAAACAACGTGAAATCCTGCACTACCAGAAGACTACAGAACTTCTGTCTTTGGGCAGTCCCTCGGGCTCTACCAGGTTCTGACAAACCCAGTCTCTGGATTCTTTTGGGTCTGGCCCTCCAGTTGCTCTAAACTCTGCCTGGGAACTGTCATAGGACCGGGTAATCAATTTCAAGGGTTCCTAAGAAAACCACAGCCCAATCAATCCTCTGCCCAAGGATCCCATTCCCCCCTCCCTTCCCCTCATAAAGCCCCACACTCAAGTCCCACCCCGAGCCCCTACCATAGACTCCCTGCTCTGCTGCAATTACGCTGCCCAGTCCCATTAGGACATTTCCTGACATCTGTGGGTCAGTCTCTCCATGCCCTGGGCTCCACCCTCCAGTGTTTACGAGGTTGCCCCCACCCCAGCACCCATAAATCCCTTCCATCGGCAGACCAAGTCCCCAGCTGCTGTCACTCTGGAAGCGATCGTCCCCGCGCCTTGGTCGCCGGTGCCTCAGGGAAGCGTCAGGATTGGCCTGAACCATGAGGGGCTCGTGGCGCTTCCTGCGCTGCTTCTTCTCAAATAGCTGTAGCTGCGCGAGAAAAGGGAGCGTGGTGGGGGCAGAAACCAGGCAGGCGTGCAGGGGCGAGGGGCGAGGGGGCGAGGGGGCGAGGGGCGAGGCTGGCCCGCAAAAGTCCCAGTTCCTGGCAGATGGGATCTGCTCCCACCTTCTCCAAGAACTACGAGTCCAGCCTTCTAGAATTTTTGTTCCTTAAAAATGTCCTCAGCCTAGGCTGCCACCTGGGCAGAGGCATGAGGATTGCAATTTCCAAGCCTTCCGAGACAATCTGGTGAGCCCCCGTTTTAAAACACAAAGGCGGGTGTGAAGGCTCACACCAGAAATATTAGTCAGAGGATGGAAGCAAATTCCAGGCCAGCATAAGCTACAGAGTGAGTAGTTAGGACCTGAGAGACGGCTCAGTGAGATAGGTGCCATCCCATCAACCCTGACAACCTGAGTTCAAGCTCTAGGATCCACATTGTCAAAGGAGAGAACCAGCTCCTGCAAATTGTCTCTGCATGCATGTAATGTCATGCTGCGCATGTCCTCTGCCCCCAAATAAATGTATTTAAAAAACAAAATCGGAGCACAGTGGCTCACAACGGTAATGCCAGCCTCCAAGAGGCACGCTCCAGGCCAGCCTGGGCTAGGCGACAAGGTCCTATTTCAAAACGAAGCCGAATTCCTACTTTTGTCTTTTCCTAACTCCAGAACCTGCAGTTCAGAGAAGACGAACATAGGATGGGGGTCTCTGAGCAACCGTCTGGGAAGGTTGGGGAGATGAAGGAGTGGGATTCTGTGCCATACCTGTTGTTGCAGCTTCTGCAGCCTCACACCGGAGAATTCATCCTCCAAGGCCCTGAAAGAAACACAGGCTGTTGACCAAAGCCCCTCCCCTTGACTAACTGGTGCTGAGCGCCAGTGATGTCATAGTAAGTGCAGGACCTGAGATTTCTAGTTCAGTTATGACGCTCTTCCTCCAAGCCCCTCCCCTTTTAGGACCCAAGCAGAGACCCCAGGCTGCTATCTCGGGAGACTCAGGGGTCCAGGTCCCAAGCCCCTTCCTCTTGGAGACCTAAGCATCTTAACTGGTGCCCCTTTCAAAGGACGTGGGAGCCCAGGTTCCCTGGCGCCTTTCTACAGAGTTGATGGCGGTGAGCCTGAGGACAAAGTTGGAGTCCGAAGCTGTGCGTATCTCTATGGTGCGCATCTAGATTGTTCCTCCCACAACCCTGCTGCCCATTAGGGTCCCCACTCACTCTTTCTTCCACGGTTCATTTTCCTCAGACATTCTAGAGGATTAGGAAGGCATAGTCAAGATCTAGATCCCACGTCTTAGCAGAGACCACCCTCCAGTCCCCAAGATCTGCCTTCACTTTTCTTTTGAACCCGAGCAACCCAAATCCCAATTCCCTCCTGAACTCAGTAGCCCGTGTCCAGCTTTAAGCACTCTAGGGAGCACAGAAATCCAGTTCTCTACCAAGTACTAAGGCTTGTCCTGCTTCTAAGTATTGGGACTCAAGGCTTAGAGTCACAGATCCCAAACCTTCAGCATCCACCTGTCTGGAACCCCAGAGGTGCCCACCCATCCCTAGCGCCAGCTTGGATCTCATGGCTTTGCCGCGATGCTGGAACTCTAACCCTAGCCGGACACTCTCTCGGCAGAGGGGGCTCCCACAGAGACTTGCCCTCTTCTTGGCCCTCTTGACCCCTCACGGTCCATGTCCAACAGAGTAATGCCTCCAGGCCACTCAAGTAGAAAGATCTCTTGTTCTGGGGGTTCTGAATTAGAACCGCAAACCAGCGTTCCTTAAAGGGACCAAGAGTATCTAGCAATATAGAGCATTTAAGAAATTTATTAAGTCAAGGCTTAAGGCTTATGCCTGTAATTTCAGGACTTGGGAGGTGGAGACAAGAGTGCCGGGAAAATCAGTTCGGCGGGATGGCACATGCCTTAATCCCAGCCCTTGCGAGGCAGAGACAGGCAGATCTCTGTGAGTTCAAGGCCAGCCAGACCCATTATACAGAGAAACCCTGTCTCGAAAAACAAAACAAAACAAACAAGAGTGCCAAGAAAAAGCACTCCTCCTCTACAAATATTTTTATTTTGGGATGCATTAAAAAAAAAAAAAGAATAAAAAGGGGGGCTGGTATTTTAAACTCAGTGACCTCGAGGTCAGCCTGGTCTATACAGAGTTCCAGCCTGTCTAAAAAATATGCTATACAGTTGCCTACCACTAAGGTTCTAACTTGCAGGAACTTGCGGAGCAAAAATAAATGAGAAAACTACAATTCCCAGGAGACAAAGCGGCAAGACGTCAGCAACAGTTGCCCCACACCACCACCACCCCCACCGCTACATGCAGTGCTTTCACTTTTATTTGAAAACGACGCAGGAAATGTCACGCTGAAGAATGTGAGTTTCCAAGAAAGCAGGAGAGATTTTCGAAAGTAAGGGAACCTCATCGGAAAGGGGCGGGGCCGCTAACGCGGGCGGAAGCTCGGAGCCAGCGTGGACCAATTAGTACTCTGGGGGCGGGTGGAAAAGTGGGAGTGACTTAGGAGGGAAATCGCCAGAAGCCGGACGGAGGTCCCAGCGTGGGCAAACGCCCTCTGCGCCGAGAGAGGTGAGGGCTGTTCGGTAGAGGAGAGCCGAGGGCTGCAGCTCCGGAGCTCCGGGTACTTGCAAGGATTTCAGATCTCGGTGGTCCCTTGAGAAGGAGAGGCTAGGGGCCTGGGATCTCAATCCAGGGCAGAATTCCCCACCTTGAGGAAGCCGGGATGAGGATCTGCGGGATTGCTCTGTAGGAAAGGGAGGCTGGAGGCCTGACATCCTGGCTTCCAGGCAGGTGACCAACACTTGGAGGCTTCATTTTTTGCAAAACGATGGCGTTGCGGATGGCGTACACAGTCGTCTGCTCAGCCGGATAGGGGGTTGGGACATCCTTAGCCCGGGGTAGTGCGCCTCTAAGTCACTTGGAAGGCAGAGGCAAGGGGATCAGGAATTCAAAGCCAACCTGGGCTACTTAACGCATGTCTCCAAAAACCATTCTCCAGCTCTACTCACAGAGCAGCCACGATGCCTACCTCCGTGGCCCGCGGGGCCTCTTTCTTTCTACCATCTCTACTGATGCTGTCAGTTGTGCTGGCGGTGCCCCTGGACCGCGCGGCACCCCATCAGGAGGACAGCCAGGCCACTGAGAGTCCGGTGAGTAGCCCTGCCCCATGCTCCGGTGTGTCTGCAGGAGGCCCTGGCGAAACACTCCAGGGATCCCCTTTTAACACTGTGAGGCTTGTGGTTCACCTGCCTTCCTTTGCAGAAGTGTTGGTGAAACAAACAGGCAGACCTGCCCACCCCATCTTTGAGATATGGAAATCAAGATAGATCCCAAATGAAAACCCAAGTCACTCCTTCACCTAAACCCCTCTGAGCTTAACCAGCAATGTACAAATGTAGAAAAACTACATTTCCCAGTAGCACCGTAGGCAGTTGGCTGATATTACCTAGCTGGGGCGTTCTTGCTTCACAGAGCTCATGGGAGGTGTAGTTTAAATGGGAAAAGAACATGGGTTTACTCATTTCAACAAATGTGTATCCAACCCTGTGAAACCTTTGTTCTCCGGAGAGTTGCAACTTTCAAAGTCCAGGGACCTGGTTTATGGTCTAGGTCTTCCTGTCACTTTGCCTAGCAATGTAAGCAGGAGCCACCTCCTGAGACATGCGGTACCAAGCTCCTGTGGAGTAGCACGGCCTCCAGTAAGGTGTTAGTACACTCTGTGAAATCTTGAATACTGTTTTGTTATAGTTTCAGAGAAAAATAATAGGACTAATAGGACAGTGTTGGCAGGTTCCAAGATGGAAGAGGTGGGTGAGAAAGTTTGAGATAGGGTGGAAAAATCAGACAGGTTGAGCACTGTAGGTCTTAGGCAGCTGCGTATATCGGAGACTTCTGAGAGGTTCAGAGTGTTCTGGGTCAAGCATGCTTAGAATTGTTGCTGATACCCAGAGAAAGGAGGGAAGGGAATGTTACGCTTTTGAATGAGAATTCTGAAAAGTGGCTGGAAAGTGGCAGGTTCGGGAGTGAGGATCAACCAACAGCTGCCCCTAGGGACGGGCTTCTGGGCTGGAAATACCTTACCTCACTAGGGAAATGGCTTCGGCTCCTCCTGCCCCTTAGCATGTCTTGAGGTGAATCAGCCTTCTTGAGCAGTGGGCGCTTAGTCACAGGATGTTGGATGGACTCTTCCCCCTCCCTGCAAGACAGGGTCTCTCTATGTAGCTCTGGCTGTCCTGGAACTCACTCTGTAGAAAAGGTTGGCCTAGAACTCAGAGATCCGCCTGCTTCTGCCTCCAGAGTGCTGGGATTAAAGGTGTCGCCAAACCGCAGGGCTTGGATGGACAATAGTATACAATGTTTTTGGCTGTTTAGAACGAATCCATATTCTATATTTTTGACAGGAGGCAGTAGCTTCCTTTAATGGGCCTCAACAAAGCCCAGCTATCTATCCCCCCCCTCCTCCCTTTCATCTACGGATGTATGAGCTTGTTAGGAAAGAGGGGTTTATCTTCAGTGACCCCTAACCCTGCTTGTGCTGTCTAACATCCGCACATTTGAGACCATAAGACCATTTAGATTTTAGTGTTTATGCCATCAGGTTGGTGTTGAGTAAATCTGACTACTTACAGTTGAAGTGGGTCCATTCACGGTTGGAATAAAATCAAAGGAACCAGTTAGATGCCTTAGATTGTCACAGAAGTCATCTGAAGGTCACCCAACTGTTAAGGACGGGAGACAAAGTTAAGATAGCTCAAAGCCAGACCATGGTGGCGCACACCCTTAATCCCAGCACTGCAGAGGCAGTGGATCTCTGGGAGTCCAAGGCCAGCCTGGTCTAGAGCGAGTTCCAGGACAGCCAGGGCTACACAGAGAAACCCTGTCTCAAAAAAAAAAAAAAAAAAAAAAAAAAAAAAAATAATTGAAGATCAAGTGTTCCCAGTTACAGAGATGACATCCTGGAATTGAGTCAGTAGGATCAACAGAATTAATGATCAGAAGCCTGAGGATCAGGAGTCACCTCAGTCATCGTGGCTGAGGGGGTCGGGACTCACTGGTTGCCTTGGCTCCTGAGGATCAAGCTTGCTTTTCAGATTTATTTTATTTATGTGAGTGTTTTGTGCACATGTCTGTGTACCACATGCATGCCCGGTGCCTGGTGAGCCTCCGTGTGGGCGCGGGGAATCGAACCCAGTTCTTCACAGGAACAAGCACTCTGAACCATGGAGCCAACTCTCCAGCCCCTGAGAATCAAGCTTTTTTAAAAAACAAACCAAGCCGGGCAGTGCTGGCGCACGCCTTTAGTCCCAGCACTCCCGGGAGCAGAGGCAGGAGGATCTCTGTGAGTTCAAGACCAGCCTGGTCTACAGGGCGAGTTAGTTCCAGGATAGCCAGGGCTACACAGAGAAACCCTGTCTCTTTTGAACCCTGCCCCCAAAGAAACAAAAACAAACAAACAAGAAATATAATAAAGGTAAGCTGGGCATAGTGGCACAATCCTCGAGTCCCAGCTCTTGGGAAGCAGAGGCAGGTGGATCCTGAAGACGGAGTTTCTGTTGTGCCTGGTCCCACCCCCCTTCAGTCCCAAATAAATGCAGTGAGGCTTATATTAATCATAAACTGGCCAATTGCTCAGGCTTCTTCTTGGCTATGTCTCTCTTAATTATTAACCCATTTCTATTAATCTATTATCTCTACATGGTCTTCCCTTCCCAGAGAATGCCCAGGCATCCTACCTTCCTAGTGGTACATGGGTGTCTCTCTGCCGGAATCCCTCTGCATCCTTTCCCCAGAATTCTCCTCATCTGGTAGCCCCGCCTATACTTACTGCCTGACTACTGGCCAATCAGTGTGTCATTCATCAAGCAATAAGAAAAGCATACAGAAGGACATCCCCCATTATCTCTTCTTTCTAAATAAAAAGGCTTTAACTTTAACATAGTAAAATTCTATATAACAAAACAGTTATCAAGCAAGAATTATAATTACAATGTTTAGTCCATTAACAAAATTTAAAGGAAATAGTCTATCATCCATCCTATTATTGTGAGTCTAAAGTTTTATGTGTAACATCTTTTATCATAACTAAGAAAAACCATAACCGTAACTGTCTTCAACTCCATCAAAGACTCCAGAAGGATACTATATAGACTCTAGAATCAACAAAGACATCTCCCTGCCTGAACAGTCACCCCAAGTTCCTCTGTAACATTGGGGCATCCATCTTCAGCCCATAGGCATTGTGTCTGGCAGTCTTTTTAGCAAAGCGGGAAATCAGAAACTGTCCCTCCTGTTTTGACAGTCAGTCATTTTTCTCTGTGTCCTGCAGAATGTCTGCCAGACTCTTCCTCTTCTTGAAGCAGGAACCCTGAAGCACTGTCCCATCTTGTCTCAGCCGTCACTTTCCTGTGGGTCCTGCATGTCCAGTTTATACAGCATAGTCAAACAGTCCAGGCAAGAGCGATTTCTTGCCCAAATGGCTAGTCTTGCCAAGTTAAAGGCAAACTCCATATAGTTTCTTCCATGGCCATCTTCCTCTCTGATGTAATTGGTGTTGCCAGGAGCAGTTGTGTCTCACTGTCATAAAAAAAACCTAATAAACCATCTTAAATGTCATATTCTGAAGGTATTTGAAAGGTTTTGAAAAATACCTACTTATTCAAAATATATCTCTGTAAATCTAGAAAACCTAAGTTTTGATTTTATAAGTGACTATAATTTGTAATTATATATTACATTTTAAATGAGCTGTATAAACATAGTACCTAAACAAGAGAGTAGAAATATACATATAACAAAATTGATTTTAAATTTGTATCAATAAACCAAAATCCATACCAATGCAAAGTATTCATTTCTTTTTGTTTGTTTGTTTTTCAAGACAGGGTTTCTCTGTAGTTTTGGAGGCTGTCATGGAACTCGCTCTTGTAGACCAGTCTAGTCTTGAACTCACAGAGATCCGCCTGCCTCTGCCTCCTGAGTGCTGGGACTAAAGGCTTGTACCACCAACGCCTGGCCATGCTGGCATTTTTAAAAGCAGGTTCTGGGGCTCTAACTCAGATGCTCATGTGGGAAACGTTGTTCCCCTTAATTATCTCTGCAGCTCCCCCATATTTCATTTCTTGAGTGCCATGCCATAGAACCTTCTAGGAGGTGGGCACTGGCAGGAGGTTGGGTTGGAACTGGCTGGCTCTGGCTGGCTCTGGAGTAGCCACCTTGAAAAGCAGGCCTCCTGTTGTGTGAGGAGGCTACTCAGCTACAGCTTAGGAGCTGAGCTGTGGTCCTGGCTGAGGGAAGGAGACAGAGGTAAGGCAGCTGTTGCTATGTTTGCCCTGTTGCCCAGGACACCGGCCTGTACTACCACCGATACCTCCAGGAGGTCATCAATGTGCTGGAGACCGATGGACACTTCCGTGAGAAGCTGCAAGCTGCCAATGCTGAGGACATCAAGGTGCGCCGAGCATGCATTAGCGGGAGGGTGTGCTCAAGGGAGGTTCTCAGCCGCAGCTGGGAAGGCGTCTGGGCACCCCAAAGATGCCTGTAAACATAGACATGAGTTCTCAGCTCTACCACTCGACAGCTGTGCCTCCGTTTCCCATCTGTTATGAGGTAGCCCTGGTTCTCCTTGAGTTCTTACCTGCCTCATCTGATTGGCTTCTGTCTTAAGCTATTTTTTCCTTGCATGGCTGTAACAAGGTACTTGTGAAAAGCAACTTAAGGGGGAATTCACCCTTGCGCACAGCTCACAGGCTCGGTCCATCGTAGAAGTGGCATGAGGGGTGTGAGGCAGCCTGTCTTGTATCCACAGTCAGAGAAGGATGCATGTTGCTTTTTGCTCAGCTCTGGAGCCCAGCTCACGGGACGATGCCACCACCAGTTAGGAGGACCTTCCCACTTTAGTGAAGCCCATTTAGAAACTCCCTCTTAGACATGCTCAAATGGCTGTCCTCTAGATAATTGTCGGTTTTGTCAAGTTGACAGTCTTGGGCATCCCACGCGACAGATCTGGTGCCTCTGCGTGTCTGTGCGCGGCTCCTTGGGACTGAGGGGCAGGCAGGGTTGTAGGGACACTGGGGCCCTGGAGTGCTGTGAGCACAGAGCCAGGGTGAGTCCTGATGGAGGAATACAGAGTCCAGATACCAGGCATGTCAGTCCCAGAGAGAGCAAAGGCCACAGCACTGCATGTGGGGTGAAGGTGATGCCCAGGGGAAGTGTGCTGTCCCTGAGAGAGAACAGACTGGAGAGAGGGCAGGAAAGTCGGGGGCCACATGTGGACAGGTCCTATGGTGACACCTGACTGGGGTACCTCCTTTCCTGCCCTTGAAGAGTGGAAAGCTGAGCCGAGAGCTAGACTTCGTCAGCCACCATGTCCGCACCAAGCTAGACGAGCTCAAGCGACAGGAGGTGTCAAGGCTGCGGATGCTGCTCAAGGCCAAAATGGATGCGAAGCAGGAGCCCAGTGAGTGTTGGGGCGGTGGGCGGGGTCTGGGCGGCTATGGACGGGCGGTGGCGCTGTGGCCTCTGGGAAAGCAGGCGGCAATTACCCGGGAGTTCTTTCCTTCCTGGCTCATTTTCACCCGACATTCTGCTTTGTTCCCCCTTTTGTTTGTTTCTGGGAGGTTTGTGGCAAGTCTGTCTTTCTGAGGCAAGGTCTCATGCAGCTAGGCTGGCCTCAAACTTACTGTGTAGCCAAGGATGACCTTGAACTCCTGATCCTTGAGTGCTAGTGTGGGCCGCCACATGTTGCTACTTTCTCTTTTTAAATATGTTTACTGCACTGTAATAAGGACCTGTGAGGTGGGTAAAGGTGCCCCCAAGCTTGATGACCCGAGTTCGATCCCTGGGACTGCATATGCTGGGGAGGAGACAACCACCCCATAAAGTTGACCTGACCTTTACATGAACTGTGACATCATGTACACCCATGTGTGTGAGTGTGCATATATACACGTGCACATGCATGCACACACATACACATCCACATGTGCACACACACACACACACAAAGAGCACACACACGTGCATACGCACACACAAGAGCGCACACGTGTATACACACATGCATACATGCACAGGCGCAAAGCACACATGAGCACACACACACACACTCACGCACTCACACACACACTCATGCACTCATTCACGCACTCACACACTCACACACCCGCGCACGCTTCTAATCAATCGGGCACAGTAGTGCGCTGCTTCCTCCTGCCATTACGGGCTCTAGGAAGCAATCTATTAACCAACCCTGTACCCAGACAAGCCCAGGACATACAGTCCTCCTGTGTCAGCCACGTGACAGGCTTGTGCCACCAGGCCTGCCTACATAGGGCATGTTCTTTGTTTTGGTTGTTGGTTTTTGGCTTTTTGACACAGGGTTTCTCTGTATCTGTGGCTGCCCTGGAACTCGCTCTGTAGACCAGGCTGGTCTCAAACGCAGAGATCCGCCTGCGTCTGCCTCCTGAGTGATGGGATTAAAGGCGTGTGCCACCAATGCCTGGCACATTCTTTGTTTCTCTGTTTGTTTTTGTTTTTTTGAGATAGTTCTCTGCACAGCCCTGGCTGTCCTGGAACTCTGTAAACCAGGCTTCCTCAAGCTCAGAGCTCCCGTCTCTGCCTTCTGAGTGAAGCTGGCATCAGCACAAGGAAAATAGCCCTTGGAAATAGGGTGCTGCATAAACAAAGCACATGAAATGCCCCCCAGTCGGTAAACCCACAGAGATGGGATGGGGATGCGTGGCTCCAGCACCTGGGGAAGGAAAAAGACGGTGCTTTCAAGGGGACTCCGCATGGTTCTTTTCTTTTCTTTTTATAGACAGGGTTTCTCTGTGGCTTTGCAGCCTGTCCTGGAACTCACTCTGTAGACCAGGCTGGACTTGAACTCACAGAGATCCGCCTGCCTCTGCCTCCCAAGTGCTGGGACTAAAGGCGTGGGCCACCTCCTCCCCTCAGCATGGTTCTTTGGGGTGTGGCAGCAGTATCCTAAGTCATGGTGGCGGTGTTTGCATGTACCTGTGAATGTCCTAAAGCCCACCAAACTGTGTTTGAAGTGAGCGGTTCAGGGCTGGGCAAGATGGCTCAGCCAGTAAGGCAGGCACTTGCTGCCAGGCCTTGGTAGCATAATGAGTGACATACAACCCGAATGAGACACGTGTCCACTATCAGCACTATCAGGGCTAGTCATGGCCCGCGTTACCAGGTCGCAGTGGCCAGGCTGTTTTGAGCAAGGCCTGGCATCGATGGCTGTCATCGTGGTTACTGTTATCTGGAGCATCAGGGTCGGTGAGGGCTCGCCTCCCCGTCGCACCCTCGGGCCTCTGCCCAGGCATGTGCGCCGTCCTGCTCGCCTGGCCTGGTGGCCGCTGCGGCTTTCCTCTGCGCTCCCGCCCTGAGCCGGGTGTCGGTCTGTTTGCTTTCCCCTCTCCAGACCCGCAGGTGGACCACCTGCACCTCCTGAAGCAGTTCGAGCACCTGGACCCTCAGAACCAGCACACATTTGAGGCTCGGGACCTAGAGCTGCTGATTCAGACGGTACGGTGAGGAGGAGGGGCGAGTCGAGATGAGATGTGGGCCCTGCAGGGTGTGGGTCTGAATCGGCTCTCGATGCCCTCCTGCTTTTCCACGGGAAGCAGGTGACTCGGGCTGTGCGAGCGGGCCTGTCCTCGCGTTGTAGCGAGCTCCGCAGCAGCCCCAGGCTTATCCACTGCAAGCCTGAGACCTCCTCCTGATGGAGCAAGCAAAATTGTCTGGCAGTGACGGTTGTCCCTTGGTGCATAGCCACCTGGGTAGCGCAGCTGTTCCCATAACAACTGTTAGTACCTTGTTGCTGCAATGGTAACTAATTACAAGCTTCTTAGCTTTGGAGAGCATGAATTAATTGTCTTATGAGTTTGTTTTAGTGCACGCCTTTATTCCCAGCACTTGGGAGGCAGAGGCAGGCGGATCTCTGTGAGTTCGAGGCCAGCCTGCTCTACAGAGCCAGTTCCAAGAGGACATCCAGGGCTACACAAGGAAGCCCTGTCTTGAAAAACTAATAGAAAAACAAGATTTGTTTTGAGCCAGTATCTTAATATGTACCCAGGCTGGCTTAGAACTTGCTTTCCTCCTGCCTCAGCCTCCCAAGCGCTTAGATTGTAGGCTGGCTCCTTCCTGACATTCTTGGCTACCCAAGCTATGCTGCTCTCCATATTAAGCCCCTCACATGCCGTCCCCTGCTCATTACTGAAATACTGAACTGGTGGAGGACTTGGGATATTCACATCCAATTGCTACTGTAGAAACATCATCACTTTGGGAAAGCAGCCTAGGGTTTGCTGTGGGTCATGCGGGTGTCTGGAAGACAGGAGGAACGAGACCCTCTTGCCTCTTCATAGGCCACCCGAGACCTTGCCCAGTATGACGCCGCACATCACGAAGAGTTCAAACGCTATGAAATGCTCAAGGAACACGAGAGAAGACGTTATCTGGAGTCTCTGGGAGAGGAGCAGCGGAAGGAGGCCGAGAGGAAGCTACAAGAGCAACAGCGCAGACACCGGGAACACCCCAAAGTCAATGTCCCTGTAAGGACCCTACATATGCTTTACCATGTCCAACTTCTAAGCAGGAGAAAAAAAAATGCAGGTATAAAACTACAACTCCCAAGAGGCCTTGAAGCAGAAGTTCATCTACCTATATGAAAATACTCCAAAGGTTGCTGGGAATTGTAGTTCTGGCCTGAGGAGACTAAAGTTTATTGGAAGGGCACATAGGGCTGTCTGACCTGATACAGAGTCATTGTTCACAAGCTCCTGCTATTCTTCTCCACAGGGCAGCCAAGCCCAGTTGAAGGAGGTGTGGGAGGAGCTGGATGGGTTGGACCCCAACAGGTTCAACCCCAAGACCTTCTTCATACTGCACGGTAAGATGGGGAGGGTGTTCCAGAACCAGGCTGACATGAGAGGCCCTGATGGTCCTGGGGCATCAATGCCGTGGGGAGTCTACCCTTTCCAGTAGGGCTTTGTGAGCCCGGTAAGACCTCCTTCTCACCCTGCCTGGCCAAAGACCCTGCCACTCACTGTGTTAAGCCTGGGATCTTCCATGGAAGGGCCAGGCCTTTTTCCTCTGTATTCTAAGGAAGTGCCATGTTCTCTAGCTGAGCAGACCAGGCGTAAGAAGTATATAAAGAACTACAACTCCCAAGAGTCACAGGGACAAAAAGTGCTTATGGGAGGTAGAGGGCCTGGAGAGATGGATGGCTCAGCAGTTAAAAGAGCACCGGCTGCTCTTCCAGAGGCCCCCAGCACTCATGTGCTGCTCACAGCCTTCTCAAGTAACTGTTCCAGGGGATCCAGTGCCATCCTGGCCTCTGAGGACACTACGCACACACATGGTACACGTACATGCATGCAGGCAAAATACCCGTACACACCAAGTTGGTTTTGTCTTCTAAAACTGCCACAGGACTGTTGGGAGTTGCAGTTTTCAGGCGTGAGAGAATGAAATTTATGGCTTCTACAGTAGCCCAGAAGCCTGGGTCTCCCAAGAGCCCTGTGTAAGGCTGGCAACGGGCTAACCAACTCCCACATGTTGACCTCTGACCTCCATGGGACACAGGTGCACACACACGCACTCAGTTTTTAAAAACGTAATGTTTTTTCTTAAGACAGGGTCTTGCTGGGTGGTGGTGGTGTGTGCCTTTAATCCCAGCACTTGAGAAGTAGAGACAGATGCCGGGCGGTGGTGGCACACGCCTTTAGTCCCAGCACTTGGAAGGCAGAGGCAGGTGGATCTGCGTGAGTTCGAGACCAGCCTGGTCTACAAGAGAAGTAGAGACAGGCAGAAGATCTCTATGAGGTCAAGGCCAGCTTGGTCTACGGAGAGTTTCAGGACAGCCAAAGCGATGCAGACCTTATCAGCAAAGGAAAAGGAAAAAAAAAAAGTCAAGGTCTGGCTATCCTGGAACTCACTCTGTAGGTCAGGGTAGCCTTGAACTCCTAGAGATCTGCCTGCCTGTGCCTCCCGAGTATCGGGATTAAAGGGGTACACCACTCTACACGGTGTATATATTTTTTTTTAATTTAGGGAATAGGGAAATGGTTCAATTGGTAAATTGTTTGCCTTAAACGTGTAAGAAACTGAATTCAGACCCCTAGGACCCACAAGTCAGGTGAGGCAGTGTCTACCGAGAACTCAGTCAGGTGAAGTAGAAGGCAGGGTAGGCAGGGCCTGCCAAGCTCATAGGCCAGCTAGCAGTTCCAGGCCAACAAGAGGCCCTCTCTGAAAGAAAATGAGGGCAGACGTGCGGGTTTTGCCCTCCATAGCTGTGCTCGCTTGCATCCACACCCCACAGGTGCACACAAAGCCCCTGAACACACCAGCCCCCAGGTGTCCAATCGCCCTGGCCCTGAAGTCACCTGCACTCATACGCGCACACCCACATGCACACACATGCACACATGCCTACACATGCACACATGCCTACACATGCACACAGCACACGCATGCACACACGCACACGCATGCACACAAGTGCATTTTTTAAATTTATAAAGGAATTTATTAAGGAAGACACAAAGGTATGCTATGCCTAGCATGGAGTGAGCCAGAGAGCTGGGACACGTCTAAGGCTCAGGTGCCCATAGCGATGATTTTTAAGTATGACTTTCTGTAGCAAGTGGTAGATTTGGCTTGATTTGTTGCCAGAAATGGAACCTCATAACGCAGGGCAAGCACTCACACACTGACCTTTGACTCCAGCCTGGGGTGTGGTATTCTGCTACCCAAATAATTCCTTTTAATATTGCAAATAATACCTTTTAATATTGCAAAACTGGAACTTTGAGCCAAGAACAGTGGATTCAGCACACCTGGCACCTGAGCAGGCTGTAGATCTGGGGGAGGCTCAGGAGTTCATGGTCACCCTCACCCAGGGGTCATGTTGGGGGCTGTTCTGAGCTGTGTGAGACCTAATCTTAAAAAAAAAAAGAAGAAGAAGACCTGAGCGGCAGTGGCCCACGCCTTTAATCCCAGCACTGGGAGGCAGAGGCAGGCGGGTCTCTGAGTTCAAAGCCAGCCTGGTCTATAGAGTGCCAGAGCTACACAGACCATGTCTCCAAAAAATAAATAAGCAGACCTCTGTACCCCAGGCAGTTCCTAGTCCACCCCTGGGTCAGTGTCAGTATCTGCCATTGCGCTTCCTGTCTCTGAGATGCTGGCTCCAGGTCCCCAAGTAAACTGCGTGTCTTTGCGACTTTAGACACATGACCAGTGGCTGCCGAGTTAGGAGCCAGCGCCACAAAGGACATGCAGGCATGTGAAGAGAGGGAAAGAGGGTGAAGGGTAGTGACAGCTTGAGCGGAGTGCTTGCTTGCCTGCACATGGGCCTTGGTGCCATCTCCAGTGCTGTTACAACAGCAAGGGTTTCCAAAATTATGCCTTTGCCCCTGCCGCCACACGGGGAAGGGCTTTCTCGGTGAGTAGAACTCAGGCACACACAGCGAGTGGGATTCAGGGCCTGTCCACACTGCACAGGGAAGGATCTCAGCAGAGACAGTGACTGGGTGTCACTGCTGGCCTTCAGTGAAGGTTGGAACAGTGACCTTGAAGGATAAACAGGATCTGTCTGGGCCTCTGGACAGTCAGGCAAGGGCCAAACCCAGGAGCCTTGTGGATGGCAGGAAATGTTGGTGTCTGGTCCGTAGGAGACAGAAACCCAGGAGCCTGTGGATGGCAGGAAATGCTGGTATCTGGTCCGTAGGAGACAGAAGTGGCAATAGTCCATGAGGCATGCACCTCTGACCACTGCAGTTGGCCTGGTCCTGGCCCTCAGAGGCAGAGCTCACAGGGCCCCCGGACCCTGCTCTTAGGCCCCTGGTTGCTGCACAATTGTTCTTATTATGAGGCAGGGTCTGTCTGTGTAGCGCTAGTTGCCCTGGAACTCTGAAAACCAAGGTAGCCTCAAACTCAGGAGATCTCTACTTCAGGAATGCTGAGGTTAAAGGCATGTGCTACCACACCCAGCCAGAACGGGTTCTTACAGCAGCAGGCCCCGAGGGACACTGAAGCCCGCTAGCTATGGCCACTGTTCTGCTTGCTCTCTGCTATGAGACCTCACATCCACCCACAATTCCTTGGGGATCCTTGGGGACCAGACTCATCCAACCCTCTGTCCCCTAATCTATCGTGTCTCATCTCCCAGACATCAACAGCGATGGTGTCCTAGATGAGCAAGAAATGGAAGCTCTCTTTACCAAGGAGGTGAGCGTTTTGCTGGGAGCTGTCTGGGCTGGACTTACTTTAGCCTCATGCTAAAGCTGAGCCGTCCTCTGGTTCACTGACGATGCGGGATAAAACTACAACTCCCAGCAGCCCCCGGGGACGAAGCTGCTAATAGAGGCATCGAGCCTCTGGGAGGTGGAGTGTACTTTGGGAGGGGGGCTGCCCTGAGCCTCTCAGTGCCTCATGCTTCTCCCTTCACCCTGCAGTTGGAGAAGGTATACGACCCAAAGAACGAGGAGGATGACATGCGAGAGATGGAGGAGGAACGGCTGCGAATGAGGGAGCACGTGATGAAGAACGTGAGAGAAGGCGTATTGCAGGGAGGGGGCGGTGAGCAGGCCCGCGCAGCCCTTAACCTTGGTCTGGCCCCCTAGGTGGACACCAACCAGGACCGCCTTGTGACCCTGGAGGAGTTCCTGGCATCCACACAGAGGAAGGACTTTGGGGACCCTGGGGAAGGATGGAAGGTGAGGACATGGGGACTCCCACCTCCGTAGTGGTCTCCCAGCTGCGGCCTCTCCCGCCTCCCTGATTCCCCACCCCCCCCTCCAGGCCCGCGTCCCTGCTCTAGTCCACTCCAGTCAGGCCCCTGGGGTGTCTGCACCCCAGCCTCTCCCGCTTCTCCCACCTCCGTGGGCCTGGCGTTGCCCCATTGATCAACTGACCGTGTCCCGCTTCTGGCAGACAGTTGAAATGTATCCGGCCTACACCGAGGAGGAGCTGAGGCGCTTTGAGGAAGAACTTGCGGCCAGGGAGGCTGAGCTCAATGCCAAGGCCCAGCGCCTCAGCCAGGAGACAGAGGCCCTGGGGCGCTCCCAAGACCGCCTGGAGGCTCAGAAGAGGGAGCTGCAGCAGGTGACCAGCTGGGGAGGCTGGGCCCACTATCTACATCTCATGGGGCCGGTTCCTTTATCCAAATGGGTGTCTGCAGGGTGGGATGGCCTATAGCTCCCACGTCAATAATCATAGATACGTAGCTGTAGGTGGTAGCTTCCATCCTTAGCAAGGGCAGAGGATTCATGCCTGACACAGCCGTGAGGCTGGTGAGGGAGTCCCTGAGGGGAGGGGCCTGAGGCACAGCAGGGGAGAAGTGAGCCCAGTTCACTAACAGAGGCCGCGGGGAGAAATGGGACTGTGGCCACCTAGCAGCGGTTGGCCATGAGGTCTTTCTGGGGACGTGACCTCTGTCTGTGCCCACTTCCTGCAGGCTGTGCTGCACATGGAGCAAAGGACAGCAGCAGCAGCAGCAGGAACAGAATGCTCCGCTCTCCAGACCTGAGGGACAGCTGCAGTTCCGTGCCGACACAGGTACGGGCTCCGTACCCTGGGACTCTGGGTCTGCAGGGGGAAGGCCAGGGCCCAAGTCCCTAAATCAGAGGGTTGGTGACTGTGACCCCGAGTCTGAGGGAGGAGGCGTAGGCCTGGGCGTCCTGTTTTCTGTGTTTAGGAAGTTTCTTGTCTGATATCAACCTCCTTACTTCCTCTGTAGATGATGCCCCTGTCCCAGCTCCAGCTGGTGACCAGAAAGACGTGGCTCCTTCTGAAAAGAAGCCCGCAGAACAGCCCCCTGAGCTGCCCCAGCCGGATTCCCAGTGACCCCAGCCCTCAAGTTCCCGCAGACAGTGATGGAAGCTGGATGAAGTGTCCTTGCGGCCTCTGTGGAGGCCTGAGCGTGCATGGCTTCCTAGGGAGGAGAAAAGGGCTACCCTGGCCCTCAGATTCACCTCTGCCTGTGTCTGCCAGTCCCAGCTCTCACAGCCTCCAGGTCCTGGTCCCTTCCTTCCGTCTCCTGACTTTTCTTTATTCTGTCATGGACTCAGGATAGGAACGCAAGTGAAGAGAGACCCTACTGCACCAGAGTGCTTGCTCAGGCCGGGCCTTAGCGCTTCAGGCTCAGCCACTTTGGCTCCTGTCACAGGGGCTTGGCTTGGTCCCTCTGACTCTGCCTTCTGTGGGGCCAGTGGGCTCAGTTCCTTTCCATGGTTGGAGGCTGGGGACTTGGAGTGTCTTTCAAGTAACTGTCAGCTCTTCCTGGACCCCTGGCTACCATTGTCGCCTCACCTCATCAGCCTTACCCTGGCCTCCTGGGCCCTATATCTACCCTGTGGCTCCAGAAGGTACCCAGGTGTGGCTACACCGTAGCTGAGATCCAATTGCCCTCAGCCCACATTCGTGGGGGCTCCGGGAAACTGGTACACCCATTTCCCTGGCTTCATACCAAACTCCTATGTCCTACTCTGTGCTCCAGAACCATTCAAATATAGTCTGGTACAAATAAACATTAGCGTGTCTATGTGTATGCACTGCCATCTTGGAAGCCGCCTGCATGCCATCTTGACTCTGTGATACCTACTTCAAGCCTCACTTCTTGGCAGAACAGCCTCACACTGCCTCATTGTTGCCTTAGGGACAGAAAATCCAAACCTGAACTTGAAAAAACATGTAATAGCTTAAATAATTTCAAAAAAGAGGGACTGTGGCTCAGCTGGCATACATGAAGCCCTGTGTCCCGCAGGCCATTTAAATCGGGGATGGGAGGAAATGCCTTTAATCCTAGCCCTTGGCAGGTGAGGCAAGTTCAGTGTCTTCCTAAGTTACACAAGTTGAAGGCCAGCCTGGGCTACATGAAGGCCAGCCTGGGCTATATGAAGGCCAGCCTGGGCTATATGAAGCCCTGTGTCCAAAGGCAGGCGGGGGGGGGGCACGGGAGGGGGGCAGGCTGTTTACTGTCAGCAGAGAGAGGCGGGCAGTCCCTTCATTCAGGCCATCCAAGAGTACACAGTGACATCCTGGCTTGTGCAAGCATCTGTAACTCCAGCAATGGGGAGGCAGAGATTAGCAACCCGTAGGGTTGCTAATCCACATCCTAGGCAGTTCTGCAAGATCCAAACCTCAGCAAGGCTCAATAAAACTGGACTGTGTCGGGAGGCAGAGGCAGGCTCTGTGAGTCCCAGGCCAGCCTGGTCTACAGAGCGAGTGCCAACACCACACAGAGAAACCCTGTCTCAAACCAAAAAACTGGATTGTGTTGGACACATCCAGAGGGACTGCTCACAGACACCACACAAATGTCCGAGGCACGCTAGCTTCAGGATTAGGAGGAAGTTTTCCAGCCTCCCATCTGCTCTGCTAGTTACCGGAACACTATACCCCCTTCACGGTCCCCCATAGCTGTGACAACTCCAGATACCACACACGTCTGCACCATCATCCAGTCTGGGTTTTGTCAGTGGGAGGGTCTACTGCTCAAAGCAGCTCCCCACGTGTCCCACGGGCACAAGAACACTGGATGGTGGCTACCTGTGGTACTTTGTCCTCATCTGGGATGGGGACATTCTCTGATGGAACTGGTGTATGGATAAAGGACAGGGTCATCATTTACACGAGACTACACCCCCCAACAGCTGCACTACCAAGTCCCACCACATGACAGGTGACTTCCAGAAGCCTCTCAGAGCCTCTCAGTAAGTTGTCCATGGTCCATATTCCCTAGCATCCCTCAAGATCACTTGAAGTTGGGGTGTCACTGGGGGATTAATGGCTGGCATCTTAGGAACCAGTCTCTTATCTACAGGAAGTGCTGGTAGTGTTCCATTACCATAGACCTGTTATCACTGGTTAGTAGCCATGGCTACTGGACAAATGTATCCGTTCTCCAAGATGGTACCACATAAGTGGTTCCGAGAGAAAAAACAAACACTGTTGAATCTTAACTGCCTCGGCGGGGCCTTGTGAGCTCACCCTACACCAAGGCCTTTTTGTTTGATGTTTTTGTTTTGATTTGAGACAGGTTGTCACTTTGCAGCTCTGGCTAGCTTGTAACTCTTTGTGGACCAGTCTGGCCCCTGTGTGTTCGCCACTGGAGAGCAGGTGCCCACAGAAGGGAGGGAGGAGCTGGAATTACAGATGATTGTGAGCCGCCCAAGTGGAGGCCGGCAGGGAGCCAAACTCAGTCCTCTGCGCATGCTCCAAACTATTGCGCCATCTCTCCAGCCCCCATTGATCCAAGGTCTTAAATAAATGTCTACACGGCGAGACAAACTGGGTATTGTCTTGCTGGAGGTGGACTTGGCCAACCAGTTGAGAATCGTGTTTATATTTTACATAATATGCCACGGAACTCAGGTAATCCTCTTAAGAATTCCCTCTAAGTAGAAACTGGGTAATTCCCTTTTCCAGAACAGAAATGTGACATCCCCCCCCTCCCAGAGGGTTCCAATTCTGAGCCAGGAAAAAGCACACAAGAAAGCTGGGAGTTGGTGGTGCATGCCTTTGATCCCGGCACTCAGGAGGCAGAAGCAGGCAGATCTCTGAGTTCGAGGCCAGCCTGGTCTATGGAGCTAGTTCCAGGACAGGCTCCAAAGCTACAAAGAGACCCTGTCTCAGAAAAAAATAAATAAAAATGAAAAAAAAAAATGAAAAAAAAAAAAAAGAAAGAAAGCACAGAGGGGCATCAAAGAGGATTCTGTCTGTAACTCCACGGTCTTAAGAAGCAGGACCACCTGTCGGGCCTGTAGTCCAGGCTGGTCATCCTAGCTGCTTAGGAAGCTGAGGCAAGACTATTCAAGGACACCGTATGATACCTACGTCAGGGAAAGGGTTAAATGGAAACGGGAAGGAATCATGATTACAGTATGATGTTGCATAACCAGTTAGTTCAATGATTAAAAGTATACCTGGCAATATTCCTGTATCTTACTAAATATGTGACTTATGAACACTAGGCACACTCACACAGTATTAAGTGAATGTGAAGAAAATACAGTATGAAATTGTTGTAAGAGAAGAGGAAGGTATAAATGAGATGCGCTTTCTTTTCTCTCCAAAAGTTAAAAGAGATAAATAAATTTCCATCGTTAAAGAGACTGTAAAGACATAATCTAGGGCTGGCGAGGTGGCTCAGAGGTTTAGAGCACTGACTGCTCTTCCTAAGGTCCTGAGTTCAATTCCCAGCAACCACATGGTGGCTCCCAACCACCTGTAATGAGATCTGGTGCCCTCTACTGGCCCACAGGCATACATACAGGCAGAACGCTATAACAAACACATAAATCTTTAATAACAAAAAAAAAGACACAAGCTCGGCGCAGCAGTTAAGGATGCTCACTGTTTTGGAAGTGGACCAGGGTTGGGTGTCCAGTGTCCACACCGTGAGTGGCTCACAGCACCTACAACTCCAGCTCTGGGGGCCAACATCTTTCATCTCGTTTCTCGTCTATTTACGTGTGTAAGGGTTGCCTATTCGCATTTATGTACACCGTGTGCACGCGTGGGGCACACAGACGACAGAGGAAGGCACTGGATGTCCTCGAACGGGAGTTACAGACGGCTGTCATGGGAAACTGAGTGGGGGCCTGGGGCAGAACAGCCAGTGCTCTTAACTGCTGAGCCTGCTCCACACCAGTTTCTAAAAATATCAAGACTGTCTCAAAATAAAAAGTAAAAGGACACCACAAAGACCGGCATGGTGATGTACACCCACAATCCCTGCACTCAGGAAGCTGCGGCAGGAGGATTGCCTTGAGTTCAGGTCAGCTGCCTGAGCTATACTGTGAATTCCAGGCAAGCCTGGGCAACAGAGTAAGTCACTGTGGGGGTGGGGCGGGGAGATGGGGGTGGGGAGATGGGGGGGCGGGGAGATGGGAGTGGGGGGACGGGGAAACGGGGGGCGGGGTCGGAGCATAGCTCTGGGGAAATGCCTATTTCTCCCTCTCTCTGACATGTCTGCAGTTGTGTCCTAAAAGTCAAACTCTCACCCAAAACAGGGTGCAAAGTCCTGCTCGTTTGCAGGTGGAGCCAATGCGCACAGTTCCTTCGGCCCCACCTCCAGCCCTGCAGAGCAGTCGGTTCCTAACGGCCAGCAGGGACAGCTGCTCACAGGCAGAAGAAGACGGTGACGATGGCGCTGCGCTGGGGCATCGTGTCAGCTGGTTTAATCGCCAACGACTTCACCACCATGCTGTGCTCACTGCCTCCCTCGGAACACCAGGTGCGCCTCCCGAGGGGGACCCTGAGTCTGAGGGAAGGATGGAGCCTCGGTGGTAAGGAGGAGGGTCCCCGCCTGACCGTGCAGAGTCCGAGGTCTGAGACAGCAGGCAACTCTGAGAGGAGGAAACCCTGAGGGAACTCAAGGCCATAAGGGACTTGTTTTCAGCTCCCTCCTCTTCCCCCAGCCTCCTAACCCTGGGTGCTTGAGGCTTCAGGGAGTATATCGTAGCTGCTCAGAGGAGACGCTACTTGTTTTGTTTTTTTTGAGACAGGGTTTCTCTGTGCAGCCCTGGCTGTCCTGGGACTCACTCTGTAGACCAGGCTGGCCTCGAACTCACAGAGATCACCTGTCTCTGCCTCCCAAGTGCTGGGATTAAAGGCATGCGTCACCACCGCCCCGTTCAGTTTCCTTTTTATCCAGAATTTTGCCATGTACCCAGGATGGCCTTGGACTCATTCTGCAGCCCGGGGCTGGCCTGAGCATAAGTCACCACCCATCTCCTCCTCCTTCAGACAGGAGTGTCTTCCCTAATTATCTTGGAGGAGGCTCTAACTTACCCACTCCAGCCTCCCAGCTGCTTTATCTTCCACAGTGACTGACCCCACCTCAACCCTCTGAATCTGACACCAGGTGGTAGCAGTGGCCGCGAGGGACCTGAACCGGGCAAAGGAGTTTGCCCAGAAACACAACATCCCCAAGGCGTACGGCTCCTACGAGGAGCTAGCGAGGGACCCAAATGTGGGTGAGTGCCTCCCTGTCGGAGGTGGGGGCAGATGTCGGGTCAGCCTCTTTCCTGTGTTGTGGAAAATGTGCGATGACACATTTACCCGACGTCCTTTAATCCCAGCACTCGGGAGGCAGAGGCAGGCCAATCTCTGAGTTCAAGGCCAGCCTGGTCTATAAGAGCTAGCTCCGAGACACCTCCTCCCCCCCTGAAAAGCAGGTGACCTTCTAGGGAAATGGGGGTCTTTGAAAGGCGTGGGTTCCGGTGGGGTAGGAGGCAGAGCTAATAGGAATACAGTTGGCCAGAGACTGGCTTAGCAGTGTTAAGTTGCGCTGAGATTAGACGCCAGGCCGCTGGGACAAAGGGCGATTTTAACTTTCTCAATCGGCTGGGGGATCTGTTAAGAATGTATTTGTTTATTTTGCAGCACTGGAAACCAAATCCCACAATTTAGGCTCCACAGAGCTATAGCCCAACTGTTTGCTGCATTTTGAGAGAGGGTCTCACTGTGTAGTCGTGGCTGGCCTGAAACTACATATGTAGACCAGGCTGGCCTCACACTCAGACTCGGCTTGCCTTGGGTTGCAGTTTCTAAGTACTGGGATTAAAGGCCTGGCCCTAGCATGCGTGGCCCCTTCTTTGAGACAGATGTCATTGCGTAGTCCAGACTGCTCTCAAATGGGCTGCCCTCCTGTCTCAGCCTCCCAAAAGCTTGGTAGTCTCTTCCCAAAGAGAGGATTCGGACCCTTTGGCCCTGACCCTTGGCGGAGGGCCTCTTCTTGTGGGCAGTGCTGCTGACCCTTTCCCCTCCCTCCCTCCCTTCTACTTTAGAGGTGGCTTACATTGCCACCCAGCACCCCCAGCACAAGTCAGTGGTGCTCCTTTGCCTGGCAGCGGGCAAGGCTGTCCTTTGCGAGAAACCCATGGGTGTGAATGCAGCAGAGGTTCAGGAGATGGTGGCAGAGGCCCGTTCTCGCGGCATCTTCCTTATGGAGGTAAGCCTGGAGGGCCTTTCTGATGCCCTAAAACGCCAGCTGCCAGTATTAAACACGGTTGCCCAAGCTGTCGCAAGTCAAAATGGCACCAGATCAGAACCCCAGTGTGGCCAGGGTGTAACTGAAACTGTCATCTGCTGAAGGCACAAACCCAAGCCTGCTGCTTCCCCTGTGAAAAGGCCTCGACTAAGATCAAGGGAGGAAAAGCATTTAGTTGGAAAGCAAGAAAACCAAAGAAGACAGAGGCATTTTGCTTAAGGGTTGCTGCCGCAAACTTGCCTAGAGAGTCGTGACGAGGTGCGTCAGGCGGGCCAGCAGCTCAGGAGTCCCATGGCTCAGCTCCCCAGAGGTACACACTGCTATGTTCATCCTCACTCAGGTCACTGTTTGCTCTGACCCTAAGGAAACTGCAGATAAGAACAGTGACTCGGCCTTTGTAGCGTCTCCTGGGAAAAGTTAAGTACTGGTACACAAGCAGCTTCTCTCTCCTGTAGGACAGGAGATAATGAAGAGATACTTTTCCAGAGCTCCATCTCCAACACAGGGGAGGGAACCTTCAATCACTGCGGTTTTTAACCCATTATATGCCTCCGGCCAAAGATGTCATCTATGGCAAAGCTAATGGGAGACTAAAAAATTTGCCACCAAAATGTGTGACTTCTAAAATTAGTGATTAAAAAACCCTTCTAATTAGTTATTCATTTAATTTAATATGCCACATGTATGCTTGGTGCCCAGAGATTAGAAGACAGTATCAGATCCCCTGGAACTGAACAGGTAGTGAGCTGCCCTGTGTCTGGTAGGAAGCAAACCAGGCCCTCTGCAAATACAACCAGTGCTCTTAACTACTGAGCCGTCCATCTCTCCAGCGCCCGAAACGAGTGACTGCTTCTAAAGTCAACCAAGAAGAGACCAGGCGTTCAATCCAAGTGCTCAGGGGGCAGAGGCAGGTGGTCCTCTGTGAGTTCAAGTCCAGCTTTGTCTACACAGCAGATTTCCAGCCAGCTAGTGCTACACAGAGAGACCTTGTCTCAGAAAGGAAAGAAGGAAGGAAGGAAGGAGGAAGAGCGGGAGGGAGGGAGGGAGGAAAAGAGGGAGGGAGGGAGGGAGGGAGGGAGGGAGGGAGGGAGGGAGGGAGGAAGGCCAACCAAACAACGCTGAAGTGACCCTGAGGACGTAGCTCTGTGACAGAGTATTTGCAGGGCACGAAGGAAGCCCTGGGCTCCATCTTCAGCAGCACACACGAGCAGTGTGGTGGCTCACTTCTGTCATCTCAACACTGGGAGGGAGGCAGAGGCCCAGCACGGTGCTGAACACTTTTAATCTTAGCACTGGGTTACAAGGTTGTGTCTGAAAAAAAGAAAAAAGAAAAAGGAAGGAAGGAAGGAGGAAGGAAGGAAGGAAGGAAGGAGGAAGGAAGGGAAGGAAGGAAGTGGGAGGAAGGAAGTGGGAGGAAGGAAGGAAGGAAGGAAGGGAAGGAAGGGAAGGAAGGGAAAGAAGGAAGGAAGGGAAGGAAGGAAGTGGGAGGAAGGAAGTGGGAGGAAGGAAGGAAGGAAGGAAGGAAGGAAGGAAGGAAGGGAAGGAAGGGAAGGAAGGGAAGGAAGGAAGGAAGGGAAGGAAGGAAGTGGGAGGAAGGAAGTGGGAGGAAGGAAGGAAGGAAGGAAGGAAGGAAGGAAGGAAGGAAGGAAGGAAGGAAGGGATTGTGTGCATGGTGGGAATATCGATGGCTCAGAAGTTGATGGTTGAAGTTGGGTGATGGTGGTGGCGCACGCCTTTAATCCCAGCACTCGGGAGACAGAGGCAGGCGGATCTCTGTGAGTTCGAGGCCAGCCTGGTCTACAGAGCCAGTACCAGGACAGCTCCAAAGCCACAGAGAATCCTGTCTCGAAAAAACCTAAACAAACAAACCAACACCGTTGGTTCTTACAGCGCTCAGGACTCAGCACACACTTTGGATTGTTTGCTGGCACCTGTAACTCGTTTCCGGGGATCTGCTGCCCTCTTCTGGCCTTTGGGAGCACCTACATACACAAACGCACGCACATCCGTATAAAATAAACTTTATTTAAAAGTGCAAGGTATCTTTAGCTACATAGAGAGATTGAGGCCAGCCTGGACTACATGAAACCCTTTCTCAGAAGAAAAGCAAAGTCACCCAAAGGTACAGCCAGCCCACTTATTCAAGTGTGATGGCTGTCATACTCCTTAGGAAATGTGACAGACTTCCTCTGGCTGTGTGGAATATGTTCTTTAGCTTCCGCGTCCAATTTTAAGGGGGGAGTGGTGGAGAGAGGGGGATACATAGGGAGCCTCAAACTCACAGAGATCTACTGGCCTTTGCCCCTGAGTGCAGAGAATAAAGGCATATATACACCCTGCCCACTAATATAGAGGTTTTGGGGGGTAGAGATGTCACCTCAGTGGCTAGAGCGCTTCCCTAACCCAAGGCTCTGGGTTCAGGTCCACCTGTCCAAGAAATAGTGATGCCTACAGTGAACTGGTCTGCCCTACATCATAAAACCCCACAGGCCACTCTGATCTAGGCCGCTCCTCAAGTGAGACTCACTTCTGCTACATAGTGAGTTGGAAGCCTATCCAAACTACATAATACCCCATCTAAAAAAAAATGAACAAGCCACATATAGGACAGTAGGAAAGGGAAAGCTGGGCGATGACCCCGTGGGTGGGTAAATCAAGGCAGGGCCCTATGCTGGGGGCTATGGTTGCGGAAGGATAGAGGTGTGTTTCCTGGGGGAGGTGTGGCTGGTTACCGTCTGAGTACTGATGCTTCCTTTCCCTGGGCTCCCCTCTCTGGTGTGCAGGCAATCTGGAGCCGGTTTTTTCCTGCCATGGAGACTTTACGGGAAGCTTTGGTCCAGGGAACTATCGGGGACGTACGAGTGGCCCGGGCGGAAATGGGGGTAGATATAACCTTTTTGCCCAGGGCCACCGACTGGAGCCAGGCAGGCGGCAGCCTGCTGGACATAGGCATCTACTGCATTCAGTTCCTCTCCACCGTCTTTGGTGCGCAGAAGCCGGAGAAGATTTCAGCCGTAGGAGACATCCATGAAACAGGTACTGCGCACTCTCGGTTGGACGGCAATAGGAGGCCTTCTTCTCAATTCTCCTGCGCCCTTCTCCCCCACCAAAGAAATCAAGTTAGACAACTGGAGGGTTTCCTCCCCTAGCCACGATAGACACATAAAAAACTACCCTTCCCAGGACTGCCAGTGGCCTGTGTATAGGTGGTTTGAGCAGGTGGCTAGTCTCATGGCTTTTGGGAAATGTAGTTCAAAGAACTAGGGCATCCTCGGAAAGGTGGGCGGGGCCCAACGTCTCCTTCAGAACCTGGCTCCCAAGCCCACCCTCAGCACCTTTGCCCTTTGGCACAGGTCAGCTCTCCACCGGCCATGCACGCATGATACTCTACCACGTGACCTGACACTGGCTTGCTGAATCTTGTTTGAGGGGTCAAATGCTAATTATAGAGGTGTTGTGGGAGTTTATGAGGAATTGAAGTTATTGAGTAATGTTAAGAAATGCAAACAAGCCGGGCGGTGGTGGCGCGCGCCTTTAATCCCAGCACTCAGGGAAGCAGGGCCAGGCAAATTTCTGTGAGTTCAAGACCAACCTAGTCTACAGAGCGAGTTCCAGGACAGGCCCCAAAGTCACAGAGAAACCCTGTCTCGAAAACCAAAAAAAAAAAAAAAAAAAAAAAGGAAGGGGGGCTTGGGGGGCGGAGAGAGAGAAAGAAGATAGGAAAAGTCCTGTCTGCCCCATGGGTGGGAAGAGAGTGGAAGTGGGTGGAGTTTTCCTCCTAAAGGAACCTCTCTACACCTGTGCAGACTACTTAGTGAAGCGGGGGAGGGGGTGGAGGGGGGCGGGGGGGCAGCCAGCATGGAGAGCGCAAAGACAAAACAACAAAAACAATGACTATATATATATATGTGTGTGTGTGTGTGTGTGTGTGTGTGTGTGTGTTATGCATATGTATATATATGTATGTATATGTGTGTATGTATGTATTATACACACACACACACACACACATATGTTTTGTACTGCACGTGTGACGGAGCCTGCAGAGGCCGAAAGAGGGTGGTGATGGCGCACCCTCACCCTGAGCTGGACTCATGGCAGTTGCAAGCTGTGTGATGGGGGGAGCTGGGCATCTGGAAGAGCAATGTGCTTTTAGCCACTGGACAATCTCTCCAGCCCTCTGTGCTTTGGTGTGTTTCTTTTGTTTTTAACTTTTACTGCTTTATGTTTTCCGGCCACGGGGTCTCAAGGAGCACAAAGTCTGTTCTGCCATGCGCAATTCCACCATCTTCCTGCCCCAATGTCCCCAGTGCTGCCTTTGCAGGCGTGAGGCACCATACCTGGCCCCTCCCTTTCTCCCCTACCCAACCTGGCCAACAATCTACAGCTCACCTACATCTTCAGGTCTTGACCTTACTTTAGAGTAATTGTTCTTTCCTTGGACTGTTTTTAAATCTGGATTAAGGGAATGTTTATAACAACACTACAAAGTAGGTTCTGTACAGGAAAGGGTGATTCCGGTTGGTTCAGTGATTAAATGCTGACTGCCTTTACAGACAACCTGACTTCAGTTCCTAGCATCCACAATCACCTGTACCTTCATATATAAAAGATCCAAAACCCTCATTGGGTCTCCACACACACACACACACACACACAATACATATTTTTAAAAGAGTAGGTTCTATCATTAATCCCATTTTAGTCATTCAGAAAGTAATTTTCACATACCTTTTTTTAAAAAAAGGGAGGTTTGTGGGGCTGGAGAGATAGCTCAGAGGTTAAGAGCGCTGGCTGTTCTTCCAGAGGTCCCTAGTTCAATTCCCAGAAGCCCATGGTGGCTCACAACCATCTGTAATGCAATCTGGCGCCCTCTTCTGGCCTGCAGGCATACATGCAGGTAGAACAGTGTATACATAATAAGTAAGGTTTAAAAAGTTTTGGGGCTGGGCAGTGCATGCCTTTAATCCTGGCACTCCAGAGGTCGAGGTAGACCTGACTCAGTGGTCTCTCTCTAGCTCGGTCAGCTGCTTCTGTGGGTTCCCGTCATGGTCCTGACTCCTTTGTCACATTTTTGCTCCTCCCTCACTGTGATTGTACTCCAGGAGCTTGGCCCACTGGTTAGTTGTGGATTTCTGCTTCCATCTGTTTCTGGAAGAGGGCTCTAACTTTTCTAGGGTACTTTTTTTTAAAACAGTACTTACTGGCCTCAGACTCACAGAGATCTGCCTTCCCTCTGCCTTGTGCCACCATGAGTGACAATGTGGATTTGTGTTTTAGATGTATTTTATTTTGTATGGACTGTATGAACATAAGCTGGTGACTTCAGAGGTCGTAAGAAGGAATTGGCTTCCCTGAAGCTGGCGTTTCAGACAGTTGTGAGCTACTATGTGGGTTCTAGAAACGGAATGCGCTCACTCTGCAAGAGCAGCCAGAGCTTTCACCCACCACGGAGCCATCTGTCCAGTCCCGAGCTATAATTCAGATGCCACACATACTCGTTTAAAGTACATCATTAATTCAGGGTATTGGGGTTCAAACCTGTAACCCCAGTCCTTGGGAGACTGAGGCAGGAAGGTTCCATGAGTTCAAAGCCAACTTGGATTATACCATGAAGCCTTGTTTCATAAAAACAAAAGAGGGGCCAGGCAAGACGGCTCAGCAGATAAAGACATTTACTGTGAGAACCTCAAGCCCAGAGTTTGATCCCCAGAACTCATGAAAAGATGGAAAGAGACTTTTCTGGAATCCTCTAACTTCAAGATGGAAAGAGAATTTTCTAGAGTCCTCTGACTTCTACACGTTTGTTGTGGCACGTGTCCCTGTGCATGTACAATATGCACATATACACACTAATAATAAAGTTTAAAACTTAAAAACCAAAGCTATTCAGCCGAGCGTGGTGGTGGTGATTACAGCCGAGCCTGTAATCCCAGCTCTTGGGAAGTGGAAGCAGGAGGGTCCATAGATAATTGTCTAATCCCTAGGAAGTGAGCATGAGCTGAGCTCTGGGAGATTCTGTCTCAAACAGATTAACAGCAAAAACAATAGAAGCCAAATGAAAACAAAGCAACAACAAAAGGCCAAGTGTCTGGGCCTTCTTCGTGCCGGCCCTGTGCTGACCTGCGCTTTCCTTACAGGTGTGGACAGCATCGTCAGCGTGCTTCTGTGGTACCCAGGAGGAGCCCACGGTAGCTTCTCCTGTAGCATCACTTCCAACCTCCTCAACACAGCTTATGTGGTCGGCACCAAGGGCGTGGCCCAGGTGAGACATGGCAGGCCCGAGTGCTGGGACCTGTGCCACAACCTCCAGAGGGCGCCCTAGAGCTCAAGCCTTTTTTACCCTGCTTCCCAGACGTTCAGACTCCCTAACACAAGCCAAGGGATGCGGTCTCGCCTCGAGGTCACAGTCCCATATTCACAGGCCTTAGGACAAGCTAGTTCTTTTGATGTTTGGTTTTTGGTGCTAGGAAGGGAAGCCTGGCCTTCCTGACTGCTAAATCTGTGCTCTGCCACCATGTTACTCTCTCCAGCCCCAAGTTATGTCCAGCTGTATTGCTACTTTTACTATCCTTGTGACCAAATGTCTGACAGAGGCCATTTAACAGAGGGAAAGGTTCCTCTTGGCTCAGGGTACAAGACCCGTCGGTCCGTCGTGGTGGGGAGGGCACTGAGGCTGAACCAGTTTGGTCATTAGCGATGGGAGCTTCTGTACAGTGTGCTCACAGCCCAGTGAAGAAGCCAAGAGCTCAGGAGGGCACCAAGATCGCATATAAGCTCCCAGGTGACTTAAGACCTTCCAGTGGTTTCCTGGCCTCTTTACCAGCAGAGGCCAGGTTTTCCTGGATTCCTGGAATGCTGCTGCTATAAAGAAATCCTTGATCTGACAGTGGAGGAACATGGCTAGCATGTATGCTACCCTGCATTTGATACCTAGCTGCCAAAAAAAGGAGATCCTGGTCGGCCTAGCGGGGGAGCAGGGGGGATCAGGTTCCAGGCATTCTGGACTGGAGAGGGGTTTCAAGGACAGTCTGAACTACTCAGCAAGAGCTTCGGAGATAAAAAGTGAAAAGAGAGTCTAGAGACAGAGCAGTCCAGCACCCTGCCTGTAATCCCCCAGTGAGGGCTGTGTGTGTGTGTGTGTGTATGTGTGTGTGCATGTGTGTATGTGTGTGTGCATGTGTGTATGTGTGTGTGCATGTGTGTGTGTGTTTGTGTGTGTGTACATGTGTGTGTATGTGTGTGTATGTATGTATGTGTGTGTATGTGTATGTGCATGTGTGTGTATGTGTGTGTGCATGTGTGTATGTGTGCGCATGTGTGTGTATGTGTGTGTACATGTGTGTTTGTGTGTGCGTGCGAGTGCGTGTTGCTCAGGAGTAGAGCCCCTGCCTCCTGTAACCCCCCAGCGAGGGGCTGTGTGTGGGCCTCAGGACTAGAGCTCTTGTTTAGTGCACAGCTGAGAGTGTGTGATCCCTAGCTCTTCAATGAAGATCATTTGAGCCTTTTCCTGCATTTTGAGGGATTTCTACCACCCTCACCTCGTGTCCCAGCTCCTCTCAGGGTTTCCATTCTGTCTTACAAGCGTGAAGAGGGCTAGTTTAGCTTCCAGGTGTTCTACCGGAATAGAAGGAAGGTTGTCGGTTGGTGTTCTATTTTGCGTGGGTCCTTTAAAAAGGGTGACTCTAGGTGAATTTCCACTTAGCAGGGGAATCAGCTTCCTGGGAACTGACTTCCCACTGCTTTTTTTATTGTTACAGGACTTACATCTTTTTGTTTTTTTGAGGCAGGGTTTCTCTGTTACCACCCTGGCTGTCCTAGAACTTGCTTTGTAGCCCAGATTGGCCTTAAACTCATATAGATCCTCCAGCTTCTGCCTCCCAAGTGCTGGGATTAAAGGTGTGTGCCACCACTGCCGGCAGGATTTATTCCTTAAGCAATCAATTTCCACATACCAAAACCTTTTATCTGGAAAAATCTGAAGGAACCATTTGCCCAAGCAAATGGTTTTCCAGGTACTCTCATTACTAAGTTTTGCAAAGGCTCTGAATCTTTCAGGAAGAACTCGGGTAAGACTCAAACACTTTAAACAAGAGGTAACAACCACAAAAGGTAGTTCAAAGCCCGGTGCTAACGCTTCAGATTTCAAGCCAGATGCAATGTCTCTGGGATCTCTTGTCATAGAAGGTGTCCTATGGAAACCAGATATGATGTCACACACTTGTAATATCAGGCAAAAGAATCAGGAGTTCAAGATCAACCTCAACTTTGCTGGGAGTTGGGATCTATCCCAGGTACACGGGACCCCATCTCCCCCATCTCTCAATAAGAGAGAGAAAGAGAGAGAGAGAGAGAGAGAGAGAGAGAGAGAGAGAGAGAGAGAGAGAGCGCCAAGAGTGATGATGCCAGCCTCTGCAATTCTGACACTTGGGAGGGAGGCTGTTAGTTAGGCTTCATTACTTGGCTGAAGGAGGAGCTGGTCCTCAAGTTCAAGGTAGTTTTTGATTCTGGGGAGACAACATACAGGGTCTAAGTATGACCGGAGCCTTGCTAAGGGGCAAACTCTTCAATCCAGGCGGAAGGCAGGCTCGAACCTCACAAATCGGTTGGGGTAAACCCTCAGCTCTCCGAGCCAGAGCTGGTGCTTGGGTCTACCAGGCATGCTGTTCCTCAAAGCCCTGTAATAGTCATTGTTATCTTCCTCCAGATTAGCAAAACATGGTGTCCAGTAGAGCTGGTGATAAATGGCGAGCACAAAGAGTTCCCTCAGCCTGTCCTCGGGAAAGGGTACAATTTTTTAAACGGATCATGCTTGAGTTATGAAGCTAACCACGTCCGCGAGTGCCTTCGTAAAGGTGAGTTGTGGAGAGCCTAGGACCAGTCTTAAGCAGAATGCTGCGCTCCCTCATACCCGAAGCCAAAACAGCTAATTTAGAACTACATTTCCCAAGATGCTGAGGGACATATAACTTATCAAAACACACTGCCTATTCCACGGTGCTTCTGGGAATTGTAGTCTTCTTGATGTTCAGTGCCTGCCTTTAGGACGGCTCTTGTGTGCTCTCTCCTTCCAGGTCTTAAGGAAAGTCCTGTAGTCCCTCTGGCAGAGAGTGAGCTCTTGGCTGAAATCCTTGAGGAGGCGAGGAAGGCTATTGGAGTCACCTTCCCTCAAGACAAATGCTGATGCTGCTTCTTGGTTGGATGTGGCAAGCAATAATAGCTTGACCCTCATTGCTTTGGAGTTCCAGAAAGGGACTCCTAAAAGACACCTTACTTTTGTTCTTACTGTACACTGTCATCACCTGTCCTCTGTCTCACCAGGGTGTTCTTTGGGAAATATGAACGGAAGAGTTTCTAGTTCAAGGGTATCTGGGTGATCTGGGATTAAAGAGTATCACAGCCACACCATGCAACAAACCTCGCTCAAGAGATTTCCTGGGGGAAACCCAGGATGGCATAACAGAGCTGGCTGGGCAGAGGACAGGCTGTCACAGGGTCTTAGGAGCGTGCTCAAAGGGCTAGTGGGAAAGTATTAATTCTGGGTCACGGGGGAGGGAGTCTCCAGGGGCCAGGCCAGGCCAGGGGCAGGATACCCGGTGACTGATATTGCCAGGGTGACACTGTCATGCTTGGTCTGACTTTCTCCATCCTGCTCTCTTTCCTTGAGATTATTTCCTCAATTAGGGACTGAATAAGGGTGGGTGTAATGGTGCACGCTTTTAATCCCAGCACCCAGAAGGCATAGGCAGGCAGATTTCTATGAGTTCCAGACCAGCCTGGTCTACATAGTAAGTTTCAGGCCATCGACTTAAGGTGAGACCCTAGAGAGGGAAGGGTGGGGTTGGGACTGGGGGATGGGGACACACAGAGGCACTGGGGCTGGAGCATTGAGTCAGTAGTTGACAGTACTTGTTAGTCTTGAAGAAGATGCTGACTCAGTCACAAAGTGGCTCGCAACGGTCTTCAGCCCCAGGCCAAGAGAAGCGATGCCCTCTGTGACCTCTATGGGCATCAGGCACATACAGGACACATACATTCATGTAGGCTGTTAGGTCTCAAACCCTGGGACAAACTGCCAGCTTCTCCCGGCACCCGTCAGTCCCTACCTGTTGTGGGGGTGGAGGGGAGACATGGTGTACCGAGCCTACCCTGACCTGCAAGGAAGGCATGACTCCGGGAAGATCTTCTTCATGCAGTTTTAATCAGGATCCTTGAAACATGTGTCCTCTGACCCGCAAGAGAGAGCCGGGGGACCCCTGCACAGGCAGCAGTGGACATTGTAATGACCCTGAATCCTGGTAGTCAGCCAAGTCAGTGCCACACCCATCCGGTATCTTTTTCCTGGAGGTGGGGCCTCGGACACCAACCCACATGCAACCAGACTTGCCCTTCTCGGAGTTGCTCACTTCCAGAGCTAACTCAGAGTACAGTGCTAAGCCATACAACCTGAGCGTGAAGGATCAATTCTTGTTCATGACTGTGAGCCATGCTTGGGTAGACTGTCCTGCCCCAATGGCTGTAAAGCCTGGACAACCATAGCTGCATACCGCTTCTGAGCAAACCTCATCTTGCAAAGGCACCACAGGCCCACAAAGGAGATAAGCAACAAGAGGACAGCCATGGCTCCCATTCCTGCCCACTATTTCAGATGATCCATGGCAACGGGAACCACGATGACAATCTGGCAGCCAGTCCCGCATCCACATGTGTCGAATTCACTGCAACGATGGCCACTCAGGTGGCCATCAGGTCATCAAAGTCAGCAGACCAATTTCCTAAAAGATAGCTAGACAACTGTTGTGACAAATTAGCAGCATGTGTAAAGTTCTCATACTGAATGCTGGTAACACACAAACCTGGATATTTCATTTCACATCCCAATTGGGCCAGCTGCCACAAGGTATCTATTTCCTCCTGCACCAGATCAATTCTTTGGTTTACAATAATTAAACCTCCTTTTAGTTGAGCACCAATTGTGGATTGAGCATCCAAAGCCTCATTCTTGGACAACTCATTTAGCTTAGAGGCTGTCTGCACCGATGTGCCCATAGCCATGGCAGCCTTGACTGAATTCACACCTGCAAGAGATAGCTGCAACTATGGCTGCTGTAATGCCAAAATCTCTCCCTGCACCCTCTACTAAACAGGCCATAAAATCTGAAAATGGTTTTATTGGGCCTTGCAGTATCTTAGTGAGGTTACCACTCACCTCTCCCTTATGGGGTAATGACTGCCATGCTTTTATGGCAATCTGATTTATTTGTTAAAGACTTAAGTCATTTCGTAAGGCTTTCCAGACCTCAGGGCAAAAGGAACGCCCTGTACCTGGGCCCCGCCCTTCCTCACTCTGATCAGGAGAAGGCCCTGAAGGCATTGTTCCAGGAGGGTCCCTCCCCTCCCCACATTGCCATTTCTCCTCTCCCTTCCCCCTCTGCCCCTTAGGGGATTGTTTCTGAACTCCTTTTACGAGGGCTTGCAATTCTTCCTCAGCCCAGCGCACTACCTTGATGTCTCCCGAAACTGTGAACCAAGGTGCAATGGCATCGCATTCGCTCAGGAATCTTTCTAGTGTGCTTTTCTTTATTTTAAGTTTCTTTGACAAAAGTAGCTCCTGAAGAGCCAGAAAAATTGGGTGAGACTGAGAAGTCCCTATCTTAAAAACTTTACTTTCGGTTTGTTATAACTGCTCGCTTAATGCCTGAGACTTTATTGCCACTTTTTTCCCTGTGGTCTTTAATTTGGTCCCAACTTACCTGGGACTTCATTGCTCCTTACCGGAGACCTCATCGCCTCATTACCGAGGGCCTTAAATTTGGTTCCAACCTGGAACTCCATCGCTCCTTACCGGAGACCTTATTGCCTCTTTACTGAGGGCCTTAAATTTGGTCCTAACTTACCTTGGGAACTTGCCAGCGCTGCCCTGACTGCAAGAAGTTCTGATCTGAAAAATTCCCGGTACGGGCCACCATCTGTACGCGCCTACCCCTGCCAGCAGGGACAACACGACTCCGGGTAGATCTTCTTCATGCAGTTTTAATCAGGATCCTTGAAACATGTTGCTTCTGGCCTGAGAGAGAGCCGGGGGACCCCTGCACAGGCTTAAATCCCCTTGCGCTAACCAACCCCAGTGAGCCACGTGGGCCCTGCAGATAGGCTACTCTAATGCGGAAGCAGACAGGCTGAACAGACTTAACCAAATAAGGGCTTGTTTACGCCAGAGAGCCTTCACCAGCGGGAAGGTGTAAGGCGGAAGCCAGCGCCACTTTAAGGCGTGGCACTTCACGGCTCTCTACGACATGGGACCCCCCCATGGCTGGCATACCCAGCCCTCTACCCTGCTCCTTTTTGTACCTTTGGCTTCTTGGCTGTTGCACCTGGTTTCTCTCTCTCCCTCTTCCCTTCCCCTCCTCCTCCTCCCACATGACCCAGGCCAGTCTGGTCATGGCCACTCTGGACTCTCCCAGATGTTTCTGCCTTTACTTAAACTCTAACTGTTATCTGCAATAAACTTTCCTCCACCAAACCTAGGAGCAGCCATGCCCTTTCTTTTGTATTTCTTCTTCTTCTTCTTTTTCACTCACAGGCAAAACACTCGTACATATAGGTAAATACATCTAAAAAAATAGCCAGGTGGTGGTGGCGCACACCATTAATCCCAGCACTCAGGAGGCAGAGGCAGGTGGATCTCTGAGTTCAAGGCCAGACTGGTCCACAGAGTGAATTTCAGAACAGTCAGGACTACACAGAGAAACCTTGTCTCAAGAAAACAAATGAAAAAGAATTTGACTGCTGGAGCCCACAGCCTGGGTGACTGCCCACACGCAGAGAAAGTATGTGGATCACAGACATCCTCTTTCAACTGGCTATTGAATTTTTATAATCAAACAAGAGATAATACATCCTTCTTACTATATCCTGTTTGATAATGATTGGGACAGAGTCTCAGCTTTAACAAAATATAGAGCTTTGGCTGGAAAGTCAGCGGTTAAGAGCATTTGCTGGCCAGGCATTGGTGGCACTGGCATTTAATGCCAGCACTCCAGAGGCAGAGGCAGAGGCAGGCAGAGCTTTTTGAGCTCTTGATGAGTTCCAGGATAGCCAGAGTTGTTACACAGAGAAATCCCATCTCAAAAAACCAAAACAGCAAAGCAAAGTAAAACAAAACAAAAATGAACACTGGCTGTTCTAAAAAAGGCCTTCATCAGCGCAGCTTGCAGACCTGACAACCCAGCCCCAGAGGATCTGTGCAATACCCATTAATAAAAGTAAAGTAAATCACCGGGCCTTGGAGGTGCGCGCCTTTAATCCCAGCACTCAGGAGGCAGAGGCAGGTGGATCCCTGTGAGTTTGAGGCCAGCCTGGTCTACAGAGCGAGTTCCAGGACTTCACAGAGAAACTCTGTGTTGAAAAACCAAAAATAAAATTTAAAATTCTTGGGGATCTTCTGCCAGGGTATGCATGGTGAGCACTCTGCCAAGGACACTCTGTAGCCCAACAATCTGCTCTCTTAAAAAAATAGAATCAGGGGCTGCAGAGACAACTCAGAGGTTACAGCAGTAGCAGGGCTGGAGTTCTATTCCCAGCGCCCACATGGTAGAGCTCAGCCATCTGTAACTCCAGTTCCAGATCCAACATCCTCTGACTTCTATTGACACCAAGCACACATGTGGTGAGCATAGGCATGCAAGCAAACACTAACACACATAAAATGAAACAAATAAATAAATCTCTCTGTGTGTGTGTGTGTGCGTGTGTGTGTTGTTGCTTTTTCCAGACAGGGTTTCTCTGTGGCTTTGGAGCCTGTCCTGGAACTAGCTCTTATAGACCAGGCTGGTCTTGAACTCAGAGATCCTCCTGCCTCTGCCTCCCCAGTGCTGGGATCAAAGGTGTGCTCCACCTCTGCCCGGCTGAAATGAATAAATCTTAAAAAGGAAGTTTCATCGATGGGCACAGTAGTGCATGCATGCCTTTAATCCCAGCACTCCAGAAGCAAAGACCCCAACAGGGCTCCATGAGACTTACGCTGGTTCCTTCCAAGGCAGCACACCAATGTCCTCTCACTAAGTGACTCCTGTTAAAGGTCCCACCGTGAACTCATGGGAAAACAAATCAGGACATCCCTTTTCACTTTACTCTTCATGTAAAACTCATCAGTCAAGGCCCAGGGGCAGATATGGTCTCTGAGAAGTCTCAGGCCTCAGAAGCAGCCAGAGTCTCCTGCATATTCCTGAAATTTAGCTAGGCATTAAATAATATGTTTGAAGGCTAGAGAAACGACTCAGTGATTAAAGAGCACTGGCTGCGCTTCCAGAAGGTCCTGAGTTCAATTCCCAGCAACCATGTCGTGGCTCAAACCATCTACAACGAGGTCTGGTGCCCTCTGCTGGCCCGAAGGCATACATGCAGGCAGAACAGTACATATGAATCAATGGGTGTTCTAGATCCTTGGGAATTGAGAAGAAATGAATACAGTCCCTTTGGGGAATCTAGGTAAGTGAGGAACACCATCAATTAACTAAAACATTGTACATATAATTAATTACAGTGATGTGAAACATTATAAAGTCCAATGCAGGAAAAAAAAAAAAAAAGCTGCCCATGTTGGACATGACTTTAATCCCCGTGCAGAAGAAGACACAGGCAAATAAATCTCTGAGTTTGAGGCCAACCTGGTCAACAGAGTCAGGATGAAACCCTGTCTTGAAAAAACAAACACCAACAACTCATAGCAACGAACACCTTTCAAGTAAGGGTGTATGGAGTAAAGGGCCCACCGTGTGACTCACTGGGCCACCCCGAAGAATTTGTTGTCGTTGTTATTTGTTTTTTTTTTTTTTAATTTGTTCTTTTTCATTTTGTTTTGTTTTGGGGGGAGGTTGTAAGGGCAAGGGGTGGATGCAAGGGGATGGGGACACATAACGTGAAATGCACAAATAATCAATAAGGGTTTTTTCCAATAGAGGACTCAAGGCAAAATGCTTTCTGAGTCCAGGTGACTACTTTCCTGCGGGCCCCAGCCACCTTCGGAGATCGAAGTCCCCGAGTCTGTTGCTGCTTCATATTCTGAAATTTTCCTTTTTCTCTCTCTCTTTCTTTTTCGAGACAGGGTTTCTCTGTGGCTTTGGAGCCTGTCCGGAAGTAGCTCTTGTAGACCAGGCTGTCCTCGAACTCAGAGATCCGCCCGCCTCTACCTCCCGCGTGCTGGGATTAAAGGCGTGCGCCAGCACAATCGGCCTGTTTTTGTTTTCCGCTTGCTTTTTTCCAGATGGGGTCTGGTTATAACCCTTGGAGGCTTTCAGCTTGAGGCAACTCTTCCTCCCCTCAGCTCCAAGGCTGGATGAGGAAGTGAGTGAGCCTCATCATGCGCGGTCTCGGCTTTCTGTTTGTTTGTTTGTTTGTTTGTTTGTTTTTGGAGACCAGGCTTTGTTGAATATCGTAACCAGGCTCTGGCCTCGGCGTAACCCTTGTGCTCAGCCTCCGCTGCGCTGCACAAAGCTGTGGGAAAACAAATACTAGAAGACAAAACGCTCCAGGGGCCGGTCGGCTGCAGGCACCACTGCGCACGCGCGTCCCGGTGACGAGCCCCCGACAGGCTGGGCCGTCACGTGACCCGGGCGCGGGGCGGGGCCACGTTGCCGGGCGCCCACGTGAGGGCGCACGTCCGCGGGCGGTCACGTGACCTGGGCGCGCTGCAGCCGCCCGGGGCGCACCCGGCGAGAGGCGGCGGCGGTGATGGACGGGTCCGGGGATCAGCTCGGAGGCGGCGGTGAGGCGGGAGGCGGAGGACTAGGCCCGGGCTCGGGCGGGAGCAGGCGGGGGCGAGCGGATCCGTCCCTCCAGGCGCATCCGCACCCCGAGCGCGGACATCCGCGCGCGCGCCCCCGGGCAGGCCCGGGCTTGTCGCTGGCGCCACTTCCTGCTGGTGGCCTGGGCTGGGCCGGGTCCCAGCGCCGCCCCTTGGGCCGGGGGTCTGTTTGCTTTTGGCCCCTCGTCTCGGTGCTGGGAGGAACTGGATGCAGGCCGGGTCCCGCCCCCTGTCCATCAGTAGCCGTCCCCGGCTTCCCGTGTTGCCTTTTCCTGCTAGGGCACCCAGCTCTCCCCACTCTCAGCTCAGGTTATGAGCCTCCCCAGCCCCCTGACTCTTCCTGGGACCTGGAGTCCAGGCACTCTTCCTCCTCTCTCCACCAGGGCCCACCAGCTCTGAGCAGATCATGAAGACAGGGGCCTTTTTGCTACAGGGGTGAGTGTGAGGCGCTGTTGTGGCGGGGTGGGCGTCAGGAGCCGCAGTCGGTTCTCACTCTGCGCCTCCCTCCCCCACTTCCATTCACATCTAGTTTCATCCAGGATCGAGCTGGGAGGATGGCAGGGGAGACCCCTGAGCTGACCTTGGAGCCGCCACCCCAGGATGCATCCACCAAGAAGCTGAGCGAGTGTCTCCGGCGAATTGGAGACGAACTGGACAGCAACATGGAGCTGCAGAGGTGTGGTTCCCGGAAGCTGGGTCATCCAGGGCTTTCCTCAGGAGCTCAAGCACTGCGCGCGCGTGTCCTCCCGGGGGGCCAGGTGTTGCGCCGCTCACTTCAGACATCCCGTGTTAGGGACAGACCCAGGGCAGGCCAGCCCTTTACCCTTGAGCTGCATCCCCAGCCCCTGTGCTTGGTGGGTGTTCGGCAAGTGTCCTCTGAGTCACTGGTAGGCTCTAGGTAGATGCTCTGCTCCTGATCCATGCCCACAGCCCCTCACTGGTGAACTCCCACTAGTGGATGCGAGGCAGATATTCTGCCATAAAGCCACATCACCGGCAGATGCTCTACCACTGAGCCGTGCCTCTGACACCTCACTGATGGCTCACAGGCAGGTGCTGAGCCAGTAAGCCACGTCAAAGCCATGTGTAGATGAAGGAGAAGCATGCTTCTGCTGAGTTGAGACCCTAGTCACTCCCCAGCACCTTGAAACTAACTCAAGATGGCATTCATTTTGTTTGCTTCCTTAGGCATCTTGTCCCCCTCCTGGGCCCTGTTATCCCAGTTTTCAGCTCTGGGGAGGATGTGGGAGCTCCTCTACTGGACGGGACCATCTTGCCCAGCATGTGTTCTCTTTCCTGTAGGATGATTGCTAATGTGGATACGAACTCCCCCAGAGAGGTCTTCTTCCGTGTGGCAGCTGACATGTTTGCTGATGGCAACTTCAACTGGGGCCGGGTGGTTGCCCTTTTCTACTTTGCTAGCAAACTGGTGCTCAAGGTGAGCAGCTACAGGGTCCTGGGCTCAGAGATGTACCCTCAAGTCTGTGAGAACCCGGGGGCGCTGAGGTCCAGGGAATGCGGAAAGATGGCTGAGTATTTATTCAGTCAGCGAATTGTATGCGTCTCACATATGATGGCCTGACCCCAGCTCCTGGCCTCTGCCCCAACAAAACAAGCTAGCCCTCGATGGAGCTCTGGTTGGTTGACAGGTGTGAAGTTGGGGTAAGGTACATTATTGAGATGGATCAGAGAGATCTAGGAAGATTTCTTAGGGTTGGTGGCCTTAAAACGGATGTGGCTTATGCCTGTCATTCTAGGACTCATGAGGCTGAAGTCCAAGTGTCCAAGTTGAAGCAGCTAAATACTGAGTTTCAGGCTATCTTGGCTACCTAAAACCAAGTGCTTGTTTTTTTAAAACAAAAACAAAACAAAATAATAAACCAAAAACACCCTCACAAATGGGCATGATAGGAGCTAGGGGTGTAGCTGAGTAGTGGGACCTCAGCATAGCATATGTGAAACCTTAGGCTCTGTCTGCCATCACATATACAAAGACAAAAAAGGTTCGGTTGGTGGTGGTTCCTGTGATGGTGCACGCCTTTAATCCCAGCGCTGGGGAGGCAGAGACAGGTGGATCTCCGAGTTCAAGGCCAGCCTAGTGTGGGTGAGTTTCAGGACAGTTTGGGCTGTTACACAGAGAGAAACCCCGTCTGAAAACAACAGAGAAAGGGGCTGGGAGTCTGGCCCAGTTGGTCCTTGGCTAGCATAGGTGTGGTCAGTGCATATCTGCAGTTCTAGCCTTGGGAAGTTGGACAGAGGAGGAGGAGGAGTTCAAGGTCATCTTTAGAGATGGAAAACATTCTCCACCAGGTTGAGGCAGATCTGTTTCCTGCCATGTTTTGTTGTCTTTAGTGGCACTGTCACATGCTCAGTATACTCTAACTTTGACCATCCCATGCCACCCCATCTCCTAATGTGTTTCATGCCTGAGCTAATGGGACTTCAGCATTGGGGGCAGAAGGGTAGTGGTCTGTTCAGGAGCCCCCTTGGAACCCAGATAGAGGCTGGGAAGAGAGCACTGTTCCAATCAAGAAAGTCCTGACTCTGCCAGGAGGTGGTCTCACTGGTCTAGAAAACCTCTCTGGGGTTGGAGAGGTGGCTCAGAGGTTAAGAGCACTGGCTCTTCCAGAGGTCCTGAGTTCAATTCCCAGCAACCACATGGTGGCTCACAACCATCTATAATGAGATCTGGTGCCCTCTTCAGGAAAGCAGATGTACATGCAAGCAGAACACTGTACACATAGTAAATAAATACATCTTTTTTTTAAAAAAGGAAAAAGAACCCCTGCTAGATTACGGCTTGTTCCATCAGAGTCAGCCTGCGTCAGAGAGATGATAGGAAGAGGTGGATTGTTTAAGGTGTCAGTGTGTGTATCTCCCAGCAAGATCTGGCAAGAGAATGGCCTTAGTGCAGAAGTTGGAGATTGGCTTGTGCATTTCGGGGACATCCCAGCTGAGAAGAACAAAGCTGGGAGCAGGTTCCCGGGACCCAAACGGAGTCCTGAAACTCCACATCCTTGTCCCAAAAGCACTGGTGCCTGGGCCAAGAGAACTAGGGGGAGAGACAGTTGGACTTCTGAGTCTAAGCCCGCCTGGTTTACACAGAGATCCTGTCAGGAACAAAACCCCAAAACTGAAACCTAGGTGTCTGCGCCCTACAAGTCAGCTGAAACATTCTGCCCTAGCTCTGATCTTGTCAGCTGGGGACAGACCCAGGGCCACACATGCTAGCTAGGACACTGCTCTGCTTTTGAGCCTTGCCTCGACCCTGCCTGCCAGGGTTTATCTGTGGGGCTCCACAGCAGCTCAGTGAAGTTCCCCAGTTTATAATTAATGGGGCTGACTCAAAGGGGGTGGGGAGGCTTGAGAGGCCGAGGAGGAGGGAGGCAAAGGCTCCTTTCCCCACGAGTGTGCCCAGGACTCAGTCCTCCATGTGACCTCCTACTCCCTGCAGGCCCTCTGCACCAAAGTGCCCGAGCTAATCAGAACCATCATGGGCTGGACACTGGACTTCCTCCGAGAGCGGCTGCTTGTCTGGATCCAAGACCAGGGTGGCTGGGTGAGACCCTCAGTCCTTGTCACACTTTAGAGCAGTGGTTCTCAACCTTCCTAATGCTGACTCATACACGTGGCTCATACACGTCCTTGTGTTGAGATGACCCCCAGCCATAAAATTATTTCATGGCTACTGTTAAAAATCATAATGTGTGGGCCGTGGTGGCGCACACCTGTAATCCCAGTGCTTGGGAGGCAGAAGCAGGTAGATCTCTGTGAGTTCGAGGCCAGTCTGCTCTACAGAGTGAGTGCCAGGACAGCCAGATACACAGAGAAACCCTGTCTCAAAAGACAAAACAAAAAAATCATAACAAAAATAATCTGATATGCAGGATGTCTGATAGGGAACCACTTTTGGGGGTGTTGACCCAGAGGTTGAGACCACTTACGTGGAACCAAGGGCCACCACAGAGGTGCCTCAGAAATGATGTAGGACACCTGTCCTTGCGTTTCCCAGCCAGTGCAACTGGTACCCGTTGACTTGTATGACCTGACCTGATTTGTACCATCAGAGAGATGCCCTCCCTTCCAGGGTCCCTAAGTGCATGGTGACCCCTGGCCCCAGCTTGATTTTTATTTTATTTTTTTTGCGATCATCTCCTGTTTCTCAGGCTGGCTGAGGGTGCCTTTGAACTTCCGACGACCCTGCTTCCATCTTGCCTGTTGTGAGGTGCCGGGTGGAGCCCAGGCCCTGTGCGCACAGCCAGCCGAGCTCAGCCTCTGACCTCTTCCTTTCTTTTGGAACAGGGTCATGTTGTGTAGCCCAAGGCTGGTCTGGAAGTTACGATGTAGCCCACATAGTCCAAACCAGTAACCCCCAGTCTCATTCTCAGCTGCTGGGTGACAGGTGTGGGCCACCACTCTCAAATTGGAATCGTATTTTTTTGTTTTGTTTTGTTTTTTTCTTGTTTTTCCATTTTGGGATTGTGTGTGTGTGTGTGTGTGTGTGTGTGTGTGTGTGTGTGTGTGGTATGTTTTATTTACTTTTTTTGGCATGTTTGTATGCTTGTGTGGAAGTCGGGGTAATTTGCAGTAGTGCATTCTCTCCTACCCTGTTGGCTCTGGGAATGGAATTTACATTGATAAAGGCCTGGCAACCAGCAGCTTTCCCACAAGAGCCATCGACTGACCCAGTTTTTGGGTTTTGTTTTGTTTTATTTTTGAGACAGGGTTTCTCAGTGTATCCCTGGCTGTCCTGGATTCCCTTTGTAGAATATGCTGATCTTGGACCCTCTGCCTCTCAGTACTGTTCTGTTTTTTGAGTGAGGGTCTTAACACATTTCCCAGGTTGACATGTAATTCCTGCCTTAGGGTCCTGAGTGCTGGGTGCTGTGACTACAGGCCTGGGCTTCCCTTAGCTTCCCTCATGGGTGGGAACTCTACCCCCTCCCACCTTTCCCCCTGTAGCTTGGTGGTGATGTAACACAGATGTCTCTGTTCCAGGATGGCCTCCTCTCCTACTTTGGGACCCCCACCTGGCAGACCGTGACCATCTTTGTGGCTGGAGTCCTCACTGCGTCGCTCACAATCTGGAAGAATATGGGCTGAGGCCCTGGACTGTGTCTCTTATTCATAAATTATGGCATTTTTCTGGAAAGAATGGGGACAGGGGACAGGCATTTTTCTTACTTTTGTAATTATTGGGAGGGGTTGGGAATGGTGGCCTGGGGGAGGGGACAATAAACCTCAGGTCCACTTTGGATTGTATGGTCCGGTGTCCAGTTGGATCACAAGCACCCGAGGTAGCCAAACGGGACGTGGGAGACCCCACTCCATGAGGAGTGAGTGCAGAGCGCCCGAGGACATTAGTTTCTGAGACTGCCACCCTCACTCCCTTACTCCATGACTCCTCCCTCCCCCCACCTTGTTCTCTATGGGTTCCCAGGTTTTGTCCTTTTCCACCTTGACTGCCTTGTCTAGGCCTGTCAGGGTCCGCTGGAGGCCGAAGCTCAGAGTCTAGAGTGTTGTGGTTAATTAGTAACTCTGCCCCCAAATCAACAGGGCACCGCAGACATCAAGTCAGGAGAAAGATATGTGTAGGACAGCCATCCCCAGTGGTAAAGCTGCCCAAAGGGAGGGAACCTCGAGGCCCTCAGCTCCCCACTAAGTCCCGCAGAGCAGGGGGACAACAGGCTGCCAGCCAGGGTGAGGCCCCACCCCACCCCATAACCACCACGGAGCTGAGCTCAGCGTGACTCAGCAGAGTTGGCCTGGGCTCCCGCTTGCTTCGAGGTCGGCTGCATGCAGTGTGCTGGTTTCCCGGGCCCAGGGCAGGGCTCCCCTTGCCCCCTTCTCTAGCTCCTGAGGTTGGAACCCGGTGTGAGCCTGTCCTACCCTACTTGGACCTTGCATGTATTTGGCTGAGGACAATCTAATCTGTTCCTGGGTCCTGAGTTCTTCTCAAGACTGGGATTTCTTTAATTCCAAAAAAGAGGCCCTCAGGAAGCCTGTGGGGCAGCCTCCAGGAAAGGCATCCCAGGAATCCCCGAGGCAGCACTCTTGTATGCAAAGGCGAGTTCCTAGAAGGACAGGCCCAGGACTCCACAGTGCTGGGTGGGACTCCACGTGTCACCTTGCTTTTCCAGAGCACACTCCATCACCCCGGCTCCCTAATTACCCTTTCCACCTGCCACTGCCTTAGACCTTCCCAGAAGGTTCCAGAAAATCAAGTTTCCATCGCGAACCTAGAACCCTAGAAATGTGGGCACCCACCCCTTCCAAAGCAAGCATTGCATGAAGCGATGCCCCTCCGTCACGCGACGCAGGTCTTGAGCCCCCACCCCCGCACACTCCGTGCGCCCCGGCCCAGAAGCTGCCCCTGGGAGGCGCGCCCCAAAGCACCGCCGCAGATGCCCTCCCCGCCGGGGCCGCAGAGACCCCCGCCCCTCCCCCAGCCACCATTTCACAACGGCCTCGCGCTCCAGGCGCATGACCTCCCTCGGGGAGGGGGCGGGGCCGGGAGCCCCTCGGCCCAGGATTGGCCAGGCGCAGCCTCCCGGCTCCGCCCCGCGCCCCCGCCAATTGGCTGATCCGCGGCCTCGGAGGCCCCGCCCCCGCAGGCCAGCGCCCTATAAAGCGGCCGTGCGCGCCCTCCGCCGCCAGCAGCGCAGCCTCGGCTCCCGCGGATCTGCCTCTTGCTTCAACAGTGTTTGGACGGAGCAGACCCGGGGACGCCCTCCGTGCCGGCTCCTGCTGCCTCTGTCCGGCCTCTCCAGTCGCAGCATCTCCGCCTCCCAGGACCAGCAGCACCGTCCGCCATGGCCTCCCAGGTTCGTCAGAACTACTCGACCGAAGTGGAGGCTGCCGTGAACCGCCTGGTGAACCTGCACCTGCGGGCCTCCTACACCTACCTCTCCCTGGTGAGTGTCGGGCTTGCCGCCCCCGCCCCGCCGCGCATGCGCGCGCCTCCTTTGTTCAGCCGGGGCGGGAGACCTCGTGCTCCGTCTCCCCGCTCCCCACTGCCCAGATGCACCGTGGGCGGAGTGGACTCGCCGCCTCGGATTGTAGACACCCTTGCCCCTGCCTCCTGAGCATTGCGATCGAGGGTGCGCGCCCCGACGTCGCGTTAACCCTGGCTGCGAATGTTCCTCCCCGCAGGGCTACTATTTTGAGCGGGATGATGTGGCTCTGGGCGGTGTAGGCCACTTCTTCCGCGAGTTGGCCGAGGAGAAGCGCGAGGGTGCTGAGCGACTCCTCAGGTTCCAGAACGACCGCGGGGGCCGCGCACTTTTCCAGGATGTGCAGGTACGAGCGGCCGCAGACTCTGACGCCACCTAGCGTGCCGACCCCATGGGTTTCGAGCTGGCGAAGGTCCGACTTCTGGGAAGTTGCGTTCCGTTCTCGAGGGATGGGTGGTGGTGGCGATTAATTAGCAGGTCACACGCCAGGCACCTATGTGGGCGTTTGGCATGTACGTAGAGGCAACTAGATAAATGCCCAAGTGTCAAGAGCTTGGGGAATTGAGCCCACAGGACTGCTGTGATTTGGGCGAGGCAGCGCCTTACCTTGTCGCCCTAGTTGGGCTGGAGCTCACAATGTAGACGAGGGTTACCTGGGCCATTATGCTTCTCCACCGTGCCCCTTCCCCGTGTAGTTAGTTTTATCCTCAGTTGGGTGGAGGATGGAAGGCTAGTTCTGAAATACTGCGTTCTTTGTGTAGAAGCCATCTCAAGATGAGTGGGGCAAAACCCAGGAGGCCATGGAAGCTGCCTTGGCCCTGGAGAAGAGCCTGAACCAGGCCCTCTTGGATCTTCATTCCCTGGGGTCTGGTCGCACAGACCCTCACGTAAGTGCCTTGCTAATGCTTCTCCCTTCTTTGGTAAGGCATGGCTACCTGTATTGGCTTTGAGTTCCCACCCCAGCCGCCTGAGTGCTGTGGTAATAGAACCATACCTGGTGCTTACCTGCCCCTGGGGACAGATTTTCCTAGGAGCCTCCTGCTTTCACCTGCCTCTGACAGCTGTCTCCTTCCTTTGCAGCTCTGTGACTTCCTGGAGAGCCACTTCCTGAATGAGGAGGTGAAGCTCATCAAGAAGATGGGCAACCACCTGACCAATGTCCGTCGGCTGGCTGGGCCCCAGCCAACGCAGACTGGCGTGCCCCAGCCATCTCTGGGCGAGTATCTCTTTGAGCGGCTCACTCTCAAGCATGACTAGGAGGCCTTGCCTTCTGAGGGGCTCCCTCCTGCTCTGCACCGGCCAGCCTCAGGACCCTCGCCCACACCTCCCAAGCCACTAGGCAGCTTTGTAACCGCCCTGAAGCCCCTCCAGGCCTCGGACCAAGTGAAAATAAAGCTTTTTGAAACAGCAGCTGGTGATTTTTCTATACTTGTGAGGGTATCGCTGGGGAAGGTTGGCCCTGCTTTTGCTTTGTGGGACCCCGTGTCTTAGAGGAGGGTGCTGATCTTTGCTTTCTCAGGTGATCCTGGCCCTGGGAGTCTCAGTCCTTGGTTTGTTAGTGAGCAGGGGTGTGGACAGAGGCCTCAATAGGCAAGCTCAGACCACTAAACACACAGAAGAAATGGAATCTTCTGTGAAATGCCTGCCAGTGCCTGGGGTAGCTACAGGTTGGACCTTGCACGGTGGGAGGGGCTCTGGGGGTGGGGTGGGGACAGTGAACAACACTGCTGTGTCGGCTCAGATCCCTTAGCACAGCAGAATACCTCCATTACTGTGAAAGCGCATGACCCCCTGAGGTCAGCACCTTGCCATTGCACTGTGGTGACACACCACACCCCTAAGCGTTCTTGACTTTTGAGGCTGGGTCTCACCAAATTGCCCAAGCTGACCCGAAGAACTCACGCTATAGTCAAGGTAGGCTTGGAACTTTGGGTCCTTTGCTGTGTGCACCTGTGCATCTTCCATTTCAGCCATTTTCTACCCAAGAACAGCACTGGAAACATGACAAGACCATGAGGCCCGCAAGAGTAGAACTAAAACCAGGGCCTCCTGCACTGGGGTGGCTGAAGGCGGGACTGTTAAGGATTATGTGGCAAAATCCTAACTGTAACAACTAAATTTAAGACCAGAGATTTGGGGGCCGGGCGGTGGTGGCGCATGCCTTTAATCCCAGCACTCGAGGCAGAGGCAGGTGATCTCTGTGAGTTCAAGACCAGCCTGGTCTACTGCTTCCAGGACAGCCTTGAAAGCCACAGAGAAACCAGTCTCAAAAAACCAAAAAAAGAGAGAATCCACACTTAGAGACTTGGGGAAGGATGAACGGAGACCACACACACACAAGAGTTCATGTCTAGCTATACTTGCAACTGTTAAATACAGGCATATTTTTCATCTGACACACTCCAATCACACACCTTCTGCCCTCCCCCTCCAAAGGCAACCCTAGAAGGGGCTCAGGCCAGACACGAACATGTGAGGGGCCTGCCCATCCACTGGAGCTGGGGCAGGACGAAGCTTGCAGGCAGAAGGCCTTGAGGTACGTGTGAGGCTCCGAGAAGCCAGTGGGCTTGGTTCCAGATCAGGAAAGAGGGCGGGGTGCAGCACAGTGACAAGACTCCTGATTCAGCCACTGGGAGCCAGAGCCCAGTGGTTTCACAGTGGGTTGAGCGGGTTGACAGCCATTCTGTCCTGGAGGGGACACTGGACAAGGGGAAGAGTCCAGAAGAAGGCAGAGAGGTGACCGGTTCAACCCCGTGCCCCCTTGAAGAAATGAACATGGCATCCAGGGAGGCGGGGCTTGCAGCCTGTCCTGGCGTCCCAGCTGAGGGTTGAAATGGAGGACCTTTGCATTGTTTCGACCTTGTCTTAGAGACCACCTCTCCTGTTGCCCAGCCTGCCTGTGAACTAACCCCGCGTGCGGCAGAAACTCCCGACCCTTACACTTCTGCCTACTGAGTGTTAGAATTACAGATGTGCACCACACCATGTTCCCAAGGTGCTTGAGCCAGATCCCAGGGCTTCAGCATGCCAGCCAAGGACTCTGACAGCTGAACTCCTTTCCAGCCCGGTAGGCATTCAACTGTTAATCCCTGAGGTGTCTGTCCTAACCCTGAACCTGGCTGTCCCAGCTGCAGGGAGGTCACACAGATTTTATCAGGAGGTGGTCCTGGGGACAGGCCTGCACATAGCATACTCTGTATAGTTGTAGGCTCAAATGACGCTGCGGCCCGGAAAGAATAACGTAGGGGTCCTAAACCGTCTGGCACTGAAGATAAAAGGCAGATTCCTCGCTTCTGGGACCCAGGCTAAGCCTGGAGGCTCCAGACAGGAGCACAAAGAATGAATTTTGCCATCCAAGAAAGGCACGGCGGTGGGGAGTGTGAGGCTCCAAGAGGGCTGGAGTGTCTGCAACAGGTTGGGCTATGGACCACACTGGCTGAGAGGCCCACTCAGCGCCTGGAGTGGGGTCCAGGCACCCTCCCTCTGCAGGCGGGACACAGGACGGGCCGGGAGTGGGGTGGAGGGGCTCAGTTACGCTCCTCGCCCAGGGAACCGGTAGGACTCAGGGGCTCAGTGGGCGTGCTGAGTGAGCTCGAGGGCCCAGTGTCCACTGAGCTGCTCCTCTTGCTTCCGCCTGTGGAGGAGGAGCAGGAGGCCCGGCGAGGCCACTCCGGTGCTCGGATGTTGCGGCGGTCCTTGGCGGCCTCCTCCTCTTCATCATAACGCTCACTGTCTCCCCCCAGGGGCCCGTCCCGGGGCTCTTCCTCATCCTCACTCTGGTGTGGGCTGGAGTGCCGAGACAGTGAGGGCGATGGTGGCACGGAGGCTGGCCGCGGGTAACGGTACCCCTGGGTCTGCATAGCCCAGAGCAGGCACAAACGGTGAGTCCCTAGAGTCACCCACTGACCCTCAGTCCCCGCCCCAGGCCGCACTGGTCCGCACTGCACTTACCGCATCAACCTCATGGGGCTCATAGGTGAAATGATCCGGAAACGCCTTGGCCAGAGCCATGTGGCGCGCAGACATGTAGTACTGTGCAGACAGGAAGGCAAGAATGTGTCAAGGACAGGCTGAATAATTCCAGCCACCGGCCAATAAATCCCTAACACTTCCTTTGCTGGTTTTGTTATTCGAGACGGGGTTTCTCTGTGTAGACCGGGCAGTCCTGTCAAATCCAGAGATCCACCTGTCTCTGCTTCCCAAGTGCTGTGATTTAAGGCGTGGGGGAGTGAGGCAGGGTCTCTGTGCTGTGCCACCCCTCTGGTCTACAACCTGGCCACACTGGCAGCCTGCTCCACCGCTGTCACTGGCGGACTCCAGGCAAGGGCTCTACAGCAAATTCCACTTGGTAATTAACCCAGGTGGCGCGTAGACAGATAGCATGGTCCTGCTGTCTCATCTTCCAGCCAGGCTCCATCCGCTACTCCTTTAGGCAAACGAGCACACTGGGCAAACTTACGTCTTCTATCTCTCCTGTGTAAAGGTCCTCTGCAAATGCAAATATTCCATCTGGGCCAGGCATGTACAATCCTCCAGTCACACCTTACCAGAGGGCAGATGAGTTCTCAAATCAATACTGTTCTGGCCACACTACATGCAAATGAAGAGGACTCTGGCCAGATGCTATTTCTAGTTTGTTTATTTTTTTTCCGTTTTTGGTTTTTTGAGGGAGGATCGCTCAGTGTAGCCCTGGCTGTCTTAGAACTGGCTATGCAGGCCAGGCTGGCTCTGTGAAGACACAGAGCCACCACCTACCTCTGCCTCCAAGTGCTCTAATCAAAGGTGTCCATTACTACACCTGGCTTTCTTTTAAGATTTACTAAGTATACAGTGTTCAACCTGCATGCATGTATGATTGCAGGCCAGAAGGGGGCGCCAGATCTCATTATAGATGGTTGGGAGCCACCATGTGGTTGCTGGGAATTGAATTCAGGACCTTTGGAAAAGCAGCCAGTGCTCTTAACTTCTGAGCCCTAGCCCCTGTGCCTGACTTTCCTTTCCTTTCCTTTTTTTGGTGCATGTGTGTGTATGAGTGTGTGTGTATGTATGAGTGTATGTATGAGTGTGTGTGTATGAGTGTGTGTGTGTATGAGTGTGTATGTGTGTATGAGTGTGTATGTCTGTATGTATGAGTGTGTGTGAGTGTATGTATGAGTGTGTATGTGTGTATGAGTGTGTATGTGTGTATGAGTGTGTGTGTGTATATGAGTGTGTGTGTATGAGTGTGTATGTGTGTGTGTATGAATGTGTGTGTGTGTATTTATGAGTGTGTGTACCTATATACAGAGACCAGAGGACAATTACAGGTGTCATGCCTCAAGTATTGCTTTTTTACATACACACACACACACACACACACACATGCGTGCACCCGTGCGCACACATGTATGTATATGGCATTGGTGTTTTGCTTGCATGTACGTCTGTATGAGAGAGTTGGACCCCCTAGGAGTTGAGTTACAGACAGAGGCGCATGAACCCGGGTCCTCTGGAGCCATCTCTCCAGCTTCCCCACTCTAATTTCTTAAAGAGACAGCAATTATTATAAGCAGGAGACCCTGCCCTATCTCTAGCCTCTTTGTTTTGGGGTTTTGAGACAGGGTTTCCCTGTGTATCTTTGGCTGTCCTGGAACTCGCTCTGTAGACCAGGCTGGCCTTGAACTCACAGAGATCCATCTGCCTCTGCCTCCAGACTGCTGGGATTAAATGCATGCGCTGCTACCACACCCGTCCATCTCCAGTCTCTTAAGGCTGCAGAACCAGAGGAGGCTAAGGAAAGGGAAGTTGGTCATACCCGGCCTAGGTACTTCCAGTCCAACAGATCTGACAGACGTTCTGTGCGATTCCGCTGGATGATGCGCTGTCGCCGGCTCTGCTGACAGAAGCTGTAGAGGAAGGAGGTGAGCTGCGAGCACGAATCATCCAGGCTGCGGAACCTCCGATCCAGAATGTAAATGCCTGCAAAGGCAGGGATCACGTTTGTTAGGGGAAAAAAATCTGAATTGGGCCAGGACCCCACGCTGCCCTTCCTTTGCACTGACCATAAGCTGAGGGATCTGCGATGTGTTCTTCCATAAAGCAGCCAAAGCCAGAGAGGTTGGTGGAAATGCTGGGGATGCCCATGACAGTGCACTCCGCTGTAAGGCCAAAAGTAGGAACATCTGAGTAGGAAGGGCATACTCAACAGGTTTCTCCAGCCTGCTCCGCAAGAGAAGCCTCTACATTGCCACCTGCTGGCAACTGAGCCAAGTGCACCGCTGCCCCTGCAAGGGTGCGGAGGGCCTCCCCCATTTCTAGGAAGGGAAGCTAAGAGACTCAGACAGTGAATCCACGAAAAGGGCCGAGATGCATAAGGTACTTACTTATGGAACGCTAACTAATGCTGGGATCACATAAGGACCTTACTTAACCATCACGACATTAAGATACTTGGTGTTGCTGTCTTTTGAGATTTATTTATTTTTTACGTGTATGGGTGTTATGCCACAGGTATGCAGTGTCTGCCGAGGCCAAAAGAAAGTGTTGGATCCCTTAGAACTAGAGTTAGCAGCCACGTGGGCGCTAGGAATTGAATCTCATGATGAAGGCTGTCCTGGAACTCACTTTGTAGACCAGGCTGGCCTCAAACTCACAGAGACCTGCCTGCCTCTGCCTCCTGAGTGCTGGGATCATAGCGTGTGCCACCGCCTGGACCAGCCAGTGTTCCATCTCTCCTGCCCGTTTCACAGGGTCTCATGTAACCCGACAGCCCTGGACTGATTAGGTAGCCAAGGATGACCTTGAACTGCATCCGCCTGCCTCTACAGCCCATCAATCGGCATCACAGGCACGCGTGTTAGCTGCTAGTTAGTGGTTTGCTTCTGAGGGTTTTACTGTGGAGCCCGGGTAGGCCACTTGAAATGATGACTCTCCTGCCTCAGTTTCCCCAGTGTGCTACCACACCCAGCTCAAACTCTGTTTCCACTAGAGGTAAGAAAAGATCTCAGAGTCACATACAATGGCAGTCAGTGATCCCAAGGCTCAGGGCACTAAGGCAGGGATGGCCATATGTGTTCAAGCCTAGGCGACAGAGACCCCATGGTAGAACAATGTTTTTCAGGCATAACAACCATTACCATCTCAACTGGAGCAGTGAGATGACTCTAGGTGACCCTCAAGACCCAGGCCTGCCGACGCCCCCCGAGGAGTGGGGCACTGCGTCTTCTCTGGATCCCAGCCACTGCTTCCCACATTGCCCTCCCAGACACACATAATTCTGCTCCAGCTTTCCTTGGTCTTGTGGCCTTAGGAGGTCCTACGTGTGGGAGCCATGGAGATTGCTTGAGACTTCCTCTGTGACACCCCTGCTTTAGGACTGCCCAACTCCTTTGAATGACCCCTCACCCAAACTCCGTAAGGAAGAAAAATAGTGATTCACTCTGTGTGTGTGTGTGTGTGTGTGTGTGTGTGGAGAGAGAGAGAGAGAGAGAGAGAGAGAGAGAGAGAGAGAGAGAGAGAGAGAGAGAGAGATTTGATGAACATATCTATAACGGAAACGCTAAAAAAAAGAGGTAAGAAGGTCAAGGGTTCAAGGTCATCCTCAGATACATGTAAAATTGGGGCCACCTCGGGTTTCACAAAACCCTGCCTGAAAACCAGAAATAACTAAGAAAACCCCTCAACGAGGGAGAAGTGTACACACGCGATTCCAACTGAGAACTCTGCACTGAGAGGGGCATGGAGAGGAAGACGTTGGTCGGGGCCAGTAGAGGAATTCGGTTGGTAGGAGTTTGCTGGAGAGCACCGGGCCCTAGGTTTGAATGCACAAACTGGCCACAGTGGTGCAGGCTGGTCATCCCAGCACTCTGGATGTGGAAGCCAGAAGATCAGGAGTTCGAGGCCAATCTTGGCTACACAGCAAGCCTGAGAGGCACTGGGAACTGTCTTGTTCACCCAGCAGCTCATGGTTCTGAGGGCTCACACACTGGGAAACTGGAGACGGGGTTATCAGTAACAACCATTGGAAATGAACTCCAGGCTGCTAGTCCTGGGCCCTGCAGACTTCCGTGTCACAAAAAATGCGCACTGGAGCAGGATGGGTCCTTACCGTCGTCCCTAAACTGAGGAGCCACGGAGCAGGGTCATCCCAGAACTGAACTCATGCCCCGCCCTCGGCCACCCCTCACTTCCTGCACTCACCAGGAGTGTAGCCCCAGGGTTCATAGTAGGAGGGAAAGACGCCAAGGTGACAGCCACGGACAAACTCTTCATAGTCCACCGGGAGTAGAGGGCTTGTGGAAGAGAGGAATTCTGGGTGAAAAATCACCTGCAATGGAAGAGAAGAGCTTAGCTACTTCCTGACCACCCAGCGGACCCCAGAGAAGGCACATTACTGTAAACACACGCGGCAAAGCAGACAACTAGCCAAGACTTCAGCTGGATTCAGCTGGCCTCAAAAAGTCCTTTCTAAATAGTGCATCTGATGGCTTGAATACAAACGGCCCTACAGGCTCAGGGAGTGACACTAATAGGAGGTGTGGCCTTGTGAAGGTAGGTGTGGTCTTGTTGGAGGAAGTGTGTCACTGGGGGTGGGCTCTGAGCTTCAGAAGGCCAAGCCAGGACTAATGGCGCTCACTGTCTCTTCCTGCTGCCTGCAGATCAAGACGTAGAACTCTCTGCTGCCTCTGCCTGCAACCACGCTTCCCTCCATGAAGATCATGGACTAAACCTTAGAATTGTAAGCTGCCCCAAGTAAATTTTTCTTTCTTTTTTTAGTAAGAGTTGTCAAGGTTGGCTGGGTGGTGGTGGAGCACACCTTTCATCCCAGCACTCGGAAGGCAGAGGCAGGAAGTTCTCCATGAGTTCAAGGCCAGCCTGGCCTTCAGAGTGAGTGCCAGGATAGGCTCCAAAGCTACAGAGAAACTCTGTCTCGAAAAACAAAACAAGAACAAGCAAAAGGAGTTGTCTTGGTCATGGTGTCTCTTCACAGCTATAGAAACCCTAAGGCAGTACAGTGGAGAAATTATGGAGATAAGAATTATGATGCCCAAGGAATACCCTTCCCCCTGCCACACCCTGCCACACCCAACCAACCATTGCCAGCTCTCACCTTCACACGGTCAGCACTACTGTTGAAAAGGCCGATTCGGCGAATGGTGGTCAGGATGGGGTCTGAGGAGTCGTCCAGCATGTTGTGGGTGCACACAGGGGGGAAAGATTGCCTCTGCAGAGATCACAAGTGTGGTGGGGACAAGAGAGGGACAGGCAGTTTGCCACTTGCTCATGGGCCGTGATGACCCAGGATCTGAAGAAACCCCCAACAGAGGTCCACACGTTCAAGACTGGGGCCCACCTTTCCCCTTCAACTATTATGAGCAAAACCAAAGCAGTAACACAAAATCCCAGCTAAATGGAGGCAGAGCTGGCGTTAAGGCACTCTGCAGATTATGAGGAAGTGTCTGTATTTTGTTATATACTGTCTGTCCTTCTAGAAACCCCAAGGAACCTCATTAAAATGGAGGCAACCACATGATTTTACTGTCATTTCAGTTGATGTAACCATGTAACACAAACCAGAACGGCAGCAGAATGCTGACTCTGTCCCCTGTACCTCCCCCAAAGGAGTCCTAAAGGAAATTTAAATGCCCCAGGCAAGGAGACAGTTATGTCCAGCTGTAAGGGCAGCTGGATGTTGTAGTTTTCATAGGAAATGAATAGTCCTCCCACCAGGAGTCATAGCTTCAACACGAAGATAGACTGACAGGAAGTCCTAGACCTTGAAGAGTTCTTTGCATCACCTTGTTAAAGGACACACACATTGTCAGTATGTAGGGCCAAAATCTACAACCCCTAGCAGCCCCATGTTAGCATTATTCATGAACGAAGCAGCTGCCTCACTTCAGAAAGGTTTTATCCAAAAGCACACCCTACCTCATTAGTGCACGTTAGCTGTCTAGACTCCAAAACTCAGCTTCACCAATGTGGACCATAGGCACCAAAGTCCCCTGACCCTCTGGAAATGAAAGAACTCTATTCCCAGAAGCCTCAGGGGCAAAGGAAGTGAGTCAGAGTTCTCATTTTGTGGGCCACATCACCCTAGTGTTTCCCACCCATTTAACTCCAACATCAGGGACCAGAGGGCTCTGTGGGAAACAAGACACAGCCACAGAGCCAGGCTAGGTGACGCACGCCTATAATCCCAGCACTCCAAAAGCAGAAACAGGCAGAGTCTCAGTTAGGAACCAGCCTGGTCTACAGACAGATCCAGGACAGCCCCGGCCAAGCAGAGTAAACTTGTCTTCAAAAACAAAACAAAAATTATCTCTAGCACCACCACTAAAAATTTATCTTGAGCTATTTCAACCCACTAAGTAGTAACTCCTTGCCACCCGTCTCTGATCTAATAAGAGCCATGACTAACAGATGAAATCTTTGGGGATGTATTAACTTCTGGAAACCCTAGTTTTCATCAACTAGAAATGCATTCAGACAGCATCCTAGGTCTATAGCTGAGATTTCCCCCCCTTTGATGTGCCCTCCTGACCTGATGTCTCCACCAATGTATTTTTAAAAGACCTTATGTTCTTTCTTTGTTGTGTTGTCATAAAATTTCAAAAAATCGTTACTATGTTGGAACATGGTGTTCCAGGTGACCTGAATCTCTGTTCCAGAGCCATGGCCATACTTTGCTCCAGAATAAACTCTCTCTCTCTCTCTCTCTCTCTCTCTCTCTCTCTCTCTCTCTCTCTCTCTCTCTCTCTTGTGTGTGTGTGTGTGTGTGTGTGTGTGTGTGTGTGTGTGTGTGTGTGTGTGTCTGTCTGTCTCCCTTCCCCCCATTTCTCTCTCTTTGGTTTTCTGAGACAGGGCTTCGCTGTGTAGCCCTGGCTGTCCTAGAACTCACTCTGTAGACCAGGCTGGCCTCAGACTAGGAGAGATCCTCCTGCTTCTGCCTCCTGAGTGCCAGCATTAAAAAGCGTGCGCCACCACCACCAACCCGAATAAACACTCCTATTCCTTTTGATGTGGAAGTTGTGTTTTTACATGATGTGACGTGTCTGTGAATCTCAGAATTGGGCCCTCTACAAAAGTCCACCCAAGAGAACAGAACTCCCAGAAAGCTTTGGGGCAAGAGGCTTTAGGAAACGCTGGGAATGCCTAGCGCGCTTCTCAGGGATGCCGACGGTACCTGAGTAGCAAAGATGGCTCTCTTCATCATGGTGAAGTCTTCCTTGTCCAGCATCTTGTTCATGTCTGGGAGGCTCCCCCTGCAAGGGGAGGGGCAGGCATTTGGAAATGAAGAAATGGGACAGAGTCTACAGATGGGAAGAGCCAGGGCTGGCCACTCACACTAGTAAAGACTCGTAGAGCTTCCTCCCGAACTTCTCCTTCACTGTATTGGCTGTGTCCCTGGAAGGCAGAGAGAAAATATCACAGACACAGCAGCTACCACTCCATGTCAGGCTTTGGGGGCAACAGAGAAGCCATCCCTGGGGGATTGGCTGAAGAATGTTTTGCGTTCCTTGAGATGGGTGACTGTGGACAGGTGGCCTTTCCTCCGAGATTTGAGTGACTCATCTATGAGATGAGTAAAAATAGACTCAACCTCAGGAGTCGCAGAGAGCCCGAGAGGTCAGGAGAAAGCCTGGCCACAGAGCCTTCCAGAAGTGTCAGCTATTATTAGGGTTTGGATGAATCTTGGACAGTGATGCTGGGCCTGCTTTATAAACAAGAGGAGTAACATTCGCAGAGTGGAACATCCTGGCTCTCCGGTTCGGAAAGACTATCACCCTACTATCTCATGACTTACGATCCTCCCGGGGCGCCAGCCCACACCCTCCCAGGACATGCTGATCCAGCCACACTGGGTCCCTCTCCTCTTTTCCCCCCTCTCCCTCTATCTGTCCCACCCCATGCCCTGGAAGCCTGGCCTCAGGATGCTGCCTAGTATGACCTTGAACCTCTGACCCTCCTGCCTCCCTTCCCAAGCGTTGGGACTGGAGAAATGGACCAGTTTATACAGTTTATGCAGCGCTGGGGACTCAAACCAAGGGTCTTGCGAATGCTGGCCAAGCCTCTATCAGCCGAGCTGCATGCTTCTTAAACATGCATCTGCTTTTCCCAGGGCTTAAGAGAGCCTACCACACGGTAGGTATTCAGAGACTGGTGGACAATGAACGCGTGGCTTTCAGAGAGTAGGAAATAGGCTCGGTGAGTTCGGCTACATAACAAGGATGGCCACACTTTCCCATGGGCCATCGACCCTCATTACGTGCTCACTCCCAGGCCACATGCTTTAAGTAGATGACTTCACTAGGAACGGGTGTGGCATCCTGGCCAATGCAGAGATAGCCACAGAGGGAGAAGCCCATGGACACAGTAGGTATGGACACACGGGGTCGGGCCAAGACTGCTGACCATAGCTGTTTGCGCACGGCTTGGCCCTTCAGGGTCTCCACGTTGAAGTTGTTGGTCCGTGCCGGCATAATGAAGAAGGCAACAACAGTCTGCTCACTGCCATTCACCTGGGCCGAGAAGTAGAGGGTGTCAGGGTGCGGGACTCAGCCACGCCATGGCTGCTAAGAATTATGGGACTTCCGGTTTTCTTTTTTATAATATGAGATTAAAATCAAAGCCTCCTGAATAGATAGGGACTCTACCACTGAGCCACACCCCCAGCCCCGCTTTTATTTGGAGACAGGGTCTCAAAATTGTCCAGGTTGATCTTAAACTCATTCTGTAAATAAAAGTTGAGAAGTTTTGATCCTCTTGCTTCAGCCCCCACCTCCGCCACTCCCCAGCCCTGGGATAATAGGCACGTAGCACCAAACCCAACGTCTGATCTCTCTGGGTCTCTCCACTCTGCTCCTACCCGAGTTTCCATAACCACCCCGTAGGGCTCTGTTCTCCCTGGCTAAACCCACATTGCCTCCTCTGGCTCCCCTCATGGACCAGGCCTTACTCTGAGCAGATAGTTCAGCCGGGCCAAGGCTTCCAGGAAGACATCGGCTCCCTTGTTGGAGAACTCGTAGCGGCCAGCGATAAAGAAATACAAAGTCTTGTCTAAGTTGAAGTCCAGGTGCCTAAAGAAACCACAGGAAAGAGTGAGACCCCAGCTCCCAGTCCTACCCTGAGAACAACGAAGTCCAGAAGCCACAGGGCCAAAGCTTTTTTCCAATACTCAGACAGCAGGGAGGACATGCGAGCTGTGGGAGTCTCTCCTTAGATGGGTGTTTACCCCAATACCCACCTCATAGCTCTAGGTGTGAGGACGTAAGGAGGCCATAGCTGTGCTGGACCAAAGGACCAAGGAACCCAAACCTCGCCTCTCCCCGAGACGTGGGAGTCTTTGCTCAGGGCTAGGGGTCCTGAGCAGCCCTGGCTCCCCCACCAGACCCAGGAGGCCGCAGCCCTGCCCCCCCCTCAGCCGCTGGCTCACACACCCATAAAAATGGCCGCGCACAAACTCCTGGATTCGTGCTTTGCTCTGAGCATGGAGATTCTGGAATTCATGCATCGCAGAGAACTTCTTCACATTCAACCCGTTAGGGGTCACAATATCTAGGATTGGGGGAGAAGGTTCCACTTCATTTCTTCATTCTGGTCAATGTCATTGCCGACTAAAGGAAGGGAAAGTGTCTCTACCATGTCCCTTGGTGAACTCAGCTCCATGTGACCGACTCAACTCAGCTACTTGACCCTTCTTTACTTTTTATTCATTTTTACATTTATTCTTTTCATTTGATATGTACTGCTGTTTTGCCTGCATGTATGTCTGTGTACCGTGTGTGTGTGTGTGTGTGTGTGTGTGTGTGTGTGTGTGTGTGTGTGTGTGTGTGTTGCTTGTGGAGGCCAGAAGAGGGTGTCAGATCCCCTGACTGGAGCTACAAATGGTGTGAGCCACCATGTGGGTGCTGGGGATTGAACCTGGGTCCTCCAGAGGAAGAACCAATGTTCATACACTTGGGCAAACACACACAAACATAAAAGTAAAAAACAAACCTTTTTTAGAATGTTATGAGGGGAGGGGATGGTTCAGCCCCTAAGAGGAATGAAGATAAACATCGTGGCCAAGTGTGCTGGAGCAACCAACAATCCCAACACTGGGCCGCTTCAGTAACAACCCTCAGTTTATGACTGCCCAGAGGCGGTGCGCGCACGCCTTCGATCCCAGCACTCAGCGGGCACAGGCAGGCGGATCTCTGTGAGTGAGGCCAGCCTCGTCTATTGAGCAAGTTCCAGGACAGCCAGAGCTACAGAGAGAAACCCTGTCTCCAAGAAGAAGGAGAAAAAAAAAAAAAAAAAAAAAAAGACTATCTCAGAGTATACAGTTAGAGCTTGGCTAAAAAAACTAAAAAAAGAAAATAAAGGAGAAAAAGGTGTCTCTTGGGAGAAGGGGACCAGTGGTATTTTTAGCTCCTGTTTCCACGTGGGAGAGGCTGCACCCCCAGAGTTGCTGAGTACACCAGACCCCCCCACAGTCACCGGTGTGTACGAGCTGAGGTACTGAGAGTTACTTATGAAAATACTAACTTACGATCTTAGAAAGAAGAGGGCCTACAGTCAGAGCCACCATGCAATGGGAGCTGGGCATGGGTAAACATGCCTGCACCCCAGCACCGCGGGTGGGGAGACAGGTGCATTCTGGGAGCTGACAGAGCCTCCGCAAAACGGCAGACGCCAGGTTCAGTGAGAGACCCCGACTGTAGAAGGTGTGAGGGCGGGAGAAATGAATGGCTCAACAGCCAAGCCAGCTTACCGCTCTCGCAGCGCCTGCTTCAGGGTTAACACTGCCTCTAACTCCACCTTCTACCCTATGTGAACACACACACACACACACACACACACACACACACACACACACCTGGGTGCACATACCCACTCACAAGGACACACACATATACCACAAATACATAAATAAAAATAACATAAACCTCTAAAAATTAGGCAGATAGTCACAGAGAGGACACCTGACATTCTCTTCTGGTCTCCACACACATGCATGGAAATATAAACTGGTATGTATCACACACACACACACACACACACACACACACATCAAATCAACAAAATACTACAATCCATATTAGGATATAGGGCAAAGGTTAGGAGCACATGGGGCAGTGTGAGTGAACCTAGTCCTAACCTTACTTCATTGAAACACAAAGCTATTGTATTTGCATCCCTTTCAAAGGATCAGCCACTTGCGGAACTATAGCTCTTATTGGTCCTGGAATACAGAGTCGGCCAGCTTCATTTACAAGTTACCATCTCAACCCAGGACTTCCCAAGGCGATGATCTACTCTCTGTGGTAAAATAACGCGGATGTGGGGCCCAGCAGTGTCTTATCTCATCCATATGTAGGGACCACAGCTCCGACTCTACCTGGCTTCCTCTTGAGGAGGTGCTGAGCCTCAATGGCGGTGATCTGCGACACAGTGGTGAAGACGTGAGCGCAGTGGGCAGCTGCTCGCTCCATGCAGTAGCGATGATAGATCTGCCTCTCGCCCGCTTCCTTGTCCACATTGAACTGGGCAGGAGGGACGGAAGTCAGGTCTCAGAGGCCGGGGGTGAGACTCAGGCCTGGTTAGGGTCCCTCCCGAGGGAGGTTGGCAGCTGAACTCTTGGGTTTGAGGGAGGAAGGTCTGCCCCGTGTCTAAGGGTGGAAGGGTGGGAGCCTGACTCTTAGGAGCATGGTCCCCTGCCAGAGCCGCGGGCTGTCATGCAATGCGTGTCTCCCATGCTTCCAGCTCACGTTCTCCAGGTTGTTGTAGAAGTCCACGGCACCGGCACACAGGTAGCGGCCCAGCAGCGTGGCATGGGTGGTGAAGATGGTTGCCACTGGCAAGCGCCGGGCACGGCACAGACACAGACCGATGCCTGCCAACCATTCATGGAAGTGGGCAACCACATACGGCTTCTCTTCATTCTGGGCCAGGAACTATGGGGCAATAAGGACGGGGTCACTGTGTGTCCACGTGTCACACAAGGAACCAGCGGTCCCCAGCATGGACGCGGGAACAGGTGAGAGGTGACACAGACACTACACACACAGCAGGGAGCACTGCCACAGACAAGGTACTAAACCCTAAGCATGGCCAACCAGCCAAACTTATCCCCAGAAGTCGATGGGAATTGGTTTGTTTGCCAGTCTCTGAATCCTGCTAAGTCTGAACTGGAAGGACCAACATGTCCTCGTCCCTAAGTCCTGCTTGCAATCCCAGGAGACTTGGTATTTCATCACAGCAACAGGCTTTTTAATGAGTAAAAAACAGGACCAAAACTTCCAGAATGCTTTGAAACCAGTAGCTCCTGTTTGTTCTAGGGCATTGCAATTGAGTTTCCTAAAATTTTTAAAAACTGTAGAATGGCGGGTGTGTGTGTGCGTGCAGATTCCTGGTTCTGAAACCAACTCCAGTGCATATCGAGTCCCTTCCAGTGCTTCCCTATCAATCAACTAGAAAGGGACGCCCAGGGTCCCTGTGACCCAGCCCGCTACTGACAGCACTCCGGAGGCAATGCCTCAGTGTTTACTGGAAGATTACAGTAAATGAAGCTGAGGCTGGCACTTGTGGTCCCTGAAAAAAGAAGCTAGACTCCCGGGCATTCATGTCCCCCCAAGTCAGAGTTGATCCATGGATTAAACAACCCACAATTCCAAGAGTGCCCAGGGGAAGGCTACCCTCTGGCCCAAGCGGGGAAGACGATGGTTCAGGTGTGGGTGGAGAGGCTGAGGTGGGGTCTGTAGTAGGGCCTACCTCACCCAGGAACCAGGTGGTGAGGAAGCCAAACAGGACAGCATCATTGGCTTCACGGTCGTACCAGGGTACCCCGATGTTGCAGGTGTCCCACAGCTCGCCCTTCCAACGCTCCAGGGCCCAGGCTGAGGCCCCCACATCCAGGAGCACCACTAGGGGTCCCCCCTCGATCAACCAACGCCCAAAATACACCTAGGAGAGAGGCAGAGGGAGGTCCAGACCAGCTAGCCTTGCGTCTCACCGCTGCCCCTGCCCGGTAACCGAGCTAGCTCACTCCCCCCACCCAGTGGCTCCTTTGTGCCCCTGTGTAACTGCCACCCGCTACTCTTCTCCCACTGGCCAGCTTAATAATCTAACAGCCACACCTGCGCTTTCCTACCCAGGGCTACGGCCCTAAAACGCCATGTCCCATTACAGTCCTCCTTAGCCATGTCCCTCCTGGGGCTACAGGTAGAGACCATTGCTCCAGCCGGTGGCAATGCTCCGTCCTGTCCTCTGCCCCAACCTGGCGTGGTTCAGCCAGAGCCTCACTGGGGCACCCCTCCCCCTCCCAGCTGTTGTCTGCCCTTTTGCTGGGAGGGGTCTATTATTAGGAACAGCTGCCCGGGGAGAACGATGTGGCTGCGCTGGGGTCCTGTAGGGACATGGTCTGGCAGGATGCTGGAGCCCACCCCACACAGCCTGTGAGTAAGCAGAGCCCTGCACTTGTCTGTCTCCCGGTCCCTAGGCTGGCTGTGACTTGGGCCTGCGCCTCCTGCCCGCTAACCAGAAGTCACGTGACCTCTTCTCGGCTTTCTCCTCCTCTCCACCTTTCTTCACTTTTTGTTTTTCTCCTTGTGGTTCTTTTCTTTCTTTGTTCTTTTTGGTTTTTCATGACAGGGTTTCCCTGTGTAGCGCTGGCTGGCCTTGAACTCACGGAGATCCACCTGCCTCTGCCTCCCAATTGCATAGACTGACTGGCAGCTCTTAGTGGTTCTTGAGACTGAACACAGGGATCACACCCAAGCCACAACCCCAGCCCCCTACTGGGGGATTCTAGGCAAGGGCTTCACCACTGCATCACACCCTTTTCCCCTCTGGTCCCTGTCTCTCCTCTCTTCATCGATATCCCATCTTCTTCCCTGTCTGGCCATTGTTCTTTCTTTTATTTTATTTATTTTGAGACAGTATCTTGTTATGGTCCAGATGCTGGAATTACAGATGTGCACATAACACCTGGCTCTGGCTATCTTTCTAGCTCCAGCTTGTGGGTGTGGGGATCTCAGCTTCCACCCGAGTCCATCCGCGTGGCCTTTCACGGGCATCCGGTACCCACTGGCCTTCACCAGAGCCTATGCCTGTCTATCACTGTCTTCTCTAGGTCTGCGGAGAACGCACTCCCCGTTGGTATCCATGCCTCCCGCTCCCATTCCACTCTGTCACCTGCAGCTGTTAGACCCCTGCTGGCAGCCCGGGTCCCCACACCCTGCGTAGGGCTGTGTCCCACCTTGCAGCCCTTGCTGTTCATGGAATCCAGAGTCCTCTTCAGTTCTGGAGTTGGGGGCTCTAGGAGCTCTACCTGGGTCCTCACGCCCTGCTCCGTGTACGGTCCCACCAGGTAGTAGTTGTCACCCCACTCATCCCCTGTCACCTTCGCCTTCGTCTGCAGCACAGTGTAGATGCCACCCACTGTGGGTCAAAGTACAGAAGGACAGACAGTTCCCCACTGGCCCACAGCTCTGAGACCGGGGTACGCGGGGACACGGGACAGGCAGGAGCCCATACTTGGGAATCAGAGGAGCTAGGGGCTAGGGGCATGGAAAGCCAACTTGAGGGCAGGCAGCCCTCGTGGGTCTACTGGAGACAGTGGACTGAGATGAGGATGCTGAGGAAGGAGCAGGCTCCAGGCAGACTCCTGGTCCCGGACAGGAAGGGCTCCTAGTCTGAGGGAATTAGGAACTGAAGAACAAAGGTTGCAGACCCAGGATTAGTGCTCCCAACTTTCAGATGCACTGGGGACATGGTGCATGCCCCCATCCCCACCCCCAGTTTCCCAAAGCTGCCTTCGGGAGGCTGGAATTAACACTCATCACTTCCAGGGGCCCTGACTTTGCTCACCCAGGGCTGGGGCGCAGGCACACAGGCCCTGGCCCTCCTGTGACGCCATCTCAAGATTGAGGAATCTGGGTCCTCAGCTTTTCCATCTGAAACCTGTACCCTGGCAGGACACAGCCCTGATCTGCCAGCTCCTAACATGCTAGGAAACCCAGTCCTTTTCCCCCAACAAGATCCAGAAAATGAAACACTCAGATCCACGCAGCCCGGCTCCTGGGGATTCCAGCCCATCCTCCACACAGGCAAGAAGCTAGTGGTCCTAGGCTCCCAAACACTCAACGGCGAGCTTGGGTCCCCCCTCCCCCCTCCCCCCTCCTAGGGCCCAGACCCTGAGCAACTTAGGACTTCAGCATTCCCATTCCAGTGCGCAAGTCATGGGACTACAGGGAGACCTCTCCACACAGGAAGCCGCGGCTCAGGCCTGGGCAACTATTTCCCACCTTGGCCCTAAGAATTGGAGTCTCTAGGCCCCCCTTATCTTTAAAGTAGTCAGGTCCGCCATGGTCCCTAACAGTCCACGAATCCCAACTTTTAGGAGCAGACTTCCTAGTCACAGCCACATCCTCTGGACCACAGGTCCGAAAGCTCCAGTCGGCGTCGGCGTCCCCCCACCCCCACCCCACCCCCCTGCCCCCGGTCAGACGCATCAGCGCCTTCCCCTGTTAGGTAGTCCCTCGGCCCTCGAAAACCTCCCTCCAAGACCCAGGAATCTCTCTCTGAGTGCCCTCTTCCCTACATCGCAGGACCTGAAGCCTCCTTCTATCTTCAGAGTAATCTAGTAATCTCTCGTTCCTTCCCCCGGGGCCTAGGACCTACTCCAGCCCCTCCACAAGGACACAGAAGTCACAGGCGCTTTTCACAGGACCCAGGCGTCCCCATCCCCCACGCAGCTCTGAGCCCGTATCAATCAGTTTTGGGCCCCCATCCTCGACTGCCCTCCGCGGTCAAGGGACCGACGCTGGCGTTCTCACCCTTGTTGGCCACCTCCCAGGCCACCTCGAAGAGCACTGTGTTCTCCGGGTCGAACTCATCCTCCCAGTCTTCCAGTCCTGGAAGCGAGGACATGGACAGACTGCGGCTGAGAGGCATGGCTGCTACGGGCAGGGGACTTGGAGCACCAAAATCGGAAAGCGGAGAGGTCGGCTGGGACTGCAGCAGACTTGGTGACCGCCGAGTTAGCGGGTGTCCCACGGGAAGCTTGCAAAGCCTCCTCTTCCTATTGCACGACCGCACCCCCGTCACGGAGCGCTCGACTCAGGTAGGCAGCGCGGCGACACTGAGTCGGGCGAGCCGCTGCAGTGACGCCCTGCGGCCGCCAGGAGGCACTGCCCGCCCTGCTGGTCCACACGATTGGTCGGCATCTGGGGGGCGGACGGCGGCGTCTTCTTATTGGCGGACGGGATCCAGCGTCTCAGCCGGGACCTCCGGGGAACTGCAGGGGGCGAGGCTTGTTGCTGCGCAGCACAGAGGTAATTGGCGAACCGAACTGTCAGTCTCAGCCGAGGCCCAATTTGGAGAGGAAGGGCGGACAGAGGGAGAGAGATCGTGGAGGACGTGTGGTTGCTACAAAAATGTGTTCAGAATTTTGCAATCGGACTTAGCGGTTGGGGCGGGGGAGGGGGGCTGGGTAGAAGGAGGAGGAGCAGGACGCGAGGAGCCCGCCCAGACTCAGACTCGCGCCTTCCAATGTAGCCTCTGGGGTGGGCGCGGCTAGTCTACGCCCTAGGAGAGTTTTACTTATTTTACAAACCATAGAGATGGCCGGATGACCGGGGAGCCTAGAGAGGACAAAGGCCGCTCCTAGCCGATTTCCGTTTCCGCTGAGGCATTGGCGGTTGGTGTGCATCATGGCAACTGTGGTGAGTGATGGGTGCATGTGGAGAACTGAGAATAACCCTCCTTATGGAGTCTGAACGGGGCTGCTGGAGAGGACTCGGGTCTTAAGGAAGAATGAGGAGGAAGGAGGAGGGCTCGGGAGGACTCACGAGTTTGAGGGAGGAGGATCCTGGGTCTGAGTAAGCGCGAAAGAGGAGGATGCATGTGTCCAAGGGAGGAGAGTAGAGGAGGAGGCATGAGTCTGGAGGAGGAGGACTGCCTCTCAAGGGGCTTAGGAGGACCATGGGCCTAAGGGAGTGATGGGCAGGGTATAGGAAGGTCTGAGGGCGGAGGGCTGGTTGTGCGCCTTTCTGTGAGGAGGGAGGGCTGGCGCCTGACTCCTGAGTCTGAGTGAGGACTGTTTGAGGCCTGGTCTAGAGCAGGAGGGCTGAGGAGGGTACCTGGGTCGAGGGAGGAGGGATGGTAAGGATGACTGGACCGGGAAAGACAGATACCTGACCCGGTCCGGAGGAAGAGGCTGGTGTCTTGGCCTCTGAGGAAGGAGAAAGCTAGTCTTAGAATTTGATGGTGTATAAGAAGTAGGTCTCACTAGGCAGTGGTGGCGCACACCTTTAATCCCAGCACTCGGGAGGCAGAGGCTTTCAGATCTCTGTGAGTTGAGATCGAGGCCAGCCTGGTCTACAGAGTAAGTTCCAGGACAGCCAGGGCTACACAGAGAAACCCTGTCTTAAAAGAACAAAAAAAAAGAGTCCTAATCTGCCAGGTGGTGTGGAGCATACTGTTAGTCCCAGCACGGGGGTGGGGAGGGGGCAGGGGCAGGCAGATGTCTGAGTTCTAGGCCAGCCTGCGGAGCAAACTTCTAGGACAGTCAGAGCTACACAGAGAAACCCTGTGTGGAGAAACAAACAATAAAAAGAATCCTGAGTGTGATGTGAGAGTCATGTGGATGCTCAGATTTCTGTCTTCTCACACTTGCACATGTGCGAGGAACCACACGCGCGCGCGCACACACGCACACACACACACACACACACACACACGATACTCAGATGTCTGTGTGAATGAGTAAACAGCAGCCTGGATGGATGGCAGAATCTTGGCTCATCCCCACATGGTGTTACAGAAACTTCATCTCCCTCCCGATTTTGTCCTGGTGTCCCATGAGGAATGTGAGGCAGGCACCCTGAGCTCTGGGGACAGTAGCAGATGGCAGCCTGTACTGTGTGCATGTCTCACATAGATGGGAAAAGGTGTCAGGGACCAGGAGTGTGTCCGTGAGGAGGAGCCTCAAGGTGAGGGTTCAGAGCTTGGCACCTTGTCCAGGGGCTATTTGCGTTTTCTGGAACCTCATACAAGGCACATACATGTCTGGATGGTAAAATGAGCGAGTAAACGCCAGGAAGTGGGACCAAATGTACTGGGCCTGTTGTCTGCTCCCCAGGGTTGTGGGTGAAGAAATACTGTGGCCTCCTGGTGGCCCCAGTTCCAGTGTTGAGCCCAGTCAAGTTGTAGGAAGGGCCGCAGAGAGTCTGTTGCTGTTACCATGGTGAGGAAGAGGATGGGGAGGCGGGGAGGAAAGAGCCACACTGAAGTCCTGTCCTTTGGGTGGAGAGGTAGGCCTGGCTGCTGGTGTACATCAGCTGTCTCTTTATTCTTTGGTCACATATGGCACAGGTGCAAGACTTCTGCTCCCAAATTTATTATCATTTGTGTAGAAGGCCAGGAAATAGTATTGGATCTCCTGGAACTAGAATGATGTCATGAGCTACCATGTCGGTCCTGGGTCCTGTGTAAGGGCCAGTGCTCTTAGCCACTGAGCCCGCTCTGCGGCTCCTGCTCTTGTGTTTATCTGATGGGCCTTTTGCTTGTGTGGGTGTCTGTATGCCACATGCATGCCTGGTCCCCACAAAGGACAGAGGAGGGATTGGAGCTGCAGACGGTTGTGGGTGCTGGGAATTGAACCTACCTGGATCCTGTGGAAGAGCAGGCATGCTGTTAACCACTAAGCTATTTCTTCAGCCCTGAATCTAAACCTGGGTCCGCTACAAGAGGTGTAAGTGAAGGCGTTTAAGCCCCGAGCCATCTCTCCAGCCCCTAAATTATGTTTTTATTTGTTGGGTTTTTTGTTTTGTTTTATTTTTCGAGACAGGGTTTCTCTGTGTAGCTCTGTAGACCAGGCTAGCCTCGAACTCACACGATCAGCCTGCCTCTGCCTCCCGAGTGCTGGGATTAAAAGTGTGTGCCACCACTGCCCGGCAAGATTATATTTTTATTAATTTTGTGTGTACGTGTGTTTGTGCAGATGAGCCTTGCAGGGGTGGTTTCTCTCTTTCCATACATGGGTCCCAGAAATTGAATCTAAGTGGTCAGATTTGGAGGTGGGCACCCTTACCTGCTGGCGCCCGCAGTTCTCCCCCCCCCCCCCCCCCCCCCATACGCTTCTCCTTGGAGGCTTCATTCTCGCTCTGACCCTTCACTCCTAAGGCCATTCTGTTCCTTTCCCCCGGGCTCCATTCTCTGACTGGGGCTTTCTTCAAAGCATGGCTCCCAGTTTGAGGGTGCCCTCAGATTGCCAGGAGTCACTTGGACAAAGGCCTTATAGACTGTAGCAACCTCCAAAGCCTCAGGGCAGATCCTCAGCCTCCACATTTGGGGTGATGTGTATAGGATTCTAGCTCCTCCTCCAGGGCCTGGTCACACTTCCTGAGCACCATTTGAGCACCAGGGACCAGCACAACTGGATCTGAGTCCGAAGGGTGTAGCCAGCATGAGCACCACCGGTGGGAGATGCTATTCTGTAAATATTTTCTCTTATTGGTTAATGAATAAAGCACTGTTGGCCAATAGGAAAGCAAGATAGGCAGGACTGGGAGAGGTGGAGGATTCTGGGAGAGGGAGAAGAGTCATGATGTGATCTCAGGAGGAGAGGACTCGAGTCTGGCGCTCTCCGTAAGATAAGACCATGTAGAAATACATACATTAGTGATTATGGGTTAACATTTAAGACAGAGCTAGCCCATAAGAAATGCTAGTAACCAACCAACAGTTTCATAATTAATACAGTGTCCCTGTGTTATTTGGGGCTGATGCGGCCGTGGGACCTGGCTGGTGGGAAAGTCCTCATCACACCGCAGTGTTAGCCTGGGATTCTCCCGCCAGGGTGCTCTGGCTGTCTCCTGGCGTCTGGGATACATGTCGAAGGCAGGAGTTGTAGGTGACATTTACAGCGATGTAACTAACTGCTTCATCCTGAGCACAAGCATTACTCCGGCCATGTTTGCTTCCTTGCTTATTTATGATGACAAATACTTGACAGAAGCAACATAAGGGTCTCCAGAGCGAGTCCAGGACAGAAGCAACATAAGGGTCTCCAGAGTGAGTTCCGGACAGAAGCAACATAAGGGTCTCCAGAGCGAGTTCCAGGACAGCCAGGGCTACACAGAGAAACCCTGTCTCAAAAAACAAACACACACAAGCAACGTAGAGATAAAGGCTTTGTTCCATCTTAGCAGCCTGTAGTTCACCCAGAAACTGACTGAAGCCGGGTGCGTGCAGGGGTGCTGCTCACCCGCTTCCTCCCCAGGGCCCGCTCAGCCTGCTCTCATGGAACCCAGGCCCACATGCGGGTGCCACTGCCCTCCGTGAGCTTGTCAGTCAAGAAAATGCCGTCTGTGTAAGGGGCCCAGCTGTCTGGCTGGACCTTGCTCTGTAGACCAGGCTGGCCTCGAACTCACAGGGAGTTCGCCTCTGCCTCCTGAGTGCTGGGATCAAAGGCGTGCGCCACCACCGCCCGCCCCAGTGAGTACTCTTAATTGCTGCTCCAGCATGGCATCCGTGTGTGGTGGTCTCCCAGGGCGGGTCAGGTGGCAGCTTCTCTTTTTATGGCTGGGTAGTATCCCACAGACACCCTGCTTGTTCACGCCCCGGTCGATGAACACGTGGACGTGTGTGGCTCTTGGCTGTTGTGTACACTGGTGTGCTTGCTGGGGGGCGTTCCGAGGGCACAGGCATCCGGAGGCGTTTACTCATGTCTCTCCTCTGTGACGGGACCGTGGGGCGCGCAGAAGCTCAGGAGGCCCCAGTAGATGTTTATGTACTTCCTGGGGACCAGAGCACCGGTCTCAGGGTCTCGTGGGCCCCTCTGTAATGGGGCTGATCTTCCTGCCATTAGTGACAGCACGGAGAGTGGGGTTGACTGCTGTTAGCCTGTCGCCTGCCTGTGAAGGAGCTCCTGGAGGACAGCAGGACCTTGAGGGAGGAGACGAGAATGGGGCATATGGGAAATTTTTACATGTCATCCTCCTTACCTGCAGGCTGCCACCACAAAAGTCCCTGAGATCCGGGATGTGACAAGAATCGAGCGAATCGGTAAGTGAGCAGGGTCAGGAGCAGGGGAGAGCACTGCTGCTGAGTGTCCAGACAGACAGGCAGGCAGGCAGGCAGAGAAGGACGTGGTGGGGCCCTACTCCCAGGCAATGCTACCGTCGGCCTGGTGCTTCGTGAGGGTTCTGGAAGTCGGATGAGCTATGTGATCATGTACCCTGCACACAAGGGCCTGGGCTCAAACGCTCCCTGAGGGTATGCCACACCTGCCTCGTTCCTGCCGGGTCTCGGGCCCCACACCTGCAAAGCATTCAACAGCCGACCATCGGATTCACAGGTGTTCGTGCCGAAAGTCTCCTGTGACCGCAGGGGGTTCAGAGTCTCATCCCATTGAGGTGACCAACTCTCAGAGCAGCTCGGAGCCACAGCTGGCAGGGCGTCTCCAAAGAGCCCCGCTGTCCTGCTTACTGAGTATTCGCTCGGCTCCTCTAAGACACAGTGGAGGCTCATGGTGGACTGTGAGCCCAGCGATGAGCCTCCTGGCTCCACGCACCTCAGTCTCCTGACCTGCAAAGTGGAGCTAAGATAGTTGCCTGTAGCGCCCGTGCTGCGATTTGTTCCACGAATCTGGCGAAGGCCTAGAGATTGAGATAAAGACAAGACAGCGGGTCATTCGTTCAATGGCAATGTCGGAACGCCAAATGCCGAATGCCTGTTATGGAGGGGAAAGAACGGGCTTAAATACTGACTAACAGCACAGTGGGAAATTACAGGGATTTTAGGCTCAGCTCCTCCCTGTGAGGTGTGTGTTGTCACGAGGTGTGTGTTAACAAAAACGGGAAGAGTACCAACCACAGGCTTGCTCAGGTGCCTCAGGGGGTCCATGCAGGGCCCTACAGTCGCCTTGTGAATGTCAGAGTCGCTGAGAGACTATGAGCAGCTCTGGTGGCTGAGACAGAGGGACATGGTTCCAGGATAGCCTGGGCAATTTGGTGAGGCCCCGTCTCTAAAACTTAAAAGGCAGCGGGTTAAGCACGAGCCATCAATGCTTGCCTGTTGGAAGAGCTAGAGCCTGTTGCAGCCGAGGACTCGGTAGAGACCAGCCAGCCAGTGACTGCCCTTAGATGCTGTCTGTTGAGACCTCGTTCAGGCCAGGCAAACTCTCCCTGAGCTGCACCCTGTGTCTTTCCTTCTTTTTTCTTTTTCTTTTTTTTTTTTTTTTTTCTTTTGAGGCAGCATCTTTTTACTTACTCTCTCTGTAGCCCTGGAACTCAGCGATCCACCTGCCTCTGCCTCCAGAGTGCTGGGATTAAAAATGTGCACCACCACACTTGGCCTTGTTTTTTCTTTCTGAGGTAGTCTCATGGAGGTCGGGCTGACCCTGAACCCACTAACCCACTGTGTATCTGAGGGTGACCTTTAATTTCTGATTCTCCTGCCTCTGCCTCCGAGGGTTGGGTACCGCCATGCCTGGCTGATGAGTTCCGCTTTGTTGAAGTGAAACACCCTCCCCGTCCCCGTGCTTGGGCTGGACACAGGGCTTGCTAAATCTCATCTCTACCAAAAGTGACACAAGTCACTTCAAGAGTGTGTTGGCCTGAAGGCGGGTTGTGACGGGTCAGGTGCCTGTGTCCTTTGCTGCAGAGCCATCGGATTCACAGAGCCAGTGGCTGGCGCGCTGGGGCTCCTGTCCCCACCTCTTCCTGGATGGGGTCTGGCCCCTCGCCTGTCTCACTCTCCCTGTCCCTGCGCATGGGCCAGGAACAGTATTCTTGGGGGGATGTGGGAAAGCATCCCTGAATGCCAGCATCCTCCTGCTGTGGCCCTCACCGTTGGTCCTTGAGTCCAGTGCCTGCGACCTTAGTGGAGTCATCCAGCTCTCCGGGGCTGAACACTTAACTCAGGCATCTCCCTGGCCTCATTTGACAGAGAGGGCAGTCTGAGCTCTGAGGGGAACCCCTGACTCACTCCACGCAGCGTGGCCTGGAGCCAGCCTGTGACTCTCCCTTCTCCCACACAGGCGCTCACTCCCACATCCGGGGTCTGGGACTCGATGATGCCTTGGAACCAAGACAGGTAGGGGAGCGATGGGGCTGCGGGCTGGGTAGATGGGCAGCGGCTCCTGTCAAGGTGGGTGGGGCTATTCCTATCTTCAGACCTCTTTTGGTTTTTCAAGATGGGTTTTCTGTAGCTTTGGAGCCTTTCCTGGAACTCAGAGAGACCCTCCTGCCTCTGCCTCCCGAGTGCTGGGACTATAGGCGTGGGCCACCACCGCCTGGCTCACTCTTGATTCTGCAGTGAAGCACTCCAGCCACACAGTGACGCACACCTGCAGTCCCAGAGCCGGGCAGGTTATGAGTTCAAGGCCAGCCTGGTCTACAGAGCGAGACCAAGAAAACCAGTATTGTTTTCTGTTTTTTTTTTTCAGCAGGCAAGGTATGGGCCAGGGTGTGTTGGGAAGTTAGTAACCTTCATGTCGCCTCACCTCCCTCCAGGCTTCCCAGGGCATGGTGGGGCAGCTCGCTGCCCGGCGTGCAGCTGGTGTGGTGCTGGAGATGATTCGAGAAGGGAAGATTGCAGGGCGGGCCGTCCTCATTGCGGGCCAGCCGGGCACTGGGAAGACGGCCATCGCCATGGGTAAGAGGCCTCATGGGGTAGACATTCTCCTCTCTGCCATCGAGTCCCTTCTGTGGCAGCCAGGAACAGGTTAACTGTTGACAGTCATAGACGCATCAGGAGGGGGCTGTCTGGACCACTGAGCAGTCCCCTGGGGTCCCCTGTTTCCTGCTTGCTTCCATGTCAGGGTCACCTTGTATTCCAAGAAGCCTCTGGCGCTGCAGCCTTCCCTGCGGTAGTGCAGTCATGCATGCCTCACAGCTGCCCGTGGGGAAGCCTGCATTTCTGGTTCTGTCACAGCAGTCTGCAGAGCAGGCTGTGGCTTTGCAGGTTGGTAGTCTTGGCTGGCTCGGAGAGCCGAGGGCTGGGACAAAGGTGTGAGCCTCCGGGCCAGCATTGTTTTGTAATTTTTAATTTGGATCATTGCTGTCTTAATAAAGTGGAGGTCCTGGGGATGAGGACGTGTACGGACCCTGTCAGACAGCCTTGTCCACAGCAGTCCACGGGAGAATGAGCGCCACAGCTGCCTCTTCCTTGTGGAACTGTCCATCCTTCAGAACCCTCCTCCGACATCTCTGCCTCTGAGGCTCTCCTAACCCGCCTGTCTTCTCACTCTGTTAACCCTGTGGGACCAGGCACCGAGGGTTGAGCTCTACCAGCGGTCAGTTCAGAAATAGCATTTACCTAGAGAGGTGGCTTGCAAGGTGACGCACGTGCTAAGGTGAAAGGCTACAGAACGTGGGTGGTAGGGGTGAGCGCTTCTCTGCTCAGGGACCTGGGGCCAGCAGCCCACAACCGCCTGACCGCTGCTCCCACAGGCATGGCCCAGGCACTGGGCCCCGACACACCGTTCACAGCCATTGCAGGCAGTGAGATCTTTTCTCTGGAGATGAGCAAGACTGAGGCCCTGACTCAAGCCTTCCGCCGCTCCATCGGAGTCCGCATCAAGTGAGTTTGCAGTGGGATAGCCACTCTGCTTGCCTGAAGGTCAGGGAGCCGGGGTCTCTGGAACCAGTCTGAGCCAGGCTCTGTTGTCTGTCCCACCAGGGAGGAGACAGAGATCATTGAAGGTGAGGTGGTGGAGATCCAGATTGACCGGCCGGCCACAGGCACGGTGAGTCTCCGTGGCTTCTCGGTCCCGACCCCTCCTGTGGAACCATATTCACGGCCAAGCCACCTCCAGCCAAAGGATGTCACAGGGCCGATGTAGATTTTCTTAAAAGTGAGAAGCTAGCTGAATGAGTGTCGGCTGAGTTGCTCTGGGCACCAAGAACCAGATCTGTCTTTTCCCCCAGAGTCCTTCACTCTGAAGCCCAGCCAGTCGCCCCACCTCTGGGTGACACTTTCTGCTTCCAGGGTTACCCGGAGGTGTCTGCCTGACACTTCCTTGGCTTTGCTCTGCCTGGTTGTAGGAGTTTCTGTTTTCTGTGCCCCATGTGTGTTTGCAGCTGCTCGGTTTCATTCCGTACCTTTAAAGTCACTGCAGGGCTGTGAGGTGGCTAAGTGTTGCCCAGCCTGGCGTGAGTGAGCCCAGTCCCTCTCTGGCCCTCTGCCCGATTGTGTTTCCCTGTGGTGTAGGGTCTCATGCAGCCTAGACTGACCCTGAACTTGTCATATAACTCAGCATGACTTGAGTCTCTGATGCTCGTCTCTTGAGTACTAGAATCTTAGGCATCACTGTGCCGGGGAAGCATCCCTGGGGTTTTTTGCATGATAGACAAGCCCTCTGCTAAGCCACATCCACACCCCTATCGCATCCTGAGGTAGGATCTCACACCCAGGCTGACTTTGGTCGCCGGAGCGCTGTATTGCTGGCATTAACCAGCATGCCTGATTTGTTTGTGTTTTGAGACCGTCTTCTTTCTTTTTTAATGTGCATCGGATATGGGCTCCTGGTCCTCTACCTCCTGCTGCGTAGAGCTCAGATTACGGGTGTACAACAGCTCAGTCAGCAATGCTGCCCAATAATCCTAGTAGATATGAATAGACTTCTACATTGGTAATTAAATTTACTCTATTGGTAATTAAATTTTAGGTTCTATAAATATAGTGAGAATACGATGGGTAAAGCTTTTTCCAAGAAATGTCTGTAAGATTTTTGTGTGTGTCTTTCTATGAATTTTTTCTTTTTAATGGCTCAGCAGCAAGTTCAATTCCCAGCTCCCACTTTGGGTGGTTCACAGCCACTTACTTGTAACAACAGTTCTAGAGAGCCGATACCCTCTTCTGGCTTTTGTGGGTACTGCACACATGTGCACAAAGCCACATACAGACACACAGATGCTTGTAATTCAAAAGAATAAAATGTTAAAATATTTATGTACAGATAAACCCAACTTCCCCTTAGCCTCCCCCCTCCCCTTTAGCATGCCACCTACCCTGCAGGGACCAGAGACTGACATTTGATTTCTGAACTGGACCTGAGTAGCATAAAGCCTGCGTATGTGCTGAGGGGAACGTGAGGGTTGGTTGGTTTTTGAGACAGGGTTTTTCTGTGCAGCTCTGGCTGTCCTGGGACTAGCCCTGTAGACCAGGCTGGCCTCAAACTCACAGAAATCCACCTGCCTCTGTCTCCTGAGTGCTGGGATTAAAGGTGTGTACAGCCACCTCCCAGCTGGATTTTTTTTGGTTTAATTCACTTTTTGCAAAAGTTAATTTTGTTTTGTTTGTTAAGTGTGTTTTGTTTTTGCATTTCTTTAGTGTGTAGAGGTCAGAGAACAATTTGTGGGAGTAGATCTTCTACCACACTGGTTCCAGCGTCTTTAAGATTGCTTTCAGTCACTCTGCCCACCAACCTGCCTTGCTGGCCTAGTTTCAATTGCTTTGATTTTATAATCAATAAGAATGCTTTTTTTTCTATTGTGGGCAGATGCTCAGGGGGTTGGGGCAGGAGGTCTTATGAGCTCAGGGATAATGCAATGAGACTCAGCCTCAGAAAAATGAGAATAGGCCTGAGGATGTGCGGCTCAGTAGCAGAGTCAGCCTAGAATCAGCGTGAGAGCCTAGGGGTATGACTTAGTGGTATAGCGCTGGGCCCAGGGTTCCAGCCCCAGAGTTACAGGGCCTGGAGAGAGGGCTCAGCTGTTAAGAACAGTGGCTGCTCATCCAGAGGTCCTGAGTTCAATTCCCAGCAACCACATGGTGGCTCACAACTATCTGTAATGCAAAGTGGTGCCCTCTTCTGGCCCACAGGCATACATGCGGGCAGAACATTGCACACACAATCAATCAATCAGTCATTAAATAAATAAATGCAGAAACAAGCCAGAGAGAGAGAGAGAGAGTCAGAGAGAGAGAGAGAGAGAGAGAGAGAGAGAGAGAGAGAGAGAGAGAGAGAGAGGAGGTTACCGTTTGGTACCCACCCCCACACAACACACACTCTTTGGTTGCTTCACGGCTACACAGCAGCACACATTGGAGGGTACAGCTTGGCACCCATATGCCAAGGCCGCCCCCTCTACGAGCTTCCTATGCCACACCAGTTTTGAAGCTGTGGTCACAAAGGGATGGGGTCATCTAAGCGTTTCCTGCTGTGTGCCCTCAGGGATCCAAGGTGGGCAAACTGACCCTCAAGACGACGGAGATGGAGACCATCTATGACCTGGGCACCAAGATGATCGAGTCCCTGACCAAGGACAAGGTCCAGGCTGGGTGAGCCGCTGGGTCCATGCAGGTGGCCAGGGTGGTGAGAGTGTCCTCTTGTTCTTTCTGTTTTTTTCCTAAGGCAATCTCTCTGTGTGTAACAGCCTTGGCTGCCCTAGAACTTGCTTGTAGACCAGGCTGGCCTCGAACTCACGGAGATCCGCCTGCCTCCATCTCCTGAGGCTGGAGTAAGGGTGCGTGCCGCCTCTTGCCCGGCCCTCTGAGCCTTTGCTGTTGCTCCTGCAGGGATGTGATCACCATTGACAAGGCCACTGGCAAGATTTCCAAGCTGGGCCGCTCCTTCACACGCGCTCGAGACTACGATGCCATGGGCTCCCAGGTACTTACTGACCTCGCCTGGCGCTGGGGGTGTCCGTGTTACATCATGGGGTCTGGATGCCACATTACCGCCCAGTGTGGGCCCTGGTGCCCGTGCTCACACCCGCCCTCGGCCCTACAGACCAAGTTTGTGCAGTGCCCAGACGGGGAGCTGCAGAAGCGCAAGGAGGTGGTGCACACCGTGTCCCTTCACGAGATTGACGTCATCAACTCCCGCACTCAGGGCTTCCTGGCCCTCTTCTCAGGTCAGCTGTCCGTCCCTGGCCAGTCCCCAGCACCTCGCTGCACCCATCCTCTGCCGGGCCCCTCGCCTTCCTGCCCTCGCCTTCCTGCCCTCGCCTTCCTGCCCTCGCCTGCCACTGTCCTTCAGCCTTTCTTCCCAGACCTACTGTTTGCCTTCTGTTCTCGTGGGAATTTGTCCTTCTCTGCGCTGCCCTCACGGCCTCCCTCAGGGCCTTGCCTTCTGTTTTCTGAGGCACTCCAGGGTCCTGCGGTTGTAGCATTGTAGCCCTGTTCTGTGGCCTTTGTCCGTCTCTGTCCTTGCCCGCCCCTGGTCCTGGACCCGGGCTCGAGCTGCACTGATGCCCCCTGTCTCTGGCAGGAGACACAGGGGAGATCAAGTCAGAAGTCCGAGAGCAGATCAATGCCAAGGTGGCTGAGTGGAGGGAGGAGGGCAAGGCGGAGATCATCCCTGGGGTGAGTGAGGAGAGCCGAGGTGGGCGGGTGTGGCCTGGGGACACGGGTGGAGGTGGCTTCATCTGTGCCTAATGGCCTCCAGGTGCTGTTCATCGATGAGGTCCACATGCTGGACATAGAGAGTTTCTCCTTCCTCAACCGGGCCCTGGAGAGTGACATGGCCCCAGTCCTCATCATGGCCACCAACCGAGGCATCACCCGGTGAGCAGCCTTAAGGTTTCTGGACCAGGGGTCGATGGCACCTCCCTGAGTTTGCCCTGTACGCTGCTCCCACGCCTGGGCAATTGCCGTTCAGAACTGTTGTCCCCAGGGAATCGCCCTGTGCTCAGCATAGGGCGTCTGTTAGACGTGTCACAGACGGTGGGGTCAGGCCCAGTAAAGATGCTGTGGAGTACTGGGTCTGGCATGTAGGTAAGATAGGAGGGTTTTGAGTTCTGTCTTAGCATGGGCTACATGAGGCTCTTTTGTTTTCTTCTTGGTTTTTCAAGACAGGGTTTCTCTGTGAACTAGCTCTTGTAGATCAGGCTGGTCTCGAACTCACAAAGGTCCTCCTGCCTCTGCCTCCCGAGTGCTGGGATCAAAGGTGTGCGCCACCAGCACCCGCTCCCGTTTGTTTTCTTAAAATGAAAGTCTGAAGTGATGGATCCCAGTTAAGAGTACTTACTGTTCTTGCAGAGGGACCTGAGAGGGACAGGGCTCAGGGGCCAGGCTCCCTCTGGTGGTGGGCCAAGCATATTAGCCTGCCTCGTGTGTTTCCATGACATCCACCCCCCTCTCTAAAAAGTCACGTGTTTGTGTGGGGTGGGTATGTGCGAGTGTGAATTCATCTGTTTATGGGGTGTGCGAGTGTGAATTGAGGTGTTTATGGGGGTGTGCGAGTGTGAATTCAGCTGTTTATGGGGTGTGCGAGTGTGAATTTGAGGTGTTTATGGGGGTGTGCTGAGTGTGAATTCAGGTGTTTATGGGGTGTGCGAGTGTGAATTTGGGTGTTTATGGGGTGTGTAATTAGGGTGTGTGGCGAGTGTGAATTCATGTTTATGGGGCGGGTGTGAGTGGTGATTGGGAGATCAGCTGTTTATGGGTGTGTGCGAGTGTGAATTGAGGTGTTTATGGGGTGTGCGAGTGTGAATTCATCTGTTTATGGGTGTGTGCGAGTGTGAAATCATCTGTTTATGGGATGTGCGAGTGTGAATTCATCTGTTTATGGGGGTGTGGACACTGGGGACCCGCCTGAGGCCCTCTGTAAGGACGGTATGTGTTCTTAAGTATCTCTTCAGCCCCTCCGTTCCTGTCTGACTGACTTGTGTGTGTGTGTTTATGTATATGTACATGTGCATGTAGCATGTACAGATGCTGCAAGAGTGTGTCAGATCCCCAGAACTGGATTTAGATGTGGATGTGAGGAGGGCAGAAGGCAGACAGCACTCACCGGTCCCCTCACCTGCTCTGCTCTTCACCCCTCCTGCCAGCGAAACTCAGCGGCTTGCCCAGGCCACAGGTTTAAGGTGGCAGGGTGGGAGGAGAGGCATGTCTGTCTGTCTTTCTTTCGTTTCTTTGAGACAGGGTTTCTCTGGTTTGCTTTGGAGGCTGTCCTAGAACTTGCTCTATAGGGTAGGCTGGCCTGGAACTCACAGAGATCTGCCTGCCTCTGCTCCCCGAGTGCCGGGATTAAAGGCGTGCGCTGAGGAGAGACACCTTTGGACCAGCGCACATAGGGGAGCCCGTCCTGAGGTGTCTGAGGGAGGGGCCTGCTCCAAGCCCTTTGTCATCTAATGTCCACCTGCAATCTCCAGTCTCTGCCAGCCTTCTCCCCAGTCCTGGAAAGTTTGGAGTGTGGCAGCTGTCCTGAGCCACCTCCCTAGAGAAGAGCATCCTATTTGTGGCTAAACTGCCTATGACTTGAGCAAGTTGCTATGGGTCCCCTTGCCCACCGGGAATTGCCTGTGCAGCAGGGGATGAGGGAGCCATTGGCACTGCTGGGAAGGCCTGTGCTCACAGCTGATGGGAGCCTGTGCTGTGCTCACAGCTGATGGGAGCCTGTGCTCACAGCTGATAGGTAGCTCCTCATCTCCCAATTGGGCTAATGGCCGCCATGGTTTCCTGGAGCATCCATTAACGGTCCTCCCTGACCCCCAGGATCCGAGGCACCAGCTACCAAAGTCCCCATGGCATCCCCATTGACCTGCTAGACCGCCTACTCATCGTGTCAACATCGCCCTACAGTGAGAAGGACACCAAGCAGATTCTACGCATCCGGTGGGGCACCCTGGCCCCTTTACTGGGACACAGATTGGATGGGAGGGGTCCACCCCTCTGAGAAGACCAGTATGGCATCCTGCCAGTGGGGGGTGCTCTGGGGGGGTGGGGTGGGGTGGGAGGCCCTCATGGGTGGTTCTGAGGCTTGTGTCTTTGGGGATGGGTGGGGTGGGGTGCCATTCTGCCTGGCTGAGGCCTGCCTGCTCACAGCTGTGAGGAGGAAGATGTGGAGATGAGTGAGGACGCCTACACAGTGCTAACCCGCATTGGGCTGGAGACCTCCCTGCGCTACGCCATCCAGCTCATCACGGCGGCCAGTCTGGTGTGCCGGAAACGAAAGGTAAGCTAGACGTAGCCTGGAGGCCTGAAGGATGGTCTGGGGTGGCCTGTAGACCGTGGCACGTGGGTATTCCGTGGGGACTGAGAACAGCGGCAGTCTCAGGAAAACGCTGTGGGGTAGGGACACCCATGACCCTAAGCTGACATGAGCCGAGTCCCACTCGTCCCCAGGGCACCGAGGTGCAGGTAGATGACATCAAACGCGTCTACTCCCTCTTCCTGGACGAATCCCGCTCCACACAGTACATGAAGGAATACCAAGATGCCTTCCTCTTCAACGAGCTCAGTGAGTATCCCGCCCAGGCTGCTGCCTCTGGGGGAGGGCTACATGGGACACCCTGGACCTCACTTTTGCCTGGCTTCCCCTCTGTCCCCTCTCCACAGAAGGCGAAACAATGGACACCTCCTGAGCTGGAGCTCCACCCCAGCCCTGCCTCCTCGCTTTTTCTACAAGTTCTAACACTGTGACTCTGTATAAAATGGTTGTAAACTGGAGCCCACCGTGTCCCCAGAGCCCACTGTGTGTCCCCAGAGCCCACAGGAGGACACCTGGGTGCAGTTGTAAAGCCTTTATTGGAACGGACCGTTAGAACAGCTGCCAGCTCCTTCAGCTAGAGGGTTAGGGGGATGGGCTTCAGAAGAAGAGGAGGCCAGGGAGGTGGGGGAGGTCACAGGCCAATGGTTGAGCCCTGGGGCCCCCACAGTCAGAGGTGCTGAGCCGGCAGGGCCCACAGCGGCAGCTAAGGGCCACGGGGAAGGAGACCATGGGGTCCACCCCAGGTGGGCAGCCAGGGAGGCGGACAGAAGCGAAGTGTAGCTCATGGTAGGTGCACACAGGCTGGGGCACAGGAGGCAGGGCAGCCGGCAACACTCGGACCTGGAGTCCAGGGAGAGAAGCAGTCCTGAACCGTGGCTCTGCGGGTAAGGTCCATCTGACCCTCCAAACCCCCACCGTAGCCACGACCCCTGCCCAAGTGCTGTCCCCTCTGAGCCCACAGCCTCCCCCTCTGTCCTGGACGTAGCTGAAGTCCCAGCCCAGTTGCTGAGCTCACCATGCTAGGACAGTAGCCGGCACAGATGCTGGTGGAGAAGGTGATGCAGACCGGGCACGCTTCGTTCTCCGCAGCCAGGGTTGCGTTGACGGGCCTGCACAGTGGCCGCAGGGGACCCCTGGATGCCCACACCACACTGGGGCTCAGCAACAGCCATAGCAGCAGCCCCTGGGACATAGTCAGTGCCTCAGTCTCGCCTGGGTTTCCCCTCCCAGACCCTCAGCCAGTGTGCGATATAAGTCCTGGCCTTAGGGACCCATCACCTGTCTTCAAACCCATTTCTGTCCTGCTTGGAGTCGGCCAGCCAGGACACCACCTCCCCCCACAGGTCACAGGGCTGCCCATCTGCACCAGTTGTCTGGTGGGATTGGGAGCCCTGAGCCCTACACTCTTACCTGGAGCCTCTCCATTCTCAATGCCTTCCCTACCTTGGCCACCTGATTTTATACCTGCGGGCTGTGGGGGTGGCAAGGCCACCAAGCAGCGGCTGTAGGCTTGGGTAACCTAGACACTAATCTCTTTGGGGGCGAGAGACAGACAAGGCCAGGGAAGCAAGGCACCCAGCTCCGGTGTCACATACATTGGCTCACACTCAGCCCAGGTGTCTGAGCGTAGCCAACCTTGGCAGTGCAGGAAGGACCCTTAGGTTGGTCCTTTAACCCCATCACAGGAGGGAAGCGTATTCTCACCCCTCCCTGCAACTTCTAGGAAGGAACAGCGTTCAGCGTTAGGTCCCCTCCACACCCAGTGGGAGCAACCGCCCCTCACCCCTACTCCCTAATGAGGATGCAGGCGCAGAAATGGGTGAGGTTTCAGCTGGAAACTCCTTCGATCAGTAATCTGGAGGCGCACAGGGTGTGCCCGGGTTGCCCCGCCCACAAATCCCACTCTGGAGTCGGTGTCCACCTGGTGGGCGAGGCTCACAGATGCTCACACCAGCTCTGCCCTGGCACTCCCGTAGCGGGAATTTTCTGTGCAGTAGGCCTTGGGCACACTGTAGATGCCAGGGATGGGCTTTGGGTGGGGGCCTCCCCAGGGTGCATCTACTGGGCAAAAGCGGTCCAGTCTGCGGAGCGGGTGCAACGGGGACCCGAAAGATTCTTGGGTCAGAGGCAGGGCACCCAGGTATGGCACGGCCGGTAGCACTCGGTGTGCACGGGCTAGGCGCGCCCTCGGTTGACTGCCATGTAGCTCAGGGTGGCAGGAAGGCTGTGACTTCTTCCGCCAGCTCCAGCAAGTCACTGTTTGTTTACTGGGGTATCCAGGCAACTCCTTCCTGCGGGTAGGGCAGTGGGTAAGCGCAGGACCGAGAGCTGCAGAGTTGGGATTTCTAGGGCCTGGAAATGGGTAAGCCTCTGGATGCTGGACTGAAGAGCTTAGGTCAGTACTGGCAGAACCTGCCGCCTATAGGCTCACCTTGTGAAGTCACGAGTAGTGATGGTCAGGTAGGGCTGGAGGCCGCTCAGCACGCCCATCTTGTTCACAGGAAAGGGCTGGCCGGCCAGCTCTGGGTTCCTCGACCAGGGGATTATGGCCTGAGGAGTATTGGGAAAGGAAGTAGACAGGAAAGGGATTGGTGTATCCTACCATCGAAGCCCTCTCTCTAGTCCCAGGCTCTGTGCCTCAAATCAGGGTCCTGGGGAAGCTCTGCACCCCATCCAAACACAACTGGTCAAGAAGACAAGCTACAGCCACGTTAACATCGTCTGCTAACCAGACCCTGTCTTAGAAAATTCTCCAACTCCGCGGAGCAAAACTTTGACTTAGTTCATGGCACTAGCAGCCTGGAAGCCACATCGAGCCTCCCAGCTGTCTCCTTCAGACTTTAAGCTTCAGTATCGTATGGTGACCCTGACCCTAACCCTTTCAGCTTCACCCTCGAGCAGCTTCCTCTAGCCTAGCCATTCAGTCTGGTCCCTAACCCTCTGGGCAGCCCGGGCTCCTTCCCACAGTTCCCCAGCGCTCTCTACCTGGGAAGGGCCCCCGCGGTGGTGGTCGGCCAGCTCCAGGGGTTGGGGATCCTCAAAGAGAGGGTCACTCTGGTCCTGACTTGGCCAGCCCGAGTACTGTGCCTTCGTCTCGCTGACCTGGTATTTTGTGATTAGGGGAAGACCCCAGCCCTGGTGTCTTCTTAGCTACAAGAAGGAGGTGGGTCCAAAGACTCGAGGTGAGCAAGCAGGGACTCCGGTCCAACTCTCCATCCCCGGGCTGCAGGATCCCAGAGCCCTACCTTTTCTGCCAAAGATTTGATCCCTAGCGTCCGCCCAGGGTCCTCATGCTCGGTTGCCTTGGGCTGAGCACAGGGTCCACCGTGTGTCTTGGGCACGTGTGAGGAGCCTGAGGTGGTTTCCCATCGGTTGATGACTTCGTCAAAAGCCCATATGTGCGGCTCGTGCTTCGCGGCTGCAGGCAGAGGTGCCGCGACCGTACACTGGGGAGAAGGCGTGCAGCTCAGCCAAGAGACCCCCCTCCAGCTCCCGGCATGCAGGCTCGCACGCCCTGCCCCCTCCCTCCCAGCCCTGAGTCCTCACCTGCAGAGAGGGTGGAGGGAAGTGCGCCGTTGGGACCCAGTGGTGGGCGACCCCGCTGCTGGTGAAATGCCAGCCTGGCCAGGTTACAGGAACCTCCATTTCAGAAATGGGGGACCAAGGGGGCCCATGTCGCAGAGCCAGGGTCCGACCCGTCATGGCTCTCACTCTCGGAAGCCTAGACGCGCTTGTGGTGTGGCCGTTGCCCCTCGAAACAGAACCCGCCCACCCCGAGCCCAGCCAATGGGTGGGGAGGTTCGGGGACCCGAGCGAGGACTTTGAGAGAGGAGGATGGAGGAGAAGACCCTAAGAGAGAGAGACACGGAGAAGGGTGGGGACTCCGCGAGAGGGAGGAGACAGGAAACGGGGTCAGGGTTAGGGACAGCCGCCCGGGACAGGCTGGCGCGGGGCGGGGAACTGAACGCCCCTTTCCTGCAGGGCCCCTGGCGCTCGGCTGCCTCCTTGTCTGCCAGGCCTGCCCATCTCGGGGTAACAGATTCCAGACTGCTCTTTCCCACGAAGGATGAAGGGCGAGCGTCCCCGGTCCTGCCTGCCTTCCATTTGGCTGACAGCTCCCACCTGGGATGGGGGCTGGGGCGACCGAGGCAAACACTTATCAGGGGGGGGCTCCTCACCCACAGAAGAGACAGGAAGTCAGAGAGACTGAGAGGGAGGCGATGGGGTGTGAATAGGGCCACGCTCGGCTCGGAGCATGGGAGCAGGTTCTGCCCAGCCAGCGGTCCAGGCTCACTCAGGGTGCGGGAAGCTGACCTCCCCTGCGGGCTGTGTGTATACACCCTCCTGTGGTGTCTGTCATAGGCCTGTTGCTCCAACACAAGGGTTGTTGAGTCCAGCCTGGTCTACTGTAGAGAGACCCTGTCTCCCACACACCTGTGACCCCAGCACTCAGGACGAAGGTGGGGCTCAAGAGATGGATCAACAGTTGAGAGCTCTTGCAAAGGATCCAGGTTCGGTTCCCAGCACCCACATGGTGGTTCACAACCATCTGTACCTCTAGGTCCAGGGTATACAATACTCTGCTCTGGCCACTGCAGACACAGCCATGGTGCACACCATACAGAAAGCAAAACACTCAATACACACAAAGGTAAAGATACCTTTAAAAAAAAAAAAAAGTAAGGTCATCTCAGCAATATATTCCAGTTCTAGGCCAGCCTGAGCTTCATGAGAACCTGCCCCAAAACATAAAAAAAAAAAAGTGTGTGGGGGCGCAGTTGATGGCATGTTTGCTAAGCATGCAAAAAGTCCTGGGTTCCAACCCTAGCACCACATAAATTGTAATGCCAGCACTTGAGAGGTGAGAGCAGGAGACAGAAGTTTAATACTTAGTGAGTTCGAGGCCAGCCTGAGCTGCACAAAAAAAAAAAAAGACTAGGTCTGTTGTGGATGTTCAGTATCCAAGCCTGCTTGCACTTTCTGGGTGCTTGTCACTCAAAGCTGCATTCCAAGCCAACACGTGTCTGCCTTGGCCAGGTCAGGCTCCCAGGTGCTTCAAGGTCTTTAACTCATCCTATCCGAAAGGTTCCGGGCCCAGCTGCTTCCATCGTATTCCCACGTGGCCCCTACCCCGCCCCGGGTCCCTGCAGGTTTGTCTATAAAGCCCAGGCTGCCCTGGACCAGGAGGCATCCTCTCCCTGTAGCCTCTCAAGCATTGGGATTACAGGAATGCATCACAACAAAGACCCTCCCCCCCTCTCTCTCTCTCAAGGCTGGCCTCGAACTCCTTATGTAGCTAGGATGGCCTTGAACTCCTGATTTGCCTGCCTTTACTGTCCAAGAGCTGGCACTGCAGCTGTCCACCACTGTGTATGATTTATGATGTAGTTCTCAGCACAGAGCCCATGCATGCTAGGCAAACAGACTGTCATCAACTGAGACACAGCTCCCCCTCCCCCGCCGCCTCTTGCTAGGGTCCTCCGAAGTTGGAATGGTCGTCAGCAGAGTCATGTATTCGTTCTAATAAACAGTAGATAGCAAACATTGGCTATTATTGGTACTGTCAAGTTCCTCCACGAGAACGCCTATTCATTCAATGAAACCCCGTTTGGTTTCATCAGACATTCCACATAGATTGAACTCTCAACATTGGAGAGATTTGATTTTTTTTTTTTTTTTTTTCCGGTTCTCATCCAAGGGCCCGGTGGTCCCTGAGGTCCTTTAGCGTCCATCCAGCTCTTCTCTTTCCTCAACCTGAGCATCTGCCGAGCTGGGGCCCTCAGGCCCGGCCCGTTCGGCTGAGGAGCGTGCAGACGCAAGCTGTGTCGATCCGGATCCAGCGCCAGCCCACGCGGCCCTGGGAGTCTGCAGTCAGCGCCCGCACGTAGGACTGCTTGGCCTTGCACTCAGACAGCCAGTGCCTCCGGTCCACACCGCGACAGCCGCCGCCGCCCACCCCCGGGCCGCCTTCCCCGGCGCTTTCGGCCTTGCAGCGCGTCTCGAAGAAGTACTGCCGCAGGGGGCTGCCCCCCGCCGCCGGCACCTCGCCCAGCACCTCCACTTCCCGCCCGCGCAAGTCCACGGCCGTGCGCCGGTCCGTCACCCAGCCGCTCACCGCGTCGCACACGGCCAGCTCTCCCCGGCGGCTGGCGGGCGCCGTCTCGCTCACACCGCGCCGGCTGCGGTTGGCTGGGCTCCCGGCCGGCTCCCCATAGGCGCCCGCCTCGAGCAGGAAGAGCAGCGGGGGCCCGGCAGGGGCGCCCCGGGACAGGGCCACGCGGGGAGACAGGAGGTCCCACTCGGGGGCTGGGAATGGGGGCAAGGTGGGAGGTGGGGGCTGGGGCTCCATGCGGGCGCTGGGGAGGAGGAAGAGGACAAGGATGAGAGGCCGGGCGTAGCGAGGGAGCATGGCTTGCACACCTGAGGGTGGAGAAGGAAAGACACCTGGGTAACAGAAGCCACCCCCACCCCACCCGCGGCCCTCGGCATGGCCGACTGCAGGAGGACCCTAGGGAATGCTCAACTTCTACATTAATAATAACTTCAGTTAGTGTGGACGAGTAGCCAAACGTACACCTGTCACCTCAGCGCCCAGGAGGCAGAGGCACGAAGATGGCCACACATTTGAGGTCAGGCCTGTGTACACAGTGAGTTCCGTGTCACCAGGGTGTGCAGTCAAACAACGGAGAAATGGTTCCCACAGATAGCAAGTGGCATGGGTAAAGTTTGGATTCTGAGCAGTGCCATTGGCCCTCGTGTCCTAGAACCCAGAGGAACCCGAGTCCCTAAGTGTGAGTGCTGGGAGATGCTGGGAGGGAGACGGAGAGACTAGAACGTCCTAGGAGCTGGGCCAGGGCTGGAAGGCAGCAGGTGAATGAATACCAGACCTGTCAGCAGCATCTCCACCGCCTCTCTCTGGGGCTGGGGGCCCCCAGGCTCTGTGGGGCCCCTGTGTAGGACACAGGTAGCGTCCTCCCTGACATCTCAGGAGAGGGAGGGGCAGCCGCCTGTGGAGGGACACCGGTTACCAAGGCAGATGGCGAAGGGCGGCCCCCCCCCCCCGTAAAAAGCCACCCTCTCCAGAGTCTTTGAAAACCTGGGTACCCGAGAGAAGAGGCCCCGCCCACCTGCCCAGGCCCCTTCCCGCTGCAGGTGACAGCTCCGCAGGGATGGGAAGCGGGTGGGGAGGGAGCAGCAAGGACGGCGGGCGAGGCAACTGGCAGCGATTACATCCCCTCCTCCCGTCCCTCCTCCGGACGCCCGGGTCCCTGCCGGCCCACGCTCAGGGCTCTGGGTCCCCGAGGCTGCTTCCTGGAATGTTCGCTCCTCGCAGGACAGGCCGGGGCCCGCCCGGGACTCCGACTGCGCATACCTGGAGTGTCTGGCTGGCCAGGCTCCGACGTGGGGCCATGGGAGGTGCGGGGCGTGAACAGGGCACAGGCTGGCCGCACCGCCGCGGGGAGTGCTCCCACCCGCTGCCTCCTCCCCCGGGCTAGGCGTCCAGGGCCGCGGCCGCCCCCTTTCTCAGACCCAGGCGTGCAAGACCCCAGAGCCATCCCCGGGAGCCACCTCCTGCAGACGAGGCTTCCTGCACTCCAGCCGCCTCCTCCCTCGGACCCACAGGTTCGGAGGTGGCGGCCCCTGCTCCAAGGTGCTCATAAGTGGGGACTCCCTGGTTCTCCATCTAGGAAAACTGGACTGGGGACCCTTACTCCTGAGGCGGCTGAAGGGGACTCGCTCCACCATTGGACACTTCCGTCCTGCCTCAGTTTCCTCCGCCAAGCCCCGCCCTGCGGCCCCGCCCCCGCCCCTCCCTACCCGGGGGCTGGGCGACCTGGACGGCGCAATCTGCCGGCGGAGGCGCGGAGCTCTTACCTGGGGCGCCCTTCTCTGCTCCCCGGCTGTCCTTGGCGCCGCCGCGGCTCCTCCTCCGGCTCGCCGGCAGCTCGGACGCCCGCCGCTCGCCCGCTACTCGCCGTTTGAGCTTGGGAGGGCCTGGGTCTGGGAGGAGGCGGGGCGGCGCCCGACGGCGGAGGAGGGGCGGGGATCCCGCCTAGCACGCGCCTGCCGGCACCTCGGAAGCCCGGCCTCGGGACTTTAGTTCCAGGAGTCTAGGCTGTAACCCTCCTCCATCAGACACTGGGGTCCAGACCCCGCCCCTGCTCCTGCAGACCCAGGGGTGCAGGCCCAGGCGTCAGACCCCAGGGGTGCAAGCTCCAACCCTCCCTTCAGACACAGGGATTCAGGCCCCAATCTTTCCCTCCAGACCCCGGTTCAGGCCTGGAATTGCTGTGGTGTCTCGTGCAGGTTCCCACCCTCTGCTCCTGTCTCCCCTCTTGCATCTTCCTGCCAGACATTAGCCAGCTGGGCCTATGCAGCGATAAGGCCCAATGCCTAGAGACAGACTGTGGGCTCCCCCACATACTCGTCTATCCTGGAATGTCCTGGCTGGGGATCAGGGAGTCAGGGCAGGGAAGAAACTTCAAGGTAATTAGAGTGGGAACACGCGTGGGGGGCTTTGAGAACTGTGCCTGCCTAGCGAAACAGTCAACTGTGACCCATAGGAAAGAGAAGACAGAGGGGACGAAACCCAGGCGGAGAACCCGGAGCCCCAGAGGGAGGGAGCAGCTCAAGCAGACCTTGGAAGGAAAGGCAGTGTCACTAAGCTGGCCAGGGCCTTGGGTGTCAGGGCCCTTTGCTCTCCCATGCCCCTCTCTAGGACTCTGCCCCCCCAGCTATATTTAGGAGGAAAGCTGACACTTGCCTTGGGGGGGTCACCCAGCACCCATCCTCCAACCTAAATATAGCATGGCAAAGTGGCAGGAAGGGTGTCCCCAGATTAGGGTTTTCCCCTCAAGTTGCCATCCCAGCCAGGGTGACTCAGCCCACTCCAGTTGTTTATTGGAGGTGGGAAGGGACACTTCCTAGCCTGGGTGTCCATCTGGGTCACCCTCTGACCTCTCATTCTCTCCTGACACAGCCTATCCCCACCAAGGGACCAACTCCAGGCTGGGAGTCAAGGGGAGAAGTCTGGAAAAGAAGAGGGAAGTTCTGAGTCTGTTCTTGATCCCCACCCCTCTCCTTTCCCTGTCTCTCCCCTCCCTCTCCTCCCCCTGTCTCTCTCCCCTTCCTCTCTCTCTCTCCCTCTCTCTCCTCCCTGTCTCTCTCCCCTCCCTCCATCTCTCTCCCCTCTCTCTCCTCCCTGTCTCTCTCCCCTCCCTCTCCTGTCTCTCTCCCCTCTCTCTCCTCCCTGTCTCTCTCCCCTCTCTCTCCTCCCTGTCTCTCTCCCCTCCCTCCATCTCTCTTCCCTCCCTCTCCTCCCTCTCTCTCCCCTCCCTCTCCTCCCTCTCTCTCCCCTCCCTCCGTCTCTCTCCCCTCTCTCTCCTCCCTGTCTCTCTCCCCTCCCTCTCCTCCCTCTCTCTCCCCTCCCTCCATCTCTTTCCCCTCTCTCCCCTTCCTCCATCTCTCTCCCCTCCCTCTCCTCCCTCTCTCTCTCCCCTCCCTCCATCTCTCTCCCCTCTCTCTCCTCCCTGTCTCTCTCCCCTCCCTCCATCTCTCTCCCTCTCTCCCTCCCTCCGTCTCTCTCCCCTCTCTCTCCTCCCTGTCTCTCTCCCCTCCTTCTCCCTCCTCCCTGTCTCCCCTCCCCCCCCACCTCCTTGCTCTCTGAGCCCTGCTTCTCTCCTCTTCTGCTGACATCTGTCTCCCCTCCAGGCCACACTTCCTCTGCATCCATCACCTCTTCCGTGTATCCTGTGATTCAGTCTGTGTCCTACATCTCCCATTTTTGCTCTCTGGAATAGGCCAGTCTCTATTTCTATGACTGAATGTGAGTCTCCGTTAAAATGAAGTGACCACACCAAGATTCCATCATGTCTGTCACCATCACACCCTCTCCACTATCCCTCCTTTCTCTTGCATAGCAAGATGGCTGGTGATGAAGAGGATCCCTGTCACATCTTCCCCTGATGTCTGACGCCTCAGAAGAGGCGTATCCTCCCTGCAGCCCCCCTGGGATGCTTCATCCTCTGGTCTTAAGCAAGCGTTCATATGACTGAAGCAGGTGACATCGTTATCAAAAATAACTCGACACTCGGCACCAGTGAACAGGTTTTAATAAGTTAATGCCAGTCAGACTCCTTGAACTCTGTTAGTGATTGTAACCCTCTCCTCTTCCCTAAAACGACTCTCAGTCCCAGAAGACTCCAAAAATATTTCCCTCTGTAGCCTAGGGTAATACTGTTCCTGCTAATATCGGCTTCCCCTATGAGATGCATGGCCTTGCCAGGCATGGTGGCCCAAGCCTTTAATCCCCAGCACTTGGGAGGCAAAGGCTGGAGGATCTCTGTGAGTTCAAAGCCAGTCTGGTCTATATCCTGAGTTCCAGGACAGCCAGAGCTACACAGAAAGACCAACCCTGTCTCAAAAGACAAAGCAAAATGAAAAGACACAGGACCAGTGGCGTCCAACAATACCTGCACAGTAGAAGCTGTGGGTGTCACGCACGAGCAGGCCACCTGTTACCAGTCCTGGTGGCTGTATGACGTGCTGGGTGACCTTGGGGCACACCACAACATCTTACAGCTTGGGTTTCTGCCCTAGGAAACAGAGCACCTCCAGGTGACCTTCCTTGGCTGTGAGGGGTGCTGACGCCATGGCTTAGAGTCTGTTATGACTCAGAGATCAGAAAAGGTGACCCTTGGGCTCAAAGCTACCATGGTTACATCTCTCCCTCATTCTGCACGGCTGACATCCGCCGCTCTGCGCCCATCCTTTATTCCTGGCTTCCCCTCCCCCTTCCTCTCCCTCTCCCCCTTTCTTTCCCTCTCCCCCTTTCTCTCCCTCTTTCCCTTCCGTTCTCTCCTCTCTACATCCCTGTCCCCTGTCCTGTCTGGTCCACGTGTTTTACTTCCCTTACGGGTCCAGTTTTAGAATTCCTAGTTCAGCTCAGGGCAGCATGTAGCTGGTTCCCAAATGAGCACGGTAAGCTGACTGCTCATCCCCACAGAGCCTCTGCAGACGGGCCGGGACCGGGGAGGCAGACTGCAGTGCTCTACAGTGCCCATCCCTGAGCAAGCTTGTTCGGAGAGCCGCGCATACCCACGTGCCCACGCTCGCTCCCTTCTGGTTAGTTTTATCTGTGCTGTGACCCTTGCATCCTGATGCTACTCCCTAACATGGTCCTACGGCCCCATGGCCCTCACATACACTTCCACAGGACTCAGAGTGACACGACGAGTCAGCATGGTCCCAGGAGACCAAAGAAGCCATCAGACTCAACTGCATGGCTATTAGGAGACTCACACTGTCACACATCTACACATCTCAGCTCTGCGTGGCTCTAAACCGGTTCCAGCCTAATAACACTATATAACACTGAGAACGGTCACGTGGTTTCTCTGTCCCTTGCTCTCTGAGTCTCTGCCTCCTCCTATCTCTTATACTCTAACCCATTTTTTCCCATCAGGACCCACAAGGCTCCAGAGTTCACAGAACCCAAAATAGCTTGGGTCCTAGAAGAAGCACAAATCCGTACAATCTTCTATGCATCTCCACATAACTTCTGTACGTGCCTTCGCAGCCACAAGACCACTCTGAACAGTGAAGCCATCTTGGTCCTAGGTGACTCAAAGCCACATGACTGCTCATCACACACTCGAATGAGACCCCACAAAGACCCAGGAAACCCACAACTTGTGACAGGCCTCCTTCAATGCTACCCATAGGGGCCCCTGGAGATTGGCACAACTGATGGGGAACCCTTGAACTCAACCCAAATCCTGGCCATTCATGTCTACTTAAGGCCGACAGGGGCTACCACATGACATAAACCCATATCCAGTCTCTGTTCCTTAACCCAGCACCTGCCCTGCAGTCCCTCTGCCCTCCCTCCCCATTGCTTCCTGAAGACCCCAGCTGTGGCTCACACCTCAGTCACCTTGTGCTTGCCAGCAGGGGGCCAGAGTGGTGGCAGTTCAGGCACCTCAGCATCCACCAGCCCGCCATTAGCCTTGCCCTCCAGTGTGGCGCAGGGCTGTGTGTCCACATGGCTGTACAGCCCTGCGTCTTCGCCCTCTGTCTCCCGATGGTAAAAGTAGCTGAAGTTGGAGACAATGACGGGCACAGGCAGCGAAATGGTGAGCACCCCCGCGATGGCACACAGAGAGCCCACCACCTTACCACCCACTGTGACCGGTGCCATGTCTCCATAGCCAACTGTGGTCATGGTGACCACTGCCCACCAGAAGGACTCCGGGATGCTGGTGAAGTGGGTGTCCACCCGGTCCACCTCCGCAAAGTAGACTGCACTGGAAAAGAGGATCACGCCGATGAAGAGGAAGAAGATGAGGAGGCCTAGCTCACGCATAGAGGCCCGCAGGGTCTGACCCAAGATCTGCAGGCCCTTCGAATGCCTGGATAGCTTGAAGATACGGAAGACTCGTACCAGTCGGATGACCCTTAGGATGGCCAGCGACATAGCTGGCTGGCCCACACCCCGCTGCCGGGCTAGTTCGGTGCCCAGAGCTACAAAATAAGGCAATATGGCCACGAAGTCGATAAGGTTCATCACATTCTTGAAAAATATGGCTTTGCTTGGGCAGGCCACCAGACGCACCAGCAGCTCAAAGGAGAACCAGCAGATACACAGGGTCTCCACCACAAAGAGCGGATCACTGAAGGGCAGGCGGGAAGGAGCGCCAGGCATGGGGCTGGAGCCATTCAGCCGAGCAAGGAGCTGCAGAGGGGACAGAAAGAGGTTAGGGAAGCAGGCCGTCACCCTTAGTCACCGTCAATATCCACGTTCCCCAGTGGTTTGACCCAGGACCCCGCGTTATCATCCCACACTCAGGAGACTGATGCAGGAGGAGTAATTCAAGGCAGATCTAGTGAAATTCCATCTTTAAGTGAAAAGCGAGGGGCCAGAGAGATGGCTCAGCAGTGAGGAGCACTGGATGCTCCTCTAGACGCCTGGGTCAATTCCCAGCACCTGCATGGCAGCTCACAACTGTCTGCAACTCCGTTCCAGGGGGTCCGCGGCACCAGACACGCATGTGGCGCACACATCTGTGCGTGCAGGCAAAATGCCCATACACATAAAATAGAATAATGTTTACAAATAAAGTAAAAAGTTCGTTGACAGTCCCTGCTTAGAACCCCTCTACGAGGGGTGAGGAGTGTGGCTCAGTGATATTGGTCCTGGCTCAGTGATAGCCTGGCAGGCACTGTGGGTCAGGCATCACCCAATGAGGGTCTGGGGGCTTGGATCCGTGACAGAGTAGCTGCCTAATGTCCTAGATTCCACCACAGTACATCAAAAGTTAAAACAAGGCTGCTAGCACACACCTTCAACCCCAGCACTCAGAAGGCACAAACACTTGGATCTTTATGAGTTTAAGTCCATTCTTGGTGTCTATAGCAAGTTCCAGGCCACCGGGCTACATAATGCGACACAGTTTAGAACTTATTTTTCCCATGTCTATAATTTTTTTTAAATGAGTAAACCAAAACAACAGTCCCTGCCCTTCCGGTGGTGGGAGCTCCTGCTCTTATGGTTGATCTCGGGGAGAACCTTCCAGCATGTCTGCCCACCCCTCAGTGCTGAACTGCCAAGGGCAGGGTTCTGCTCTGCTTCTACCTTCTGCCACATACCTGGTCTTTCCTGTTACCTTCAACCCAGCCCAGGCCACAACGGTGGAGACCGGTCACGGCTTGTGCTGTGTGCCCTCAGCTCCACACCCCAGCCTGATTCTGTGCAAATCCCTGCTCAGTCCTACCCCACCTACCATGTCCAGGTCCCTCTCGGTTGGCCCTAACCTGACAGCCCACGTTTCCTAAATCTGCGGGATGCGCGCACAGACACTGCAGTCTTCCTACCTCATTGATCCCACATGCTCGTTTCCCACTGCTAGGGATGGACCCCAGGGCTTTGCCCACGCTTGGCAGACTGGCTTCCACTGATGGTCGCGACCCAAGCTCCTCACCGCACCACACCCCTCACTGGGCGACTCTTTTCCTTTCTTTTTTTCTTTTTCTTTTCTTTTCTTTTTTTCGAGACAGGGTTTCTCTGTAGGTTTGGAGACTGTCCTGGGACTCTTTGAAGACCAGGCTGGCCTTGAACTCACAGACATCCACCAGCCTCTGCCTCCCGAGTGCTGGGACTAAAGGCGTGTGCCACCACCGCTTGTCTGGGCGACTCTTTTTAAACTTATTTATTTTATGTGAATGGGAGGTTTGCCTGCATGCCTATCTGTGCACCACGTCTGTGCCTTGGTGTTCAAGGGAGCCAGAAGAGGGCATCCGATCCCAAGGAACCAGAGTTACAGACGGCTGTGAGCCGTCTGGTGGGTGCTGGGAATTGAATCTGGGTCTCGTCGGTGCTCTTCCGGACTGAGCCACTCTGCAGGTCCCTCGCAGCTCTCCACTGAGCCACACAAACCCCAGCCTTTCACATTATTCTGTGCAGAAGGTCTACCACCGAGCACATCCCAGGCCCTCGCTGAGGAATTCTGGGCAGGCCGTCTACCTCTGAGCCACAAACGTTGGCCACTGCTAGGTTGTTTCGAGGCAGGCTGTCATCCAGTGCCCCGGACTGGCCTTTAACTCACGGCAACCCCGCCTCTCCCGGCCTCCTGAAGGCTGGGGTTCACAAATGAAGCACCACACCCAGCTCGCGCCTTCGATCTTTAGCGCTGGCATCCTCCCGCCCCTTGCCGCACCTTCTGACCCGCCAGGTCTTCCAAGGCCCCGCCCTGGCCCTCCCGAAATCCCCGCCCCTCACCGGGCCAGCGGCCGCCGCCACCGGCGCGAGTCCCGGGTCATCGCGGTCGTCGCGGAAGTCCGGCAGCGTCTCGAGGCAAAAGACCACGATGGAGATCAGGATGACGAGCACGGAGACCACGGCGAGCACCCGCGCAGCCTGGGAGCTCTCGGGGAACTCGAAGAGCAGCCAGAGCTGGCGCGCAAAGGCGTGGCGCGGCAGCGGCCGTTCGGGAGGCACCGCGCAGCCCTCGTCCTCCCGCAGCCGCGCCAACGCCGCGGCGCCCAGCCCGTAGAAGGACACCTCCTCCAGGAAGACGTCGAGCGGCACGTGCGCCGGCCGTCGCAGCCGCCCGCCCGACTGGTAGTAGTAGAGCACCGCGTCGAAGCTGGGCCGGTGTCGGTCGAAGAAGTACTCGCGGCGCGCGCCGTCGTAGAAGCGGCCGCGGCGCACCGGGTCCCCCAGCAGCGTGTCCGGGAAGCGGCCGAGCGTGCGCGCGCGGGTCTCGAAGCGCAGCCCGGCCACGTTGAGCACCAGCCGCTCGCAGCAGCCGCAGGGCGGCGGGCACCGCGGCTCCATGGCGCGCACAGCCCCGGCGACCGGCGGACGGACGTGTGGCCCCGACGCCCGGCACCCGGTGCCGCAGCCGCCCCAGCCGGGTGTCCGGTGTCCGCGCGTAAAAATAGCACGGAAAGTACGGCCAGAGCGCGGGGGAGGGGGCGGCGTGACCCCGCGGGGCGCAGCGCGCCCTCTGCTGGTGCTACACCTGCCCCTCCCACGGCCACCCGCGTTTCCGTGGGCTTCACGAACCTTCCCTTGTAGGCATCTGTTTTATTTGTTTGACTTTTGGTTTCATGACACAGGATCTTATGTAGCCCAGGGCCCTGTGTATCTGAAATGACCTTGAATTTATAATTCCCCTGCCTCCACCTCCCACGTGCTGGGAGTACGGGTGTATGCCATCACGGCTGTTTGTTAGTTATTTAAACAGTCTTCTCAGTTTGTAAATTAAGCTGACCGCGAACTAGTGGCCATCCTCCTGCCTCGCCTTTCGGATTGCAGCAAGTTCCCTCTTCCGGTTTCCATCTCTCTGACTCTAGTCTGTCCTCCTGGGTTTCTGCCTTGAGCCGCTTTACCAGTAGTTGCTCATTATCTATCCCTCTGGCTGGGAACCTCTATCTCTCTGCATTTTATTATTTTACTTTTTATTGACACTGGGTTTGGGTATGTAGCTCGGGCTGGTCTCAGTCTTGCAATCCTCTTACCTCTGCCTCCCAACAGCTGGAACTACCACGCCCGGATTCGCTGCTGCGAATTCCTTTTTTTCCAAGTGTTTCTCAATGAATGCCTGTGTGTCTGGAGTCATGTGTTTATTCCTCTGCCTCTCTGACCATCACTCCTAAGGAGTTCTGGGGCAGCAGCCCTGGTGCTTGCCGAATTCTCAGGCCTCTTTCTTAATTGAAGAGTTTCATATGCGCGACGGGGCACCAGAGTTTGAACTTAGAATTTCTGTGTTTTGAGATTAGTAAAGAAGGCCTGGGCTGAAGGCAAGAATGGCGAGAAAGGAGGCCCGGCTTGCCGGGAAGGGTCTGGAGTCGGCGGGGAGATGCGCAGGGTCACTGTCAGCCGAAGGGCAGACAGAGGATGGGCTTCCAGCCGCCGGTGTCTAATGACACCGGGTAAAAAATAGTCCCATCTGATGGAGTAGGGTGGTAAAGGGCATTATACCTAGTCTCTACTGGGAAACGGGATCCCGCACGCCCTCTGCTGGCGGGATGGAGACCTGCACCAAACGATGTAATTCCTAACTAAGCCCAGCTAGCTTTGTCTTTCTGGGACTCACAGAGATCCTTCTCCCTCTCCCCCCACCCCACCCACACACACGAAAAGTCAGTTATGAGACCGTGTGTGCTGTCACATGCCTTCAATACTAGCACTCACCAGACAGAGACAAGCAGACCTCTGGGCTTGAGGCCAGCCTGATCTACACGTAAAGTTCCACAGTGAAAAGGTGTTTTAAAAAATCTGATCGTTGGTGGCGCATGCTTTTACTCCCAGCACTCGGGAGGCAGAGGTAGGCGGATCTCTGTGAGTTCGAAGCCAGTCTGGTCTACAAAGTGAGTTCCAGGACAGGCTCCAAAACAATATAGAGAAACCCTGTCTCGGGGGAGGGGAGGGGGAATCTGGTCATGGTGGCACTGGGGAGGGAGCAGGATCCCTTGGCTTGCTAGCCAACCAGTTTAGCTGAGTCTGGGCTGTAGTTGAGTGAGCGACACTGTCTCCAATGATGTGGAGAGTGACAGCACATTCAGTGTCTACGTCTGACTAGAGGAGAGCCCTACCACGGAGCTGTATCTCCAGTTCTTGATCTTAATTTTTATTTTGAGACAAAATCTTGCGAAGTTGCCTAGGCTGATTTTGAACTCATTCATTCTGTAGCCCATGTGGGCTTTGAACTGGCAACCCTCTAGCCTGAGCTGAAGAGTGGCTGGGACAATAGTGTGCATCTCAAGACTCAGCTGGCTCCTTCCTGAGTGTGCTATAACCATTCCTTTGCCACCATTTGAAGGTGCTGTGTGTTAAATGTGACCTTTGTGAGTGCCCTCGCATTCTCTACACTTTGTGGGGTTGGGTATCTGGGGAGCTAAAATGACATTAGAACACGTCATCATTATTCTCTGGGATGGAGAGATGTCTCAGAGGACCTGAATTCAATTCCCAGCACCTACTTGGCAGCTCACAACTGTCTGTAACTCCAATTCCAGGAGATCTGACACTCCCACACCAATGCACATAATTAAAGTTGAATAAATTATTTTTTTTAGTCCGTGTTACTCTTTGCCATTGTTGGGGTGTGCTGTGTTGTGCAGGTGGGTTGATATTAGAATGAACAACTTTAAATTTTTTGAAGTACTTTGACCTTGAAGAATCCTTGTGGAAAACAGCGATTGTTTTGCTGAAGGGTCATTGCACCCATCCCATGACTTGGGTCACATGACACCTCAGGCCCACCTGAGGCTCTTGCTTTATCATAATAAAGGACTAGAGTCTTGGGGCATGTGATGCTCTCCTTCAGTAAGACATGTAAATTAGATTAGGGATCTTTGGGGAATAATTTGTGTAACTTTCAATAAATACAACTTTGTACAGCTTCTCGGGGTTCATGGACCTTCCTACACTGCATAGGCCTTAAAATTTCATCTTGGAGTGCCTTCTTCCTTCAACACTCTGCGATACACAGTGCACCCTAACTGCCATGGTGCTTTTCTCAAAGGTTAGAATAGGAAACTTGTCCCGAGCTACTTCCAGGACAGCCTCCAAAGCCACAGAGAAACCCTGTCTCGAAAAACCGAAAAAAAAACAAAAACAAAAAAAGAAACTTGTCCTGCACAGACTCGACCATGCATGGCCCCGCCCAGAGCTGTTAGAAGGTGTAACCTTTTTGGAGTGGGTGTAGCCTTTTTAGAGGAGGGGGGGAGGTGGGCTTTGAGGTTTCAGAAGCTGTGGTAGGCTTAGTGACTCCTGTGTTCCTGTTGCCTGAGAAACCAGATGTAGGACTCTGTACCAGCTCTCCAGCACCGTGTCTGCCTGTGTGCGGCCACGCTTCCTGCCTGACGACAATGGGGTAAACCTATGGAACCGGAAGCCGGCCCCCCAGATGTTTCTGTTATAAGAGTTGCTGTGCTAATGGGGTCTCTTCCCTGCAACAGAACTCTGGCTAAAACAGCTGGGATCCTTGCTCCGAGTTCTGTCTATAATGTGGAAGCAGATGTCCATCGCTCGTCACTGGTTTTGTGGTAGAAGCTTTGCCCCAGCCCCTGGCATTCACATACCCAAAGAGTCTGGAATGTTGTGGTGGAGGTTCCACCCAAGCCCCCCTCCCCAATCTCCCTCCAAACCCTGCTACAGCGAGAAAGCCCGCCAAGTGATGGCCCCGCCCCCAGCGATACTCAAGACCACTCCCACAGGATTCAACTGTTTTCTCTGTAGGGGAGAAAACAGACTTCCGGCTTCTCCAGGTTCCCTTTCTCATCTCCTTTCCGGGGCGCTGGAAGGCCATCTGGGAGCGTTGCAACCATTAAATGTGGGTTTTTTCTAATTTGGTGTGATTTGGATTGCTACATCAGTGGAGAGGCTTATTGGGGTGTAGAACTTTTCAATTTGGACCTTAGACTATTATTTCATATGGCAAACAGACTGAAATGCTTCTGAGTTGGGGATTATTGTTCCTGGCTATCTGGATAGTTACTGATATTTACAAGAGAACAGAAAGCTGGGTATGTATGCGGCTCGATGATCAAGCATTGGACTAGAATCCGCAGTAGCTGGTGTGATTATTTACAATGTTTTGTAACGTTAGCATTTACAAGGCCTTAGGTTTCATCTCCAGTACCCAAAATAAATAGTAAATAGGTAAAATTAAAAATTGTTTCAAGAGCCAGGTGGAGTGCCTACCAATAAAGAATCAGAAAGAACACAGGACTAAAGGTTTGAGGCCAGCCTGAGGTATATAGAGAGGCCCTGTTTCAAAAGACTGAAATAGGGGCTTGAGGGATGTCTCACTTGCTGCTGCCCAGGTCTGGAGTTCTGTTCCAGGACTCAGTATGCGTGGTTCACAACCATCTGCAATTCCAGCTGCAGAGCATCCACAGCCTCTTCTGGCCTCTTCCAACAGCCATACTTACACGCATATGGCCACCAATAGGCACACATACACACCTGTGTGAGTGTCAGATTCCACTATGGGCCATCTCCGGCAACCTGTGGTTGTGGCTCCTGAGCTGGGAATTGAACTCAAGATCTCTTAAAGAGCAGCCACTGCTCTTAACCACTGAGCCATAAAAATCCAGTTCTTAAACGCCCTTCATTCATTTCCAAAAATCATGCTATGTTTAAGTAAAAAAGAAAGCCGACATTAGTGCAACCCAGATGTCTAGCCTTTGCACACTATTGTCTGAGTCCAGGAGCCTGCCTGCCTCATCTTCCCTCCCCAGAGCACTAGGAACACAAACAAGTTGTGCGACATTCAGTTTTGTTTGTTGGTTGGTTTGAGACAGGGTTTCTCTGTAGCTTTGGAGCTTGCCCTGGAACTTGGCCTGTAGATCAGGCTGGCCTTGAACACAGAGATCCACCTGTCTTCCTTCCAAGCACTGGGATTAAAGGTGTGAGCCACCACTGCCTGGTTTACATCCAACTTTTTATTGGGGATCAGAATGCAATTTCTGATATTGTTTGGTGTAGATACTTGAGACACTGAACTATTTTATCTATTGAAGCAGAGGCTCGGCTCATAGGGGTTGTCTAGGCTGACCTTGAGCTGTGTAGCTGAGAGTGATGGCGATTATAGCCATGCACCACACAGCCAGTTAACGGGTGTCTTAACAGGCTGAAATCTCGACCCATTCCAACCTAGCCCCTCCCCCCCCTACTTCTCAGGGGCTCTGCCAATAACCAGTGGCTTCTGAGACAAAGGTGGGAGTTGTGCTGATTATAGAGGGGAGGTGAACTACATTTAAAAACATCTCGACTTATTTTGAAATAGTTTTTTAATTAAAAGTTATTTTTGTTATTGTCGTGTGTGGGTGTTTTGCTTACATGTATGTGTACACAACGGTGTATGCCTGTTACTTGTGGATGCCACATGGGAGCCCATAAAGATGGCTGCACTCCATTTTGGCACAAGGACAGAGTTCAAAGCTGTCAGCAAGTCACAAGACCTAAAGGTCAAAGGTACGGCTACAGAAGGATGTTTCAACCGTCTTAGTCTAAATAACAGCAGACCTGAATCTGAGGTGTGGCTACTCCTGATCTCGGGGCTGGGAAAGGAGAAGTTGAATCTGAGGTGTGGCTACTCAGACCTCAAGGCTAGGGAACAAGAAGTTGGAGCTAAAGTGTGGTTACTGAACCCTTAGGATAAGTGAGGAAGAAAAATCTGTTTGTTCCGTATACATGGTACTGTGTCCCCCTTTTTGGTCATGGTATATAAGAGTGGTGAAAAATAAATTCGTGGCACTTCAGTATTGACTGATCTGCCCTCCTGACCTTTATTCTGCCTCTCTGTCTTTCTTTATCTATAACTAGCCTTTCCCTCATCCACACTCCCCCACTCAGGTCAGACTTGGGGGGCTGGCTCCGTTTGCAACCCTGCAAAGACCCCTCCCGACAATGCCAGCGAATGGCACTGATATCCCCTGGGATTGGAGTCACAGACAGTTGTGAGCCCCGAATGGATGTTGGGAATTGAGCCCAGGTCCTCTGTAAGAGCAGCCAGCACTCTTAACTGGGGAACCATCTCTCCAGCCCCTCACTCTGGTTTTGGAGGATTTTTGCTTTGTTTTTGAGGTACGGTAGATCAGACGGGAGTCAAACTCTCCATTTTCAGCATCCCTATACTAGGAATGCATGTGCGAGACACTGCCCAGTTTAAGAGCTTTTTAAGGCTCGCGTCTTAGGGACAGAACCCAAGTCTTCCAGCATGCTAGGCAAGTACTGTGCCACTGTCCCACACCCTGCCTGCTCTGGCTCCCCATTGCTGTTTTTTTGGAGGTAAGGTCTTACAAACCTGTTTAGAATCACATTTTCCATGAAAATAAAACATTCCTGGGTCATTTGTCAAATATGACTAGGAGTTACATAATTTTTTTTTTCAAATTATTTTCTATTTATTTACTTAGACAGGGTCTACTATGTAATTAGCTGTCTAGCAACTCCCTATGGAGACGAGGCTAGCCTCGAATTCACAGACTCACCAGCCTCTGCCTCTCCAGTACTGGGATTAAAGGTGTGCACCCCCCAAGGCCCTCTTTTTAATTTTTATCATTTGTGTTTTGAGACATCTTTTTTAAAAATGATGTATATGGGGGGCGGGGGGACCTGAGTATGGGTGCTGATGGGAGCCAGGAAAGGGCTCAGGTGTTTGCGAGCCGTCCCTGTGGGTTCTAGGAAGGAAACTCTTGACTTTTTCAAAGAACAGCGTGCACTTTCAACCTCTAAATCATCTCTCCTGTCCCGAGATTGAGTCCTACATAGCCCCAGCCAGCCTGAGCCACTGGTGATCCTACCGCCACTTCCAAACATCTGGGATCATAGCAGTAGCTGCCAGGGAACACTGGCTTAGAGGTGAAAGTCTGTGGGTCTATAGGGGCGTGTCCTTGTTTCTTGGAGGATCTGTGTTCAGTATTGAAGGCTGAAGCGCACTGCGATTTAGTCTCCATACTCAAGAAAAGAATTGCGTCAGGCTGGAGGTTCCCAACACCTAAATCAGGTAACTAACAATATCTGTAACTGTAGTTCCAGATGATCCAATGCCTTCTTCTGGCCTCCTTGAGCACTTGCACACACAGACATAAGAAAATAAAATAAACACAAGTGGGGTGGTGGCAGCACACGCCTGTAATCCCTGCAGAGGCAGGCTGATCTCTGTGAGTTTGAGACCAGCCTGATCTACAGAGCGTGTTCCAGGACAGCCAGAGCTACACAGAGAAACCCTGTTTCAAAAAACCAAAAAAAAAAAAAAAAAAAAAAAAAAAAAAAGAAAAACAAGTCTTTAAAAAAATATTCAACCTGGTATGATGGTGAATGCTTATAACCCCAGGATTCTGGAGGCTCAGTCAGGGACAGTGAGTTGGAGTTGGGCCTTTCCTTAAGCTAGACCTGAGTGGGTAGAGTGATTAGATTACCCAGCATGCAAGAAGCCTTAGGCTCCGGATGGAGAGATGGCAATACTTTCCTGGAGGACCTGACTTCAGTTGCTACCACCCAATATCCAGAGGCTTGCAACATGTAAGTCCAGCTCCAAACGGTACACCTTCTTCTAACCTCTGGGGACACCTGCACCCGTGGGCACACCCCCATCACAGACAGACAGACAATTAAAAAAACACACCCTTGCTGGGCATGGTGGCACGCCCCTTTAATCACAGCTCTCAGGAGGCAGAGGCGGGAGGATCTCAGTGAGTTTGAGGGCAGCTTGGTCTACAGAGTGAGTCACAGTAGCCAGGGATACACAGTAAAACTCTAAAAAACCAAAACGTGCGCGCGCACACACACACACACACAAACCCAAAAGTACAGTCCTCCACACACATATACACAAAATGCAAGGCAATTATGGGCCACATAGTGGATCCTTGTCCAAAAAAAAAAAAAAAAAAAAAGGAGAACAGAACACACAAAAAGAAAACCCACTAAACAAATGTATCGTCTCTCCAAACAATGTAAGCTCCAACACTACTTTGTCCCGTGTTGTGCCCCTAGAGTCCAAACAGTAGCTAGAACATACAAGAGACTCGGGGAAGAACTTATCCGTCAAATGGAACCTAATAGCAGAGACCCTGCCCAGGTCGGTACTCTTTAACGGGCTGCGGAAGGATATTGCCGCGGCACTCACGCCCACGCATGCGTACGAGCGAAGGGAAGGGGTGGGGCGGCGGTAAGTGTCTCGCGGGCTTAGGCGGTTGGTAGAGCGCGAGGTGGGTGCCTGGGCACGCATGCGCACTCCGCTTGCCAGGCCAAGGCCGCCCAGGCACCTACGGATTCCGACGGCGGCGCCCGGCTTGCGCGTGCGCAGTGGCCGCCGCAGGGCCCGGACCTCAGCACGGGCCTCGTTTGACTCGTGCGGCACATGCGCGGTGCGAGCGGCGGAGGGATCCGAGCCCGGGTTCACTCCCCGTTCCCGTCGCGAGCCGAGGCCGCGCGGCTTGTGAGGAGCGGCCTGGCCTGCGCGCGCGGCGCGGACCTCTGGAGCTAGCTGACGGGGACGCCCGCCGAGGGGAAGCCGGAGCGGGAGCTTTGCCGGTGAACGGCGGCCGCGAGGCCTGAGACTAACAGGCCGGGGCAGCGCCGCGCGGTGAGTGGGTGGGCGGGCGGGCGGGCGAGTGGCCCTAACGGGGCTCGGGGCCGCTACCCACAAGCCTCTGCGGGCCCCGACCTGCCCGCGCCCCGCGCCCCACCACCCCCGTCCCTACCCACAGTGCCCCGGGCGCCCCAGCCCCGCTTCAGTTCTCCCCGCGCCCCTCCCCCGCCGCTCGCGGCCCCCTACCCACAGGCCCCTGCGTTTCGCGTGTTGCCTCTTTTCCTCGCCTTTTTTTTTTTTGTCGCATCCTGGATCTCTACCCATAATTCCTTCCGCCCCCGGGATCCTGGGTATTTTACGTGGGCCCCCTGGCTTGGTCTTTCTGGACCTTGGGACCCCTACCCCAATCTCCAAGGTGCGGAGCCAGCAACCCCTGAGCGCGGGGCGCCGCGTCTGGGTCCCACAGCCCCGCTTCCTTTCCCTTTGTGTCTGCGCTTTTAGTCCTTTGTTCCTCAGCTCCTGCCGAGACCGTCCTTTCTCATGCAGACGCCCTCCGCCCCCTACCCGGGCCGGGCGTCCTCATGATCCCTTCTGCCTCCGCGTGTGTTTGGGGGTGAAGGATCCTAGAGGAACCTCCCGTGCTAAAGTTCCCTAACGTAAGCTTTCTGGTCTCAGGTTTGGCAAGATGACACAATTCCTGCCTCCCAACCTTCTGGCTCTCTTTGCCCCTCGAGACCCCATCCCGTACCTGCCACCCCTAGAAAAGCTGCCACATGAGAAACACCACAACCAGCCCTATTGTGGCATTGCGCCATACATCCGAGAATTTGAGGTGAGTGCACCGAGACATGGGGCGCGCTGGAAGGGCCTGGGTCCTCAGTGGGAGCAGGATGCACTTGGAGTTCCGCTTTCTGCATTTCTGCGCGTTCCATTTTCATTATGTTTTTAATTACACTAGTATATGTGGTACCTGTGGATGTGGATGTGTGTGTGCGCGTGCGCGCGCAAACCTGTGAACCTCCGGGAACAACTTGAAAGAATCGGATCTCTTTCCAAGCTGAGTGTGTTAGTTTTGGTGGAGAGAACCTTAACCTGCAGAACCATCGTGCTAGCCCCTTTTTGTTTTTGGAGACAGGGTTTTGCTACGTAATGTAAATGGACAGACCTCTTAGCTGGTGCCAAGCTCCATTCTCTGACCCTCAGACAGGCTTTATTTGTACAAGCAAGATATCACTACAGTGTAGCTCAGAGTGGCCTTGATACTGTGCCCGTCCTATTTAGGTTCCCAAATGCTACAATTAATGGGTGTTCAATATCAGGACTGGCTAATTTCCTTTATATTTTTTTAAAGATTTACTTATTTTGGATGTAAAATAAGTGAAGAAATTAATTAGTAAGAAGAAAGAAATGTAATAAACAATGCCTATCAAAAGTTTTTGAAAAGATTTATTTATGTGTATAAGTATTTTCCCTTCGTGTACCCATGCATGCTGCTTGCTTGGTGCCATAAATCCCCTGGGATTGGAGTTACAGACAGCTGTGAGCTACTATGTGGCTGCTGGGGATTGAACCCCTGTCCTTTGGAAAAGCAACCAGTGCTCTTAACTACTGAGCCATCTCTCCAGCCCCATTTTGTCTTTTGGGTTTTTGTTTTGTTTTAAGCTTGTAGAGATACACCTGCTTGGCTCTTTGCTCGCAATTATTGGCATTAAAGACTTTTGTCTCCAGTCTTTGAGGTTTTTGTTGTTGTTTGTTTGTTTGGAGACAATTTTTCATGGTCTTGAATTCCCTTTGTCACTAAGGCCCCACAAGCCTTCAACTTACAATCCTTTCCTTCCTGCTCAAAGCATTAATATACAGGTGTATGCCACTAACCCAGAAAGCGTATTTCTGATACATTGGTTAGATCATCCTTTAGCAAGAGCTGGCAGTAAGATGATACCAGTGGAGAGCTGAGTCACAGAATTTATGTTAAAAGATTTGGCATAGAGTAGTTAGTAAATGTCACATTTGTTACTGTAGTTACTGGGCTTTTGTTTGTTTGTCTTAGTGATATTAAGAGAACAGTGTTAGTTGGGGAGATGGCTTTGGGTGTAAATATGCTTGCTACCAAGAACCTAAGTTCTGTTCTGAAATCCACAATGTGGAAGGAAAATCAACGTTCTAGCATGTTCTCTGTCCTTTACATGTACACTTTCTTATCTGAATAAAGTTAAATGTAGATAAAGGAAGTTTTAAAAGAGGATAGTATTTCCTAAGGCTGAGCAATGTTGTCCTGCAGCTAGGAACTTGGGGTTTTGGCTCTGTACTTGTTGGGTTTGTATGACTAAATGTGAATCACTTCAGCTTTTAAGTGTCCGTTCTTTCATTCAGAAAATTTGTCATGCTCGCCATTAGAGCAGACATAAAATGCTGCCATATAACCAGAAGTCTTAGTAGAAACATTCTGCCATTGGGTAGGAAAGCCAGAATTTAATAAATAACATAGAGGTGATTCCTTAGTAATGTTTGCCTGTCTGCCTTGTGAACCTACACTGGGGAGATATTACCAGCCAATAAACTTGAGTTTGATGGGTATAGCTCAGTGCTGCTCTTTTTGCAGGTCACGGGCCAATTAGTATTTAATGAGAGGCTGGTAAGGATTTCCAGACGTGCTGTGGCATTGCAGGTTGCCTTGCTTTAGAAGTTTACCCTGCCTACGGTTGTTTCAAACTTATTTCTATCATTTGCATTTGGCTCTCTATAACTCATACTTGGAACTGTGAGAAGTTTCAGAATTCCTGACTTTGGGGGCCATGTAGCTTTGGTACCATACTTTATAGTACAGCTATGTTGCAATCTGATGAAAAAATATATACTAATCATTGTAGATGCTGTTATGTTTTGTTGTGAGACAAGGTTTTTCTGTGTAGCCTTAGCTGTCCTGGAACTCACTTGAGTGCCAGGCCTCCATCTCAAGATCCACCTGCCTCTGCCTGCCAAGTGCTGAGATTAAAGGCATGCACCACCCTACCCCTGGTAATTGGTGCTTTTCCTAAATACAAGGGAATTGTTTCTGTGTTCTGTTTAAAAGGATCTTCAAAAATGAGACTTTCTTTCCTTTTAATTATTCCTAGTAGACATAAAGTTACTTAGGCTGTCCTGGACCTTGCTCTGTAGAACAGGCTGGCCTTGAACTCAGAGATCTGCCTGCCCCTGTCTCCTGAGTGCTGGGATTAAAGGCTTGCATCACCAACACCTGGTGGAGATTTTTATATTGTCCTTGCCGCAGACCTTCAGTAGGGTGGTCACAATGGTCCAGGGAGCATATCTCTTTGAACCACTTTCATCCTCTGCCTCCTGTTTATACTGGAACTAATGGCACTTGTGTAGGGGAGGAACTGAGTCTTTTCCTTGGTGGTATACCTTGCTGTTTTCCATCACCTCTCTTGTTCCTAGGACCCTCGAGATGCCCCTCCTCCAACAAGGGCAGAAACCCGGGAGGAACGCATGGAGAGAAAGGTATGTTATTTTCACCTCTGAGTCTTTTGTTTCTCAAGACAGGGTCTCTCTGTGTGTGTCCCTGGCTATTCTGGAACTCACTGTGTAGGCCATGCTGGCCTTGAACTCACAAAGTTCCATCTGCCCTGCCCTGCCTCCTGTGTGCTGGGATTAAAGGTGTTTACCACCGCCTGGTACCTCTTAGCCTTGATATATTTTTAGCTGTGTGTTTCCAGATGGTCCCTGTCGTCCAGGTACCCTGCTTGCACTTACTCTGCTTCTTCTTTCTGTTGGCAGAGACGAGAAAAGATTGAACGGCGACAGCAGGAAGTGGAGACAGAGCTGAAAATGTGTAAGGTTCTTCTCCCTCCTGTCAGTCTCCCCTGCCGTCTCATTTTCTCCTCTTGCCAGGTCACACCTGGGCCACTATTCTCCCTGGAGCCTGAGAAAGCAGAGTTGGTTCACTTTCCCAGCAACCACTTGGATCAGGCTTTCATTTTTTTAAAGTCCTTGTATGTCTTACTGATTTAAAAAAAACACATTTGCGTGTATTGCCTCTCTGCATGTAGGAGACCAGAAGAAGGCATCGGGTTCCCTGGAAGTGGAGTTGGATAGTTAGTTAGTCGTGAGCTGCTATGTGGGTTCTAGGAATCAAACCCCACTTCCTGGAAGAGCAGTCAGTGCTGAGCCATCTCTCCAGCTCCAGCTCCAGTTGGTCCCTTGCTCCATCTGTAAGGGACCACATCCCACTGTGTCTCCAGGATAAGGCCTGAGGTGATCTGGCCAGTTGGTCCTGGCTTTCTCCTTGCCTTTCTGATCCTGGAAGTGGAGATGTTTCACTATTCAGGTGTGGAGGATTTAAGTAGTGCTTGGTAACCAGGGTCAGTGGTTAGGGTGCGACCTCAGTGTTTAGTACGTAAAGACTTGTCATTATGCATCTCCATCTATTGCCTTAGTGAATCGTTTCTTTCTAAACCATGTCCTAGCACTTGTGGGTTTTCTCAAGTGCATTCAGTATACATGACTACAGATGAGGCCTGGAGCTCTGGTTCTTACTATACCTGGCTAGATGTTCTTTCAAGTACCTCATACTCCATAATTCAAATCACACAGTTACCTCCGTCTCCCAATTCCCCTGGGATTCGACCTTCCCTGAGACAAGGCTTTCCAGTTGTTTGTACTCTCTCTATTTTTGTGTGTTTTTTTTTTTTTGTTTGTTTGTTTTGTTTTTTTTTTTGTCTTTTGCCTTATGATTCTCTAAAGGAACAGAACTGAGAATAGGGAAAATTGTGTGTGTGTGTGAGAGAGAGAGAGAGAGAGAGAGAGAGAGAGAGAGAGAGAGAGAGAGAGAGAGAGAGAGATTCATTAGAGTGGCTATCTCTCAACAGAAAAGCTAAGAGTATATTAGTGTTCAGTCCCACAAAGTTTGATTCTCAGCTGTCTTTATTCCATGTTGGAACTCTGAAGAAGTAGATTATAATAGCAGTGAAGGAATGGCCCAACGACAGAGTGGATGAACTTGGCAGGTGCAGGTGGTGAAGACAGGCGGGCATTCATGGTTTTATGTTGGCTGCCAACAGAAGGTATGGCCCAGATTTAAGTTGGCTCTTCTTGTCTGAAATGATTCCATCCAGAAATCCCCACAGGCATGCCCAACCATTTGTATTTTAGTGGATTCCAGATGTGATAAAGTTTATGATTAGCCACCATAACACCAATATAACTTAACCAGCTTATCACCAAGACCTGTCCTTTCTACTTGCTAAATGTCACAAAGTTAGACATTCATGTCCACTAGTAGCACCCAGATCCATTTTGGCTTGGACAGTGTGTCTTGTTTGCTTGTCCCCCCCTACCAAAATCCTTTATGGGAATTTATAAGGACAAGTGCTCATCTTTCTTTTCTGCCCTCAGCATAAAGCCCAGTCTCTTTCTGCCTATTCACCTGCTTTGCACCAGGCACAGAATATGAGATATTGTATAGAACACACTTGTGACCTGATTTCCTTAAAAAATTTTGACAGGAAAAGGTTAGGGGCTGTCAGTAGGTGGACCATGGACTAAGAGGTCAGAAGATTCATCAACTAAGCAAGACTTGGAGCTTGATTGGACGGCAGCTTAAATGTGCTGTATATAAGTGTCATTCTGAAACAGCCCCAGTTGAAGGATTTATTTAAATGAGGGATTGTAGATAAATTTCAAAATTAGTCATGTTAATAATGATACTGTGCTTACAATGTGTTTAAAAAGTATTAAGAACCAGCATAGCAAGCTCTTGGGTGTGACTGAAGACTCAAATTGGGGTGGGGGAATGTAGAGATCAATCAAGTTAGGCCCTATGCGGGTAATTGAAGGTGGTTTCTGGGTATGCATTTTATTTAAAATAGGACAGCATTGATCAGGCACAATGGGGAGGATCTTCCTGTTTGTACTGTCAATCACTCTAGAAAAGGCTGCCTAGCTTTATTGAAACCAAACCAAAATAGGGTGTGTAATCAAGCTTGCCTTCTTTCAGAAGGGGCCCTACTTAGTTCCATCTATATGTCCTTATAGTATGCCCATTGCTTCTACTCAAGACGATGGGCACTATCTACTTACAAGATTCTCTCCTTGTACAGGGGACCCTCACAATGATCCCAATGCTCAGGGTGATGCCTTCAAGACTCTGTTTGTAGCTAGAGTGGTAAGTACCCATCCTGGCCTGGGAACCTTGGGCTGCTGAGAACTTGGGTCTAGTCTTGGGCTGTTTGAGGACTTTAGATCAGTGTGCTTCTCCCATTTAACTTAGCTTTGTCTCCTGTAGAACTATGATACAACAGAATCTAAGCTTCGGAGAGAGTTTGAGGTGTATGGACCCATCAAAAGAGTAAGTAGGTTGGGATGGAGGTTTGAGTTGGGGGTATTTGGAGGAGGGAGCAGTAGCCTGAAGAGAGGAAGACTGCTGGGTTCCCAGCCTGGGGGTGGTTCACATCTTTTCAGGGTCTAGGTTTATTTCCTTTGGTATTAGAGGTAACATTGGGCCTAGCAGTGGTGGCACATACCTTTAATCCCAGCACTCAGGAGGCAGAGGCTGGTGGATCTTTGAGTTCTACACTCAGAAGCCTTGTCTTGGAAAAAGAACAAGTAACATTGGAAACATTGGTGAGTTCTTCTGGAGTTAAAGCACAGGCTTCCACTTGCTGCAAGCTGGTGTACGGGAGAGGAAGCTGGCCCACTAAGGTTATAGGTTGAGTTTAGTTGGTTTTTTGTTTGTTTGTTTTTTCGAGACAGGGTTTCTCTCTGTAGCTTTGGAGCCTGTCCTGGAACTTGCTCTGTAGACCAGGCTGGCTCGAACTCACAGAGTTCCGCCTGCCTCTGCCTCCCGAGTGCTGGGATTAAAGGCTCGTGCCACCAACGCCTGCCTTTTTTTTTTTTTTTTTTTTTTCTTTTCTCTCTTTTCTTTTTTTGAGGCAGTCTATTGAATCCAAAGCTGCTCTCAAATTTAACCATTAAAGCTTTGAGTGGTCTTGAACTCCAGTCCTCTTGTCTCCACTTCCCAAGACCTTCATTCGTTTTCTTTCTCTTCTGTCCCCAGGACTAGAGAGTTTAAGCTCCAGACAGCAGTATATATGCTAAGCAAGCATTGCACCTGAAACTATATCCCTAGCCCTTGTATAAATGGTGCTTTATTTATTTATTTAAAAGATTATTTATAAGAATGTCCTTTTGCCTATCTATAAATACACTACATTAGTGCCTGGTGTCCAGGGCGGTCAGAAGAGGGTCCTAAATCCCTTGGATAAGAGCTATACACCCTATGGGTGCTGGGAACCAAACCCAGGTCCTCTGCAGGAACAGGAAGTGCTCTGGTTAACCACTGAGCCCTTTGTTCTATCTTTTGTTCTGTTTTGTCTTTTCAAGATAGGGTTTCTGTGTTGCTCTGGCTGCCCTGGAACTCTGTAGACCAGGCTGTTGCTGAACTCATGCCTGCCTCCGCCTCCTGAATGCTGAGATTGTATGCTTACACCACTACCATGTGTATTCGGGGTCTTTAGAGGCTGGACGGCATTGGATCCCCTGGATCTAGAATTGTGATCCACTTGTGAGGTGGGCTTTCTCCTCCTCCCAATCTTTTCCTTCTCCAGGATTTTTCTCCTGGAGGCCAAACTCAGTCATTTCACTGGCTTTTAATCTTTTAAGATTATCTCACATAGTCTAGGCTGGCCTTGATGGTTCATTATGTAGAGGATGACCTTAGCTTTTGATCCTCCTATCTGCCCCACAGTGCTGGGACAACAGCAGAATTACTGTTGTGTCCTAACACATTGTCTCTCCGTGAACATCAGGGCTTCATGATTTTTTTTTTTTAATTTATGTTTTACATTCCAATCCCAGTTCCCCCTCCCTCCTCCTGCTTCCCCCACTTACCCCCCCACCCCACTTCCCATCTGCTCCTCAGAGAGAAAGGCCTCCTCTGGGAAGTTTTAGTCTGTCCTGTCATCTTGTTGGAGCTTCACGAATCTTAAGTCTAGCAACTAAGCTACATCAACAGTCCTGGAACTCACTCTGTAGACCAGGCTGTCCTTGAAATCACAGAGATCCGCCTGTCTCCCAAGTGCTGGGAGCCACCACCATCTGGCTCCCTTTAGATTTTTTTTATTTATTTGTTAAGACAGGGTCTCATAGGGCATGGAAGATAGCCATGTCTGAAAAACAAACGAAAAAAATAGGGTCTCACTCTCATGAGACTTTTCTTCTTCCTCCTCCCTTCTCTTCTTTTTCTCTTTTTTGTTTTTTTCAGATTTACTCACATGCGTTTTGCCTGTATGTGGGTACATCAGGTGTGTACGGTCATTGCTTTGGAACTGGAATTAGAGACTTGTTAGCTCTTCTGTGGTAGTTGGGAATGGAACCTGGGTTCCATCAAGAGCTGCAAATGCTCTTGACTCCTGAGGAGCGGTTTATCCAGCCCCTACCAGCTTCTGTTTTATTTTGAAATGTCTTACCAAATGGCCTTGAACTTGCTGTGTAGTCAGCAGATGTTATTGCTGTAAGACAGAGTTAGGTACCTATGACAGGATGTGTTATGTGGCCCTCAATCTGGTGTCTCTGCCGTGACAGCTGAAGCTATGGCTCAGTGGTTAAGAGCACTGGCTAGTTTTCCCAAGGTCCTGTGTTTAATTCCCAACAACCATGTGGTGGCTCCCAGTTATCTTACAATGGGATCAGTCTCAAAAAATTATTCAAAGCCAGGCGTTGGTGGTAAGGTTGAGAGTGGCCTGGGCTAGAGTGAGGTCTGTACTGAAAAACAAGAAAGATAGAAAACAGATGCTGTGCAAAGCTTTGATATAAAAACTCACTTTGCTCTGTGCCTTATTTTCCTCTGCTGGGAGACAAAGTAAGACCTGACGCTCATGATCGACACAGCTGCTTAGGCCAGCGTGGTCCCTCTGGCCTGTCCCTGAGTCTCAGGAACTGGCTCTCCTCACCTCCCCACCCTATCCCCTTTGAGGACTGAGGGAATCTGGCTTTGGCATGTCAGATTAGAATCTCAGTTGACGTTTGAAGATTACGGGTTGTAGAGTTAGTCTTTGATTCCTGAGCAAGCTTCAGACGTTGACCTTATCCACCCATGAATGGGCAATGATGTGGATGGAGGGCTAGTCATCCTTCGGGCACATGCTCAAATAGCATTATTTCCCAAAAGGCTTATCTGTTTTGCCCTACCCCCTGTGTCCCAGTGTTCCTGTCTGAATCCTGGTTCTCTGTACTCAAGCCTCCTGTGTCACTGGCATGTGGAGAGGGCCCAGAAGCTTTGCTTGGCCTTACATGGCCTTTCCAGTGTGGCCACATGCTCTCTGGGCCATGTTGCGGGGAGATCCCTTTTCCTCAATTGTACATGGACTATCCACAGTTGCACTCTATGCTGGCTTTGCAAATACATGACTTAGTGCCTGTCTGCCGTTGGCCTCATCTGAGGCTCTCCACCATCAGAATGTTCAGTTTCCACAGAGCTGTATGCACAGCCTTCCTTCTCCAGCCTGCTTTGCAGGGCCCTCGGCCTCTCCCATGCTGCTCTGTGCCCTCTGGTTCCACTAAAGTGAGATCCCATTGGGACTCTGGAAGGGTAAATCTGTTAGTAGAGTGTCCCTTGGCCCAAGCCTGTGCAATGGAGTGGGCGGGACCACCCTGACCTTGTGGCATTGACTGCCATCTACCTGCCCCACAGATCCACATGGTGTACAGTAAGCGCTCTGGGAAACCCCGTGGTTACGCCTTCATCGAGTATGAACATGAACGAGACATGCACTGTGAGTACCTGTGCCTTTACCTTCCTTCTGACCCTCTCACCTCTGCTTCCCGGCCTCTGCCCCCGTCGTCTGTTCCCTCCCCGCCATACCTCACTTTAGCATTGTCTCTTCTCCCTCTGTTTCTGATATATCTTTTTTTTTTTTTTATATATATACACGTGTTTTTTAAAAATCAAAAACCAAAATCCCCCACAACGTGTGTGTGAGTCCAGGGAGGTAAGTGTCACACGTTGAGCCTCGGGCCAGAAGGCACTGGGTGAGGTGTGGGGCTGCTGGACGTGGGGGGAGGCGTCGGATTTGGGGATCTTAATTCCCCAAAAGGCCTCCATTGGAGTTGGGGGCCACCAGGTTGGAGTGACAGCTGGCCTTTGAACCAGCCCTTTCCTCCCCCAGTAGAACTGGACTGGGCCACCCGACCCTCCACCTCCCTACCCCAGGCCCCACCCAGTTCTCATCAAGCAGTGATCTGGTGGGCATGCTTAGCACCCGCCTCCACAGCTACAAAGCCCCATTGAGGCTGCGCGGCGTCCACTTGGGCAGGGCTGGGTGGGTGGGGGTGGGCAGGGCTGCGGCGTGTCCAGGGGCCGCCGTATTAATTGACTGTTCTTATTGTCACTGCAGCCACCACGCAGCTGGCTTGCAGCTGATGCTTACGCTCCCCTTACAACACCTCAGTGTATGGTTGGTATAAGGGTTTGTATCATGGGTAAGATCACAGCACCGCACACCAGCCCAGCTTAGCCAGGCAGCTTAGGAACAGCGAGGCCTCCCTTCCCACCCTAGTCACCTTTCAGTCTCCCTTTACCCATAGCCCTTTCCTCATTTGGGTGCCCTCTACCCCTTTTGCCCCCATCCACATTTTTCTGATAATCTCACTGATCCCAAGGGGAATGGTGGACCTCGGTGGGAGAGGCACTGGCCTCTATCCATAGTCGGGCTCCACCCAGCCCCTGGTAACCTGGGGCCATGTTGGCAATCCTCAGGCTGGGGTATTCTGGGCCAGGGCTCTATCTGGAGCCCTTTAGCCTGACCCACCCTCCCTATGACTTCTCTGGGGTTGTCACCATAGTGGTCTTGGAGAGACTCTGGCTTTTAGTTTGGAGTGCTGTGTCCCTTCTCTCTTCCTTGGCATGGTGGGGGCCTCTTGAGGGCAACTGACCTCAGTGCCTGAGCTCCCCAAAGTGCATGGATTTGGGTTTGGGGTATGGGAGGGGTGGAACAGGCGTCAGACAATGGAGTGTGGCAGTTTTTATTGACCCTGTACTGAGGCGGAAGAGAGGGAAAGAGAGAGAAGCCTAGACTGACACATCACATGGTCTTGTTGCTGTTCTCTGGGTTGGGCCTCTCCTGGGGTTTGGGATGGGGAACCTGAGCAGGGTTCCTGTACTTGACTGACCTCAGTTCTCAAGTTCCCTCCCCTCTCACTCTACTCTGGGATTGGGGGCCAATCGGCCCCTCCTGAGCATGGGAAGCATCCTATTTCCTGGATCCCAGGGGTGTCCCCTTTGTGCCAGCCTCCGCTGCTGCCACTAGTGGGCGGGCATGTGGAATTGGAGGTGGAAAAGCCTGACCCCAGTGCTGAGTTGGGCCTGTGCATAGCGGAGCATGACATTTCAAGTAGTGGTGAGGCTGCAGGTGCTTTGAGGCCTCGAGGCCTGATGTTTAAGGTCAAGCAGGATAGACCCAGCCCAGGCTCAAGTCACTCCTCTGTGAGGCTAAGGCCCCTTTGCTTCCTTTACCCACCGGTCTCTAGGTGATGTGGGAAATATAGTCTCTCCCTCAGGGCTCCCAAGACTTGGCTACCTTCCCTGTAGCTTTAGCTACCCCCATGGTGGTGGGTGTGGGGTCTGTGTGAGTGCTCAGGTAAGCTTGGGGTCTCCAGGTAAGCGTCCCGTGTCCCACCCCCACCCCCGGGAAGCCCGCCTCCTCGCCAGGCCCCCAGGAGTTGCCGAGCCCCCCCCATCCCGCTCGGTTTGGACACCCGCAAGGCCGGCATCGGTAAATGGCACCTTTTTCTCTTCCTCTGGTTTTTATTGGGGGGGAGCGGGCAGGGGTGGGGCAGGGTATTGTGGTTGGTGAGCACAGTCCCTTAGGCCAGGGCTGGGACCTGGACAGGGTCTTTTTGGCCTTCTGAACATCCCTGCCTGATCACAGGCCTGGACTCTGGGCCTTCCCACTATGTCCTATGCTCCTTAACTTCCCCGAGGGCTCATGCTGGGCTGTGTGCCCTGCTGGCCATTGAGCTTGGCCTGGAGGACAGAGCTGGCCAGGCTAGGTGGTGGCAGGGTCAGTCTGCTCAGGTAAGGCAGGGATTTTGAGTAGCACGGTCCTTGGAGGCCCCTGGGGAGCTCAGCACCCACCTCTATCTGTCCCTGCCAGTTCCTTACAGTCTCCACTCCTGTTCATTTCTGTTCTGATGTCTGTTTCCTCGCACTGACCTCCCTGTGAAAACACAGAAAGAAAAGAAAACTGGTGTGGCCTGGGTGTGGAGGGGCCCAATGGGCCTCCTGCCTCAGCATGGTGTTTAGGGTGCATGCCTGGGTGTGGAGGAGCCCTCCCCACAGCAGAGGCCAGCATTCAGCTAACCTCCAGTTTCTTTGCAGCAACTTTGGCCATCCTGGCAGGAGGGGGCTGCTCCATCATATGGGAGTTGGGGGTGGCCAGGGTGAATATTTGCCCCCCAATGGCAGTTGGGGGTGCCACTGAGGAACCGGGCTGGATGGAGCAGGCCCTTCGGGGTGGGACGAGGGCTGTCTGGCTGTTGGTTGCCTGGCTGACTGGTGGTAGTGTGAGTGTGTGTGCAGATGGGTTTGCGGGGCAGGGATGCTGTTGCATGGATCCTTGTCTGACTAGAGCACCTTCTGGGGAATCCCCCTCCCCCACATCTGTTGCAGCCGCTTACAAGCACGCAGATGGCAAGAAGATAGATGGCAGGAGAGTCCTTGTGGATGTGGAGAGGGGCCGCACTGTGAAGGGCTGGAGGCCCCGGCGGCTAGGTGAGTGCCCTGTGTCCCTGGGCCTGTGTTTGTGGATCATTCTGCTTTCGTTGTCCCCAACCCCCTCTGCTTTCAGCTTGTTTTCTCTTGTCCTCTTCATGGCTCTAGACACTGGTGTACACACAGGCACCTACACATGAGCATCCATGCTACCCTGGTCTTTCCTGGGTGAGTGAGTGACCAGCAGCTGCTCCTCTGCATTGGGAGTAACTTCAGCGCTGACCTCAGCCACCTTGCACCAAGTGTACTTGCTTTCAGGCTAGGTTTGAGGGTGTTTGCTCTCGTTTTCACTGCATGGTTTCTTCATTCACTCCCAATTTCACATCTGGAGCAAGAGAGAAGAGCCTATGTATGCTCTGACCTTGCAACTGACCCTACATACTGCCTTTATAGTTATCATTGGCGATCTCTGTCAGGGTTGTTACTGTGGCAAGTCTGGAAATACATTGAGGGTTTTGAAGCATGAGGGAAGGAAGGACCTAGTGATGCGGGGCTCTTGTCTCTGTCCCAGGCCCACGATGTCAATGGGTCCTCACCAAGGGGACTTTGAGGCTAGAGGTTGAGAGATTGTGGACAATCTAATGGCTCAGCATTAGGCTCTGCCTGGGATGCAAGTCTTGTGTGCTCGGTGTCACTGTCTCGAGCAGTATTACCTGGCTTTGCTTTCACCTGTGCTGAGTTGACTTAGCATCTCAATCCCCAGAGGCCTCCAGTTCTTAGAAAAAGAGTGAGTACTCGAGAATTTGTGCTGTGCTAGGAGTTTCCTGAAATGTCAGCCACAAGCCAGTTGTCTTGGTGTAAAGACTTGCTGAGAATGTGATAGTTTGGTTCACTCACAGGCAGACATGTAACCTTTGTGAAACTTTGCATCACTTTTCCATCTGAAGTGTATGGAAGTTTTATTACTTGAATATGGTTCTGAGAAAGGGTCTCGACATGAAGCCCAGGGGCCCTCAAGCTCATGATGATCCTCCTGCCATACTCTTCTGAGTGCTGAAATTATATGCCTGGCTCTTTATTTTTAAAGAATGAGATGTTTCTCCGGGCGTTGGTAGCACATGCCTCTAATCCCAGCACTCAGGAGGCAGAAGCAGGCGGATCTCTGTAAGTTTGAGGATAGTGAGTGCCAGGACAGGCTCGAAAACAATACAGAGAAGCTCTGTCTCAACAAAACAAAACAAAAAAAAGAATGAGATGTTTGTTTAGCTTGGTTTCTGAGGTTTCGGTCTCTGGCCTCACTGGTTCTGTAGATTCTGGACTAGAGTGGTGGAAGGTAGGTGCTCCCCTAGTGTGCAGAGAGTGAGTGTGTTTCTTTTTAAAGATGCTGTTGACATCCTCTTGTTTGATGGCCTAGCCCACTCTTAAGTTGTGATCCGGCACTGGAAGTCTGGGTCCTGCTTTGTAGTGGTCCAGCCTAGTTTAACAGCCTGGCATGTGGCTGACCTCTCCGCTCTCATGTGAGGAGCCTTCCTTGCTAAGTCACTGGGAGCAGTGGCTCATTAGTGGGTACCCACTTGAAAGATACCTAGTGGTATTGGTCAGGTGGTCAGGTACATACCACCTTTCTAGACCAAGCATTAAATCTGCAAATTCAGCAAAGTCCCTCTTTTGTGGCACTTCAGGGTCTGAAGAGGTGTGGTTGTGGTTTTCTTGCTCAGTTGGTGAGCTTGAAACCAGCCTGACAGGTGCTGGCGACCTATGACAGTTCAGTGGAGCAGCATAGTGTGTTGATGAGGGCAGGATCTGAGTTGGTGCTTTGAGACTGAGAGGGAAGTAGACACTAGAGACTCGAGGGAAGATAAATGTAAGGTTTATGCTATGCCTGTTGTGGGGAGCAGGGCAGCTGAGGAGGCTGGAAATGAAGGGTCTCCTGGGGAGTGGGGTGTGTCAGGTCTCTGAGAACAAGGTCTCACTGTGTAGCCTTGGCTGGGGTGGGGCTCATTGTGTAGACCAGGCTGGGCTCACACTCAAGATGCACCTGGCCCTGTCTTCCCAAGTGTGGGACTGAAGAGGTGACTCCATGCCTAGCTTCTTCCAGCTTCCCTATCAAGCCACACTTTGTCTGCACAAAAGCCCCAGGCGCTAGTGTGCTAGTGTAGTCCCAGGTGAGGTAGACTAGCCACCTGAGGAGCCGTGAAGGGTCTCTTAGGTGTCTCTGAGCCTGTCATGAAAACAGGCTATTCTGTGACGCTAGGGCATGGAATGATTGGCATGGGATTGTGCCCATGCCCATCAGAAGAGGTACTTGGTTTCTGTCAGCTACTTAGGAGCCCCTCTCAAATTTGCCATTTGTGCTCCGTTCACTGACCTTTGTGTGCCTTTGCTTGACCCATAGGAGGTGGCCTTGGTGGTACCAGAAGAGGTGGGGCAGATGTGAACATCAGGCATTCGGGCCGAGATGACACTTCCCGATATGATGAGAGGTAAGCTTGGGCACCCGGTTTCGTGGGACAGAGCTGTCATGGGGCATCCCGCCACACACACACCGCTAACCTCATGTAGGCCGGGCCCCTCCCCGCTTCCACACAGGGACCGGGACCGGGACCGCGAGCGGGAGCGCAGAGAAAGAAGCCGAGAGCGAGACAAGGAGAGAGAGCGGAGACGCTCCCGCTCTCGGGACCGGAGGAGGCGCTCCCGGAGTCGAGACAAAGACGAGCGGCGCCGTTCCAGAGAGAGGAGCAAGGACAAGGACCGAGACCGCAAGCGACGAAGCAGTCGGAGTCGGGAGCGAGCACGCAGGGAACGGGAGCGAAAAGAGGAGCTTCGAGGTGGCGGTGGCGGTGGTGGCGGTGGCGGCGACATGGCTGAACCATCTGAAGCTGGTGATGCAGCTCCTGATGATGGGCCTCCTGGAGAGCTTGGCCCCGATGGCCCTGATGGGCCAGAGGAGAAGGGCCGGGATCGAGACCGGGAGCGACGTCGGAGCCACCGGAGTGAGAGGGAACGCCGCCGGGACCGAGACCGCGATCGGGATCGAGAGCACAAACGGGGGGAGCGGGGCAGTGAGCGGGGCAGGGATGAGGCCCGGGGTGGGGGTGGCAGTGGTCAGGACAATGGGCTGGAAGGGCTAGGTAGTGACGGGCGAGACATGTACATGGAGGCAGAAGGTGCTGATGGGTACATGGCCCCAGAGAATGGGTATCTGATGGAGGCGGCACCTGAATGAAGAGGTTTCCTGTTTTGTGGACATGCTCCTACTCTGCTGTCTGCCTTCCTAGCCTTCCCACCATGGCTTATCTCTGAGGGTAGAGGTCTTTTGTTTTTTGTTCTGGTCCCTTGATTTAAAAATAAAATTAATTTCCTGTTGATAATGGGCACTTAGTGTCTCACTGCACTTGTTCTCTTCCCAGAAAAATGTCCCTTTATATTGTCCAGCCACCTCGTGTGCTGATTACAGTGCTCATGTGCTCTAGGCCACCAGGGCTGCTCAGCAGGTGAAATAGGGAAGCCCTTACCTTCGGAACAAGCGACAGTGCCAGCCAGGACGGGACAGGTCTATGGTCAGGAAGCATGCCTGGTCGTAAGTTTGCTAATGAAATAGCCGTCTTCTGGACAGAAGACAAAGCTGGGAGAGCTTTGAGTCTGCTGATCCCTGAGGAGGCAGTGGCTAGCTTGGCACAGTCCTGAAGAAAGGCTGAAGGTAGTCCATTTAGATACGACTGACAGGACTCCAGTCTACATATACGAGTGTGAGCAGATAGCTGAGAAACAGCATGAGACACAGATCGCTGTGCTGAAAGAAGCCGACTCACTCGTGTGGGCCTCTTCCATGTGGCAGGTAGGCCCATGGCTTGTGTAAGAGTGCCTCGTTGTGAAGCCTAGGGCGGTGAAAATTGTGAAAGGTACGGAGAATGGTGGAGATATGGCTACCCTTAAGGAATTGATAATGATGAGGCTCATGCCACACGGGATGTTTGTCCTCAAGTGCTGGTGACTTTGTGGGTTTTGATGGGCATGCCCCAGTAGAGGAAGTAAGTCAGTGTCTGGGGTAGGTTCTTGGGGATGTGTTGTGCTGTGTTTCCTGTTCGTCATGAGCTCCTGCCAGGTGTGGGCCCGAGCTCCTGTGGTGAATGATCATGAAGCCATCCTCGGATTGTGTGTGCCATGTGTTGGTATAATTTATTCCCCCTGGGGAAATGGAAAATGTAACTCAGACCAAATATCCAAGCTCTGCTGGGTGAACAGATTTATTGGGATTTCTTTTAGGGGAGAGAAACCCTTCCCAAAAGATGTTGTGCATGTATTGATTGTCTCAGTTAAGGGTGTGGTGACATCCTTGTTTTGGGGGATGTCAACAGTGTGTCCCTTCCCCTCCCAGCTGTCACTGTACTGTACTTTGTGGATCATCACAGTGTTGCTTTCAAAATGGGTGCTTATCGTTCTTGCTGGTGGGAATAGTCTCTATATCCATGGCCTTGGAAAAGTTGTAGAAATGTTAAACTCTTGTAATATGCTGGTGAAGCCCGTGTTCACCCCTGAGCTGCTCAGTATGATACTGAGAGCCCTCAGAATCTCATCATATTGAAGTGTGAGATTTCAGCAACCACACTGTTCTGGTGGAGTGCCTTCCACCTCACCTCACCCCCTGGCCACTAGGAGACAGACCAGACTAGGAAGACAGTGGGTGAAGGATTTAGGCCATCAGCATTCAGCATCTACTTGAAATTTCTCAGGCTTGTTAGGAGGACTTGTGTGTGGGACAAGGAAAATGGTTGGTAGAAGATGGGCCATTGAGGTGAAGCTAAATCAGATAAGGGAAAGTGAATTAGCAAATCTGAGGTTGACAAAGTTGTTTTGTTTTTTATGGCACGCTACCCTAGCTGTCCTGGAACTTGCTGTGTAGATCAGGCTAGCCTCATAGAGATTTACCTGCTTCTGCTTCCATTTCCTGAGTGCTGGGATTAAAGGTAGGTGCCACTACACTCAACCCTTAGGTCTGTAATTTAGTAGGTGAGCCGGGCATGGTGGCAGAGGCAGGAGGATCTCTATGAGTTGGAGGCCAGCCTGGTCTCCAAAGTGAGTTCCAAGACTGTTACACAGAGAAACTTAAAAAAAAAGTCAATACAATTGCTGTTGTATTTGATACTTGGAAAGAAGTGGAGAATGTAGGGGACAAAATGGAAGTTGAAATAGCATCTCAGAACACAGCTTGGCCCCAAAGAATGTCAGAGGCAGATATCAGGCAAATATGAATTAACCCGAAAGCTGTACACATGTAAGAGTTCACCAGAGGGCGCTGGTCTCCTTGTGCTATATTGTATCACATACACAAAGTCATAAATAAGTTCACAGAAGGGAAAGGTGAGCAAAAGTAGGTATCATAGTAATACCTAGGCCAACAAGCAGAAGCGGTGAGTTTGACACAGAACCAACTTGCAGTGTCTGTCAGCCTGCTTTCAGAGGGGTCAAAGGATGGAGTGTTTGTTTATACCCCACACCACGCTTTTCTGAGATACAGTCTCACGTACCTTTGCTTGATTTGAAACTTAATATATAAGCCAGCTTGGCTTCTACCTGTCTAGTGCTGAGATCACAGATGTGTGGTACCAAACCCAGTTTATAGGGTACTTGGGGTGGAACCCAGAGCTTTGTACAGTCTTGGCAGGTGCTCTACCAGTGGAGCTACATCCCTAGCTCCATTGTTCAGGGCTGTCTGCTTTGTTTTTTAAAGATGCATGTGTTTTTGTACCATTTTATTTATTTATTAAGATTTATTTATTTACTGTGTATACAGTGTTCTGCCTGCAGACCAGAAAAGGAACCAGCTCTCATTACAGATGGTTGTGAGCTACCGTGTGGTTGCTGGGAATTGAACTCAGGTCCTCTGGAAGAACAGTCGGTGCTCCTCTCAGCCGTCTCTCCAGCCCCATATTGCTCAGGGTTTTAAAAATACTTTTAATTATGCGACAGGCTCCAAAGCAATACAGAGAAACCTAGTCTCAAAAACAAAACAAAAACAAAAAAAAAACCAACTTGATTATGTGTGTTGTTTTGTTTTTCAAGACAGGGTTTCTCTGAGGCTTTGGAGGTTGTCCTGGAACTCTAGTAGACCAGGCTGGTCTTGAACTCAGATTCACTTGCCTCTGCCTCCCGAGTGCTAGGATCAAAGGCATGTACCACCACCGCCCAGCTTTAATTATGACTGTTCCTTCGTGTCTGTGTGGGTATGTGCACATGAGTTCAGGCGCCATGAGAGACTGCAGATGTCAGATTCCCTGAATCTGGAGTCACCTGATGACAGGAACCCACTTAGGGTCCTTAGCAGAACAGAAGGCTGCAGTCACCTCTATCCCCAGCCAGCAGTGTCTGCTTCCTGAACAGCAGAGGGATCTCTTCACGGCACTTGAAGAGGGACAAGCGGCTCAGTGGCTTCATGTCTGTCTTGGAGCACTGCCAGGGTTATTGTTTCAGGGTAAGAGGCGTGTGATTAAGCCGTCCTGGCTAAGGCGTAGTTGAGCTCATAATGAACTCTGGGCCCCCAGTCTGTCCTGAAAAGTTCTTATGTGTTCACTTCAGCGTTGAGAGTGAAACCTAACATGAGGGATCATTTCTCCAGCTGGGGCGGGGCCTGTCCAGTTTGACTTTGCTTGTTCCTGGGACTCAAGGTGGCTCAAAAGGGTTAAGGACAATAGTCTACCTCAACTAAAGATAGGGAGGCAGTTCTGTTCAAGTTGTTGCTTCTGAAGCCAGGCATGGTGGCCGAAGCCTTACCCCCATTCTTGGAAGGCTGAGGTAGGAGGCCAAGGTCAAGGCCATCTTTGGTTATCTGATGAGATGGGTAGTTAGGGAAGGCAGGCTCAGTGATGTTTTGTCACACTGCTACTGTCCAGAGGACTATGGTAGAGAGCTGGAGAAGCCTGCTCCCACTCTGCTCTGCCCTTTAACACCCTTTTCTGTGACCCCCACATCTCCATCCAGCTAAACCAGAATCCTGTAACTCAGTAACCTTCAACAGCATTCCTTATCCCCACCACCCCTCTCTAGGACACCCCCTCTTCTCACGCCTCCTTACCTGCCTGCTTCCTCCTTTCCTTATTCCTGCGCTCATGTCCCCTGGTTTAATTAACCCCTGTACCCAAAATGCAGAGACAGTAGTAGCATCTTTTGACCTCCAGTTCCCAGGCCTCCTTTCAGACATCACAGGCTCCAGTTTCCAGGCTTTTATTTCATAAAGCATCTGTAATCTAAGCTGGCCACCAACTGATCTTCCTGCCTGCACAGGGCTGCGCTTCCAGAAGTACACCATCACACCAGGGTTATGCAATGCTGCAGACTGAACCCAGAGCAGGTATCCTATCAGCTGAGCTACATTCCCAGCCCAACCAGTCTTCTCAAATTGAAAAGATCTGCAAGCGCTCCCTCACACAGCCACCCTCAGAACAAGGTAGCCACTGTGCACCTCAGTACTCTCCACCTCTCAACCCATACGGGAGTGCTACACGTTAGTCTACCGCATCTTTCCTCCTCCTTCTGCAATCCAGACGCCTGCCTTCGGATACACATACGGCCATCTCATGTCCCTCTTAGGGATTTATATGAAACTAGAAATCCATCATGCAAATGGCAATACAAGACCACTGTTGTGTCATCCTGACTGCCCAGCTTCTTGGGCACTTGTGCTGACCTAAGCTTTATGGCTCATTGACTATCTTCAAGGATCTCAGTGAACATGAAGGTCCCTGCTCAGATCTGTCTCTGTGTATAGACAGGGTCTCTATGTATCCCTGGTTGGCCTGAAACACGCAATTATAGATGAGGCTGGCCTGGAAATCTGTCTCTGGAGTGCTGAGATTAAAGGTGTGGACCATTAGGCTCTGTTAGTGTGCGTGCCTATAGCTGAAGGTGACCTTGAACAGAGTTCTGCTCTTCCTGCCTCCATTTCAGAGTTGGGATTACAGGCGTGCACTACCTACCTACCGCCCATGATTTATGTGCTGCTGGGGGTGCGTCCCAGAGTCTTGAGCATGCTAGGCTAGCACCCTACTGAGTTACATCTTCAGCTTCGGATTTTATTTTTCTGGTTTCTGGAGACAGGCTCTTGATTATATATATATATCTCCCAGGCTTCCAAGTCGCAAGGTTACTCTTGTAGGTCCTTGGAGTCCTGAGAAACCATGCCTCTGTGGTCTTGTGAGTGTGGGAATGAGGGGAAAGTGCCGAAAGAGCACAGACATGCTATAAGGAGCAAAGCACCCCGACGATGCAACGGGAAGATCGAGACCAGAAAAATCCCACGCGTGTGGTAGTGATGAGGGGCATCATCGGGAGCCAGGCGCAGAGGACGAAGGTCTTGCAAGACTTCCAGAGTGGGCGGGGCCACCGCGTAGCACCGCCTTACCGCCAGTGCTGAGGGCAGGAGCTTGAACTGTTTGGTAGCCTGTGGGCGGGGCCTCGCGCTGCGCCTCCTCCTGGCCGGCGCCGGGTGGGCGGGGCCTCGCGCTGCGCCTCCTCCTCGCCGGCGCCGGGTGGGCGGGGCCTCGTGCTGCGCCTCCTCGCCGGCGCCGGGTGGGCGGGGCCTTGCGCTGCGCCTTCTCCTGGCCGGCGCCGGGTGGGCGGGGCCTCGCGCTGCGCCTCCTCCTGGCCGGCGCCGGGTGGGCGGGGCCTCGCGCTGCGCCTCCTCCTCGCCGGCGCCGGGTGGGCGGGGCCTTGCGCTGCGCCTTCTCCTGGCCGGCGCCGGGTGGGCGGGGCCTCGCGCGGCGCCTCCTCGCCGGCGCCGGGTGGGCGGGGCCTCGCGCGGCGCCTCCTCCTCGCCGGCGCCTGGGCGGGTGGCTCGTGTTGGCAGCTGATATGGCTGCGCTGGTGGAGCCGCTGGGGCTGGAGCGGGGTAAGCGCTCCCGGGGCAGGGGGAGGGGGTCCAGTCTGGCCTCTGGGCTCTGTGGGCCACGCCAGCCAGGCAGATGCCGGGGGCGGGTGTAGTCAGGGTGGGCGGGGCGCGACCTGCGGTCCGTGGGCGTGGGAGGGTCTGGGGCGGAGCGCCCCAAGAACACCCCGCTTGGGGTTGGGGTCCAGGGGACCTGCGGGCCGGGTCGATCGCTTCCAGCCTGACCTCGGTCGCCCTTCCTGCTGTCCTCGGGTGACTTCGCGGTCCCCACCGCATTCTGCAGACGTGTCCCGGGCCGTGGAGCTCCTGGAGCGGCTGCAGCGCAGCGGAGAGCTGCCCCCGCAGAAGCTGCAGGCCCTGCAGCGGGTCCTGCAGAGTCGCTTCTGTTCTGCCATCCGCGAGGTGAGCTCCTTGGTACTGTGAGTTGTAGTTCCTTGAGCTGTGCGGCGGAGGCAACCGCGGGCAAGCGGACGCAGACAATTTGTGTCCGAGGCTGTGGACTGGCATCTCCCTAATGTTGCTGCGTCCCCTACCCCCCAGGTGTACGAGCAGCTCTATGACACGCTGGACATCACTGGCAGTGCCGAAGTGCGGGCTCACGCCACAGCTAAGGTAGGCGACTGCCCCCACAGCTCTGGGTGACCACGAAAGTCACAGTGCCCTCCCAAAGCGGTCTGTTCCCCTGATTCTCATTTGCCCATCTCTGTTCCACCCTATGAAAATTTATTTATAATACTCTTTAAATAACTGCACATTTTTAACTTGAATGCACAGGAGATTCTCTTTAGCAACAGGCATGGAAACTGGCCTCACTTTCCTGCCGTGAAGATGACCCTAAAAGACAACCCAATTGGATGCCGTAAACAGGGCCACCTATCTGCAATGCCACACTCTTCTCGTTACTGCCTGCAAACTCAGTCCCCTCCTCAGCCCAGTATTGCCGGCTACTTTCCATTTGTCTGAAAACAAGATGGGCGGGTGCTAAGTCCCAGACATACCTGGGTGGACTTCCCTGGCTTGTGAGGAAAGTGTTCTCAGGCTCCAGCCACCACAAGGTGGCTTTCTGCTGAGCTGTGGCAGGATTCCCCTGCTTAACCTCTGTACTGGGGCTGGAGTGCCCTTACCTCAGGGGATCCCTCATACCAAGGCACCTTCTCTCTTTCAGGCCACGGTGGCTGCCTTCACAGCCAGTGAGGGCCACGCACATCCCAGGGTTGTGGAGCTACCAAAAACTGATGAGGGTTTGGGCTTCAACATCATGGGCGGCAAAGAGCAGAACTCACCCATCTATATCTCTCGAGTCATCCCTGGAGGCGTGGCTGATCGTCACGGTGGCCTCAAGAGGGGAGACCAGCTGCTCTCTGTGAATGGTGTGGTGAGTGGGGTTGAGTGGGGCAGCGCCGAGCAGTAAGGATGCTGCGGACAGTTGCTTTCCCTCCTCAAGAAGCACAGCCTTTGTAGATGCCCTGTGGGGTGCACTGCTGGCCCTCAAGGACTTAGGAGAGCCTGGCTAGGGTACCAGCCCAGTGTAGAGGGTGGACGTTTCTGCACGAGGGAGCTTCTGGATGAGAGCAGATAGGTCTGTAACTGCACTCCTCTGACATAAGGAGAAAGGTTGGCTCTGATAGAAGTCTGGGTCACCCAACATTCTGAAACCCCAGTGGCTAGAATCCAAGGAACACTGCCAAGGAGGTAGTCTGGCCAGAAAACTGGGTTTGTGTTCCTGGGCTGTGAGGACAGGAGGCTTAGGGGTGTAGATGGGCCTTTCTGGAAGGATGAAGACAGGTTTGGTGACCTGGTTAATCCACTAGGGATCCTAAGCTGTAGTGAGTGACACGGCAGGTTTTAGGGTGTGGGTGCTGAGTCTAAATTCACTGGCCAGCGGCAGGAGACTCAACCCTACCACCCATCTCACTATCCAGTGGTCCCATGTCCTGGGTAGGGTGGTATGGGCAGTGGTTTGGGCCAGCAGTCTGTGCGAGGCCTGCCCTGCAGAGTGTGGAGGGCGAACACCACGAGAAGGCAGTGGAGCTCCTGAAGGCCGCCCAGGGCTCAGTGAAACTGGTGGTCCGCTACACGCCTCGGGTGCTGGAGGAGATGGAAGCCCGCTTCGAGAAGATGCGATCTGCCCGTAGGCGCCAGCAGCACCACAGCTACTCGTGAGCCTCCAAGTGACCCACCCTCCCCACCCAACCTCAGACTCCCAAACTAGGCCTTCCTCCTTTATCCCTGACCCTTGACCCAAGGCCCTGGGCCCCTCTGACTTCCCTAATCGTAGAATCCCTGTGCCCGCTTTGCTGAACCGTTGTCTCCAGAACCTTACCCTTGAACATGCGCCACCGAACTCCTCTATGCCTAAACCTCCCCTGTCCACATCTTTGCAGGTCCTTGGAGTCCCGAGGCTGAAACCACAGAGCGGGACCCTCCTCCCCTGTACAGTAATATTTATTGTCACTGGCACCTTATTTAAAGATCTGTAACCCTCACCGAGTGTCTTGTGTGTCTGTCGCGAATATACTGGAATAGTGTCTGTGGAGGAGGGGTGAAGCTGGGGTTAAAACCAAGCTCTTTCCAGTGGGTAGCGAGATAGACGCAGCTCGAGAAGCTCTGAAGGCTGATGCTGGCCGGCTTCCCAGGGAAGCCCGGCCCAAGGCTGCGTCTATGTGCCAGGGCACAGCACTGAAGACCACCGTCCCCAACACTTAAGAGGTTCGTAAGGCGACGGCCTGGAAAGGTCCTTTACCGCGGGTCAGACGCGGGAGTCTCGAAACGCAGCTGGAGCCTGAGCGCTGCCTCTGTAGGCGTGGCGGAGCGAACCATCCGCTGGGGGAGCCCTAAGTGCGGCTGCACTGCCTGCTTGGAGGCAGGGATGGCGGGGTGGGGGGCGTGCGGTTCCCCGGGAGAGCGCAGGGGCGCGTGCGGAGTACCAGGCACCCGCCACCCACCCGTGGGCCACTCGTCTCCCCTCCCAACGGAGTCCATTCTTCCCGGAGCCGCCCTCCCTCGCCTTAAAAAAGATTCCCACCTTGAATGTTGACTTCCCATCCCGCCGCCCAGCTCTCCCATCCCGGGAGACGCGCGCCGCCGCGGGGACGCGGGGTCGCGACTCGCGCTCCACGCCGCGCGCTACGAGATCCAGGTGACATCATCCTCTGCCGGGCTCCGCCCCCATCCCAGGCCGCCGCACGCTGTGCGATTATTGGTCGCTGCGCCAAGAGTCCCGCCCCCAGCTCTCCGCCCGCGCGGCCCCTCCCTCCCGATGTGAAGGCGGGGCCTAGTTGCCGGCCGGCGCGGACGCCAATTCTCATTGGCCACTCAGCGCCGTCCGTCAGTCTCCTGTTAAAGGGGCCACGACCGCCTGGGATCGTGGGGGGGAGGGGGAGGGAGGAGAAATTTTTTGGGGGGGAGAAGGTGGGATTTGGGGGGGGCGCTGGTGGGCACCCCTGGATCTGGCGACCGCGGCCTCGCGGGGGGAGGCTGTACGGTGACAAGGGCAGGGGGCTATTTTAGGGAGTAGGAAGGCTGTGAGACCGCGAGGGGGAGGGGGGTCCCCAGCGCCGGAGCCGGAGCAAGAGACGCTGAGCCCGCGCTAGCGGCGCAGACAGGGCTCCAGAGCTCCAGATCCGGGCCCCGGCCGCCGCCAGGGGCCCCGCCCGGTGCCCCTACCCCACCCCGCGTCCCTACTGCAGCCCAGCTCCTCCCGCAGTCGCCGCGGACCAGGTAGGTAAGAGCCCGGCCCAGCCTGCCCGGCAGCGCCCACCCCGGGGACCCCTGGGCTGGCCTCCCCCACTCGCTTGCTCGAAATCCTGCATTCCCATCTGGATCCCGAGGGAACCCAGAGTCCAGATTACACAAGCCAAGCCAGGAGAGCCAGGCGTGTCCCTTCTCGGAGCCCAGAGTCCCCAGCCGAACCCTGGCATCTCAGGCGGGTTGCCTCCTTTCGCCTCCTCCAGGGCCCAGAAGCCTGGACCCCTCAGCCTAGATCCCTCCTCTGGGCCGGTCCTGGAAGCCCAGGCACTGGTCACCGCTGCGGGGCTACCTCTACTGCGTCCGAATCGTTCCCCTATTCGCGCCCCCCACCTTAGGGCTGCATCAGCCGGCAACGTTCCTGGGTCCAGGCCCGCGGCTCGCCCTGGAAACAGGCCCGCACTGGAGCTGTCCATGGTCAGCTCCCTCGGTAGCCTCTCCTCCCCCATCTCCTGCCACCGCCGCCAAGGAGGGGTTGCAGGCGGCGTGGGGATCCCCCCGCCGCGCCTTTGACCTGGGGATCCCCGGCGTCCCCCCTCGGGGCTGGGCCTCAAGGTTCTCAGGCCCATGTTTCGGCACCCTAGCTTTCCGAGACTCTAGCTTCTGCACTCATAGTCAGGGTTTTTGAATGTCCATACCCAGGCCACTTCAGAGACCTTGGCTTGGAGCCTCTGGAGCCCACCTGGTTCTGAAAGGCTGACAGTGCCCATGCATCTGCTGGCCCTGTGGAATCGCCGGCACCCTATTCAGCACCTGGGGAATCCAGATTCCCAGCCTTTGCCCACCCGGCCTCACTTAGCACCTAGTTTAACAACCCCCACCCCCACCCCGGTCAGACAAGGGTGCCCAGCCTCCTGGTACACCAGCACCTGCTTGCCGCCTTAGGGTCCTTCAGAAATCTGGAATGCAATTCCTCTGCTTCTATCCTCCTCCCCCCCTGGGAGATCTAGGCAAACACATCCAAACACATCTCAGGGACCCAGACTCTCAGACTGTGGCAAATGTCCCGTCCATCAGACGTCAGACCGCCTGCCCAGTCCTACACTCCCATCAAATATTGAGGTTCTAAGTCTTCGGCACCCTGTCCTTCACCTCTGCGTGGACCCGGGCTCTCCACTGCACTCCCAGCTTCAGGCCGTCACCATTCTGCCCACTTCACATCTTCCGTGGCCTTCATGAACTCACGTGCCTGTCACCTCAGGTGCCAGACTTCCAGGGTCTCCTCTCCCACTAAAGCTGTGGCTGATGTATTTCTGGCATCTCATTGCCTCTAGAGACCCATATGGTGATGTCTGATATTTCATACTCCAAGTACCAAACAGCCATCCCTTCCTCCAAGTGAGCTCTGTGGTCAGGGTTCATGAGGGAATCTGGAACCTACCAGCCATCTTCCTACATTTCTAGTTATAATGAGTCCTTTCCTTGTGTTATGTTCAAGATTCCAAGTTCCAGAACATTTCCAGATGATACATCTGTTCCATCTTCACCAAGGCGTGATCTACATTCTACACCACGTGCTAAATTCTAGGCGTCTTTTCCCACTTGCTTCCTCCCCATCCCCAACAAGCACGTTTTGCCATGTACCCCAGGCTGGCAGAGAACCAACTATGTTCACATTTTTGTTTCTCCTTTTCCTTCTCCTCTTTTCTTCTCTCTGATCTTTTCAAATACCCAGATAACATCCCTATGCCAATTTCTGTTCCCAGCCTTCTCCTCAGACGTGTCCTATATTTCTGGCTACTGGGGATGAGGGTGAAGCTCCGTGGTAGAGCGCTTGCCTCACATGGATGAGATCCAGGGTTTGCTTCCTAGCACGAGACAAATAACAAGGAAATCTTGCCCTACTCCCACCCCTGGGATAATCTATCCTGAGTTTTCATTTTAGATGTGTTTTATTTGCTGGCCCGCCATGTCTGCCATTGTCCTAGATTTCCTCCTTATCCCATGGATAGTCTAACTTAATAGGTGGCTTTCAGTGAAATACTCTACCACTCCTTGAACTTGCGCTATGAACTCTAGCTTGCACCAACTTTTAAAAGTGATTTGTTTATGTGCGTTGGTGTTTTCCTGTGTGGGTGCAGGTACAGACCGGTGTGAGCTTCCCTGTGGGTGCTGGGATTTGAACCCAGGTCCTCTGGAAGAGCAGCCAGTTAACTGCTGAGCCCTCTCCTCGGCCCCTGCAGCTTAAGATCCCAGGGAGTCTTCTCTTTTCAAGCCTCAGGTTCTAGGTCCCTTCCCCTCAATCCTTGGCTTCTTTCTTGTCCTTTCTGTGGTCTTAGCTTTGGTGTCAAATTCGTCCCTGGTAGAGCATAGGCTCCCGTCTGCATGTGCCACACTGGCATTCTGAGCCTGTCCTAGACTCCTTTCCAGCCTCGGCGTGTTCTTGTTTCCTGAACACTGCCCCTCTCCCCATTAGGGAATCTTTTGTATCTCTCTGTTGTTTACTACCCGATTTTTTTTGGTATATGTGTACACATGCCTGTGTGTGTGTGTGTGTGTGTGTGTGTGTGTGTGTGTGTGTGAGCATTTCCTCAGGCTAGTTTGTTTTTGTTTTTGTTTGAGACAGGGTGTCTCTGTGTATCTCTGGCTGTTTAGGCACTCACTCTGTAGACCAGGCTGGCCTCGAACTCACAGAGATCCTCCTGACTCTGCCTCCTCAGTGCTGGGATTAAAGGTGTGCTCCACCAATGCCAGGCATCTCAGGCTTGTTTTAAACTTGCAATCCTCCAGCCTCAACTGGGATCAGCTGTGGGTTCGACTCATATCTTGTGTCCATGCATTCATGCTGAGAAAGCTCTGAGTTATAGATTCTGACTTCTGAGCAGATTAACACTCTGTGTCATTTTGCTCACCTCTGTGATTTGGGTTCTTGGGTGACCCAGACATCTGCTTAAGCTGTCAGGTTGCTTTGGGCCAGTTTTACCTTCTGGACCTTGGCTGTAGCATAGGGCCCTCTAGTTAGGAAAAAATCAGCTCTTGCCGCAGTCTCATGTCATCTGTGCATGATGTAGCATCTTGGTGACATTGAATGTCCACTTTCTTTCTTTTAGAAATTTATCTGTATTTTATGTGCACTGGTGTTTTGCCTGCATGTTTGTCTGTGTGAGGGCGTCAGGAACCCTGGACCTGGAACAGGCAGGTGTGGGAGCCTTGCGGGTGCTCTGTAAGAGCAGACGGTTCTGTGCTCTCACCCACTGACCCATCTCTCCAACACGACTACCAACTTTCTTTCTCAGTGAATCTGAAGTCTACAGAAACTGAACTCACCCTAGGCTCTATGTGACCCAATTGTGGGTTTGGGCTCCCATGTTGGGGTGTAACCTAAAGGTGTCCTCTTCTCTCACAAACGTTTTCCTGAACTCGGTTTCTGGGAGGTGTAGTTTCAGACACAAAGGGGATCTGGGGACCCGGCTGCATTCAGCCCCCCTCTCCTCTCACAGGAACCCAAGGATCTCGTTCTAGGCTTTGATCACAGTTCTCGTTTGGGTGGAGTTGGGAAGTATCCAATCTCAAACCGGTTGGGCGGCTGCGTGGATTGGTGTGTCTGTGTGTGTGCGGTGGGTGGGAGGAGTGAAAGTCCCCCCTGCTTTCGGCCAGGCCAGATGGACCTGTTGGACCTGAAGAATTCCAGGCAGAGGCTCACTGGCCCTCCCTGCATCTCCTCCCATCCCTGCATCTCCTCCCAGTCCCCAGCCAGGGGACCCAAGTCCTGCCTTCTATAAATCCCGCCCTTTTCTCCTCCCACACTCCTGGTTAACGCCTCACGAGGGCGGGGCTGGAGGAGCATCCCAGGACGCCTAGATCCCGAGTGTGGGGAGAAGGGCCCACAGCGTTGTGGGTCTTGCAGGTGACCTAGAGCCAGTAGGAGTAAAGAGGTGGAGACTGTCGGGGGCCCAGACACCTGTGACCAGAAGCAATGATTCAACCCTGCTCCCTGTTACGCATTTCTGTGTTTTTGAGAAAGGGTCTAATGTAAGCCAGGCTGGCCCGGAATTCCCTAAAAGCTGAGGATGACTTTGAAATGCTGATCCTTTTGACTTCACTGCTCAAGTACCGGGATTACAGGCATACACCATTTTGCCTGGCTTAGCAAATGGATATTTTATTTTATTGGTATGGGGATCCAACCCAGAGTTTCACGTTGTGCCAAGCATGTGTCTTACCACTGAGCTATGACTCCAGCTCTCCTGCTGGATTTTACTATTATTTTTGCAAGTGGAGTGTTTGTCTTTAGATGATAGAGAGATGCGCAAATCACAGCCTAGTGACCTAATTCAGTATCTGAAGCCCCAAGAATTTTTCAAGGTGTGGTTCTGGTTTGGGTCTCAGTTTCCTCATCAATGCAGTGGGTTGAGGATTCAAAGCCGAGCACCAAAAGGTAAAGGTTAGTTTTAACCCACTCAGCCAGTGGTTACTGGTCCCCCGGGGGCCACACTTTGGTTTGCTACCATTGTCTGGCGTAGCTAAGCCTTGGCATCCCAAAATGCTTTTACCTAAGAAGTCCCCGCTGTTTACCTAAGGGCAATGGATCCCCAGTTTATCTAAGCCATGATTACAAAGGACAGGTCCCGCTCTTGGGGGCCAGCGATTAATTACCCTGCCTCCCCACCACGTGGCTGTACCTCAGTTTCCCCATTTCATGATCATCTCGGCTGAGCTCAGCTCCCCTGTGCAATCACTGAATCGGGCCCCAGGGAGACCACTCTAGCAGCGCCGCAGCTAGTGTGCCCCCTCTGCGCACCCGCAGGCCCGCACCGCCGCCATGATGTGCGAGGTGATGCCCACCATCAGCGAGGATGGCCGGCGGGGCTCGGCGCTGGGCCCGGACGAGGCGGGCGGTGAGCTGGAGCGCCTCATGGTCACGATGCTCACGGAGCGCGAGCGCCTGCTGGAGACGCTGCGCGAGGCGCAGGACGGGCTGGCGACGGCGCAGCTGCGGCTGCGCGAGCTCGGCCACGAGAAGGACTCCCTGCAGCGGCAGCTCAGCATCGCTCTGCCTCAGGTTGGGCGGGGCCGGGGCGGGGCCTAAGGGCAAGGGCGGCCTGGATGGGCGGGCCATGAGGAAGGGAGCATGGGATTGGCTCACTTTGGTGGGCGGGTCTTAGCGGCACGAGGGCAGGGCTTATGGAGAAAGGGCGGAGCCTGGAGGACAGGCCGATTGGGAGAGGCGGGACTTTATATAAAGGAAGGGCGGGGCCTGAGCGGCTGGCAAATCAGGGGTCGCTGGGGAGGCGGGGCTTGGGCGGCAAGAAGGGTGGGGCTTAGCAGGAGGCAGGGCCTGGGAAGTAAGAAGAGTAGGGTTGCGGGGCTGTGGTGGCGCACTCGGGAGGCAGAGGCAGGTGGGTCTCTGAGTTCGAGGCCAGCCTGGTCTGCAGAGCGAGTTCCAGGACAGCTCCAAAGCTACTCAGAGATTCCTGTCTCGAAAAACTAAAATAAAAATAAATAAGAGTAGAGAGTAGAAGGTAGGAGGTGGCTAGGAGGGGTGGTGCCAGGCATCTCTGGCAGGCAGGAGTTTGGAATTGGCTTACCGTTGGTGGGCGGGCCTTGTCATCGAGATGGGCGTGGCTTAGATGGAAGGGCGCCAAGAAAGTTGAGGCTTAGCAGTAAAGGAGAGGCCTGAGCATCAAGAGGAGGTGTGACCTAATCAGGACATTGCAATGGGTTCAGAGCAACAAAAGGGAGGAAAGTTGGTCCCGAGGGCGAGGTTTGAGCTGCTGGAGGAGCAGGACATTGGGAGGGTCAGTCTTGAGCGGCTGGAGGAGGTGGGGCCTAGCCAGGGGGCGGGGCCTTCAAATTCTCAGGGAATAACTGAGCCGACCGTGTGATTCTACCCACGCCTGGACAGGAGTTTGCGGCTTTGACAAAGGAGCTTAACTTATGTCGGGAACAGCTTCTAGAGAGAGAAGAAGAGATCGCAGAGCTGAAGGCGGAGCGTAACAACACCAGGGTGAGGGCTGTTGGCGATGGGGTCTAAGCTGGATGGGGCACAGGGTGGTGCCAACCAACCTATCTCTTTCCAACACCGAATTTTCCATCTCGCGCTCAGCCTCCTGGATCATTCGCTTCCTGTGTTCCCATCGATTTTCTCTGGCCTGACTTTTCTGCTTCCTTGTATCTATCATACCTTCCTCGCCTTCACCTCTGTGTGGTCCTTGCGTGCGCCACCGTGTCATCCCTTTCCTTGACCCCACCTTTTCTCCCTTGCTTCTTTTCCTTGACTCGGTGTCCTTTTCCTTCCAGCTCCTTTTGGAACACCTTGAGTGCCTCGTGTCCAGGCACGAGCGCTCGCTACGAATGACTGTGGTGAAACGCCAGGCCCAGTCCCCTGGAGGGGTCTCCTCCGAGGTGGAGGTACTCAAGGCTCTAAAATCCCTCTTTGAGCACCACAAGGCCCTGGATGAGAAGGTAGGAGAATCAGAGATTGATGGAGACTTGTCGTGACCTCAGCTGAACTAAGTGGCAAAAGCTGGCTAGGATTGGTCAGAGAGAGTCACATTTGAGAAAGTGTTACTGTGCCAGATAGGAACATGACTTGATTTATATATATACTATTTAATCCCAGAACTTGGGAGACAGAGACTGGCTGGTCTTAGTGAGTTCGAGGCCAGCCTGGTCTACAGAGTGAGTTCCAGGGCAGCCAGGGGGGCCACAGAGAACCCTGTCTCAAAAACAACAACAACAACAAAATCAGTAGTGGATACCAGTGTATCCTGCCTGATACACAGGACCCCACACTCATCATATTGGCTTCAGCGCTTCCCCAGGGCGTTAAGGGACGGGTTCACCTGACTCAGACCAAGTACACCTCGCACTCAGGATCCTTCTGCCTCAGCCTCCTGAGTAGCTGGGATAACAGACCTTTCAGGGCCTGATGACGTCTCACACCCCCTCCCCAGGTCCGGGAAAGACTTCGCATGGCTCTGGAGAGAGTAGCTGTGCTGGAGGAGGAGTTGGAGCTGAGCAATCAGGAGGTAGGGGGCGTGGTAGAGCGGGGTGGGGGCGGGTCTTGGTGGAGGACTAAGAAACTGATTGGCTGTATTCCAAAGGAAGCGAGTGATTGGGGCTGGAACACAGAAAGACACCACAGGGCCTCTAAAGAGGAACTCAGTGTGCTCTGGTGTTTATCTTCTAGTCTCTGAACCTTCGAGATCAGCTATCAAGGAGGCGGTCAGGGCTGGAGGAGCCAGGCAAGGATGGGGATGGACAGGTGAGAGGCGTAAGTCCCCTCCCGTGACTTCCACTCAACATTGATTGATTGATTGATTGATTGATTGATTGATTTGCTGAGGATGGAATCTAGGGCCTCATTCTTGGCAAGTGTTCTACTAATGAGTGCACCCCAACCCCTTACTGGAGGATTCTAGTCAGGGGCCCCACTGAACATTGCCAGCCCCGCACCGAGGGCCCCTAGCCGGCCCCGCACTGAGGGACCGTAGCCAGGGCTTCTGAACCATATCCTTGGTTCACTTTTACTTTGTGTGAGTCTGGGCCTCGTTCCTCCTCACGATCCTTCTACCTCAGCCTCCCAAGTCATTGAAAGAACAAGCCTACACCACGGTGCCCAGGGACTCCCTCACATTGCCAAAAGGGTTTCACTGTTTTCAGAAGTTCTTATTCCATTTACCTGTGAGGGTCAGAGGACAGCTAAGGGAGTTATTCCCTTCTTACATAACCCGAGTCCTGGAGATGGAGCTCCGGTCATCAGGCTTGCTGGCTGAGTCATTTTATTGACTCCTGGTGGCCTCTAATGTTTGACCCAATGGGATCTGAACCCCTAATATCCTTACTGGTCACATGCCCAACTTCTGTGACCGTCAGTGACAGACGCCTTTGACTCTGGTCTACGCGGTCTTTAGTGGTCTTGGTCCCCCTCATCTTACCCTGCCCCTGGAGTGGCCATCAACCCCACTCTTCCCTTTGGGCTCTGTTCCTCCTCCTCTCCCTCCAGACCCTTGCCAATGGCCTGGGTCCTGTTGGAGACTCCAGCCGGCGCACAGCAGAGCTGGAGGAGAGCCTGGAGCGGCAGCGTGCGGAGGTGTGTCAGCTGCGGGAGCGCTTGGCGGTGCTGTGCCGTCAGATGAGCCAGCTGGAGGAGGAGCTGGGCACCGCTCACCGCGAGCTGGGTAAGGCCGAGGAAGCTAACTCCAAGCTGCAGCGAGACCTCAAGGAGGTGAGGCGGAGCCCCTGGAGAGCCGCTCTCGGTCCCCCAGCCCCTCCTCCCAGCCCTTCGAGAGGAGCTGAGTTCAAGAATGACAGGGCCTGGACTCAGTCTCCAAGATCTGTGGGTTTCCTCCTCAGTTTCCTCACCTGTATGATGGGACTGATCGCAGTGTTTGCGTGTGGCAAAGTGGCCCTTAGCACCATTTTACTGTGTTACCAGGATAATAGAACCGTTGGTCCGCGGCCAATCTACGTCTGAGCCGTGGTCTTAGTTTCTTATCGGCGGGCACTTCTCAGCCACCCCCCCCCCACAATGACACCAGGGAGGACCATGTCCCACCTGATCCTAGCATGCCCCTTCTGGGCTCCTGAGCTTGTCATAGCCTGCTGGCTCTTCGGGAGAGGCTGTGAACTGTCCAGAGAGACACCAGCAAGTACCCTGACTGTAGGGTGTTACCCTAAAGTGTGGCTTGAGTGGAGACTGCATCCCATAGGTCTTTGTTTATCAGATAGGCTCTCCCCATGCACCCCAGGTAGGCCTTGAACTTGGCTGGCCTCCAACTCAAAGGCCTCTTGCCTCCTGCTTCCTGGGATCACGCACACACAACACTACCACCCTGAGCCTTCCAGTGGGGCAAGGAGCTTATTTTCCATAAACTTCGGAGTGCCTTGTGTGTATGCGCGAGTGGTGAGGGGTGTGGGTATGTCTCAGCCGCTGCTACCACAAGGCTTTCTGGGAGTTGTAGTCCACACAGCTCGTTACACGCTCTCCAGGCCCTGGCCCAGCGGGAGGACATGGAAGAACGCATCACAACGCTGGAGAAGCGCTACCTGAGCGCCCAGCGCGAGGCCACATCCCTACATGATGCCAACGACAAGCTGGAGAACGAGTTGGCCAGCAAAGAGTCGCTGTACCGACAGGTGGGAGCCCACCCAGCCAGAGTCCATGGGAGGATGCAGTGGCTGGGTAACTGAGCCCCGCGGTTCTTCTGCCTGTTTTCCGCTTAGAGTGAAGAGAAGAGCCGTCAGCTGGCCGAGTGGCTGGACGACGCCAAGCAGAAGCTCCAACAGACCCTGCAGAAGGCCGAGACCTTGCCTGAGATCGAGGCTCAGCTGGCGCAGCGAGTGGCTGCTCTGAACAAGGTGACAGCCTGGCAGGGCGGGGCCAGGGGTGCAGGGGCGCGAGCAGCGATTCCAAGGGGCCTCACGGTTCCTGTTCGCTAGGCTGAGGAACGCCATGGGAACTTTGAAGAGCGGCTTCGGCAGCTGGAGGCACAGCTGGAGGAGAAGAACCAGGAGCTGCAGCGGGTGAGGGGTCAAGGGGGCCGAAGGCGCGAGCGGTGAGGTGGGGGCGGGGCTTAGCTTAGGGCGCTTGCAGCCTGGCGGGACATACCTGAGCCATGCACGTGGCGTAGATGAAAGGCGAGGCTGCACCATGAGGGCTTTGCCTGAGTTGTAGGACTTGGGGACGCTCGCGTGCCTGTGTGTGCCTTGTAAAAGGGGCCAGCCTGGACAAGGTTTAGCTGAAGGCGTGAGCTAGCTGGGGCTCACATGAATAGCAGGACTTGAATGACGGGCGAAGCTTCTGGAGCTCACATGAAGGTGCTAGGTGGGGTGAATGAGGCTTAGATGAGGGGCAGGACTGGGTGGGACTTAGCCAAGAGGATGGGTTAGGTGAGGCTTCTTATGAGAGCAAGGCTTAAAAGAGAGCGAACGAGCCTGAGAATGAGGACAGGAGCTTAGCTGAAGGAGCCGAGGTTGGTAATGAGGCTTGGATGGGGCTCCAGGGGTTGGGTTGAGAGGGGCATACGTGGGAGGCGGGGCTTAGTGGGGTACTTCTGGGGAGGGACTAAAATGAGGGGCGGGCTTAGATGAGGAGCGAGGCTGGTGAGGCTTGCATGAAGGGTGGGGCTTAATGGAGGAGCACGGTGATGGGCTTAATGGAGGCTTGGTTGGGGTGAGGAGTGGGTAGGGGCGGGCTTAGATAGGGGCCAGGCTAGGTGGGCACAGGGCACAGGTGAAGGGCGGGATTCAGAGCAAGGGATGTTCCCTTTGCTCAGGCGCGGCAGAGGGAGAAGATGAACGATGACCACAATAAGCGACTGTCAGAGACGGTCGACAAGCTGCTGAGTGAATCCAATGAGCGGTTACAGCTTCACCTCAAGGAACGCATGGGGGCACTGGAGGAGAAGGTGCGCCGCCCTCGCCCCACCCCTGCCTCCCAGCCCAGCCTTTGACTCCCAGGGATATCTCCAGCTGCCATCCTGGGGCCCACACATCTTCCTCAGAGCTGTCATCTGAGACCTCGCTCCCCACAGCCTGTGCTCTGTGACCATTCGAAGGCAGGGATTTGTTTGAACATCCAAGAGCAGAGCCTCTAGGCCACACCCTTCCAGGCTTCCCCCACCCCCGCCCCATTTCACTCCTGTTCCCACAGAACTCACTGAGCGAGGAGATCGCTAATATGAAGAAGCTTCAGGACGAGCTGCTGCTGAACAAGGTGGGAGCCCGGACCTTGATGGGGAAGCCACCGAGTGGCCTGCTCCTCAGAGCGGCTAAGTCTCACGACAGCTCTGCCTCCTCCCCACAGGAGCAGCTCTTGGCTGAGATGGAGCGAATGCAGATGGAGATTGACCAGCTCCGGGGGAGGCCCCCCTCCTCCTATTCCAGGTGATGGAGGCCCTGTCCTTCCTTTAGGGAGCCCTAATAGTGAAGTTCGTCCCTTCACCCCCACCCCTTAGACTCGGTGCTCATCCCTTATTTTTAAGTTTTTCAGTAGTGGGGATCAAATCCCAGGGCCTCCAGCATGCTGTCACCAAGCCACACTCCCCACCCCCCACTGGGGGATTCTAGGCAGGGGCTCCACCCCCCTGACCACCCCCCACCCCCCACTGGAGGATTCTCGGCAGGGCTCCACCCCTGACCACCCCCCACCCCCCACTGGAGGATTCTAGGCAGGGCTCCACCCTGACCACACCCCACCCCCCACTGGGGGATTCTAGGCAGGGCTCCACCCCACCCCCCACTGGAGGATTTTAAGCTCTACCCTGTACTTCTCCAGCTCTTTTTACTTTTTCTTTTGAGACAGGATCTCACTAAGTTGCCCAGGCTGATTTTGAACCTGTGTTCCTTTTGCTTCAGCCTCCCAGTAGCTGAGACGGCTAGCTTACAGCAGCTGGTCCAGCTTCATCAATGTTGTTTATTTAAGAATGTTTTGGCCAGGCTGTGGCAGCGCACACCTTTAGTCCCAGCATTGGGAAGGCAGAGGCGGGCCGGTCTCTTGAGTTCCAGGACAGCCCAGGCTACTGAGAGAGATCCTGTCTTTAAAAAATATATATATTTTAAAATTTATCCTTTGACAAGTTCACACACATATCTTGACTATATACACTCCCGCTCCCAACTCCCCCAAAACTTCCCATAAAACATCTCATTCTTTCTTTTCTTTTTTTTGGGGGGGGGAGAGGGGGAGACAGGGTTACTCTGTGTATTTCTGGCTGTCCTGACACTCACTTTGTAGACCAGGCTGACCTCGAACTCTCGAACTCACAGAAGATGTGTACTACCACCACTCAACCCAAATTTCTTTTTAAAATAACCTACTAACTTCAACTATTGCCTCCCCCAGCCCAGGCTGTCTGTCTGTCTGTCTCTGTGACCCCTAACCTCTACCCCGCTTCTGGCCCCTGTGTCCCCAGGTCTCTTCCTGGCAGTGCCCTGGAGCTCCGTTACTCCCAGGCACCAACCTTACCTTCTGGTGCCCCCCTGGATCCTTATGGAGCTGGCAGTGGCCGGGCAGGCAAGAGGGGTCGCTGGTCAGGGGCCAAAGATGAGTCTTGCAAGGTCAGTGGCCACCTCTGGGGTCCGTGAGAGGGCTTTGTGTGGGCCGGGGTGCGGGGTGGGGCACAGCGGGAAGCAGCCACCTCTGGCGGGCTTGCTGGGGGGTGTGGAGCAGGTGTATGGATCGGAGTAGCTCAGGGAGGGCTCTGGGATGAAAGGCCATGTCTCTCTGACCCATCTTCTCTCCTGGTCTCCTACACCGCCGTGCACCTGCTGCGCCTCCCCCCTCCTCCTGTGATTTATTTGGTGAGCATGAGGACGGGGTGTGGGGGTGGGGGGTGGAGAATCCCTGAGGGGTGGGGCCAGGCGAAGAGAAGGAGCTGGCTGGGTCGGGGACTGGGAGGAAGGGAGGGCTGTGCCTATGGGCGTGGCTTAGGGAGACCCCGGCTGGGGGCTGGGAGAAGCGCCGCCACCGTGTGATGTCACCTGATGGGCCAGGTGCTCTGGGGAGATGCAGACAGGGGGGTCTTCGAAGCCTGTGGCCACCCGGCCTAGTGGGTTCCAGGTTCAGGGAGACATGAGGCGGGGCGGGGCTAGGCCTGCCGCAAACACCTTTAATCCCAGCACGCAGGACTCCTAGGCAGGTGGGTCTGCGTGTCCCATGCCAACAAGAGCAACAAAGGGAGCCCCTGTGAGAAGCAAACAACGCGAATAAGGCGTGAGATGGCTCAAGTGGGCCTTGGCATGCGCAGTTCAGCCGGATGACGTGAGTTGAATGTTCAGGCCCCACATGGTAGAAGGAGAGATGCGATATTTCTTAAAGGAAAAGAATGTTCCAGGTGGTGCTGGAAGCAGCGGTGGTAGCCTACGCCTTTAACCCCAGCTCTCAAGGCAGGCACTTTGCTGTGAGTTCGAGGCCAGTCTGGTCTATGGAGTAAGTTACAGGACAGCCAGGGCTACACAGAGAAGCCCTGTCTTGAAACCCCACACATACACACACAACAACAACACCAAACCTTATTATTAGGGCATGAGTGCCACAGACCACGTGTGGAGTCAGAGGGTGTCTCTGAGATTTCTTACTTCCCTTCACCTGTACGTGTGATCTGAGGATTGAACTCACGTCACCAGGCTTCCGCAACAAGGATTCTACCCACTGAGCCATCTCTTGGGTCTAAGACCTGTCACGAGAGGAGCTAGAGGCATAGCTCAACTGAAGCTGAAAGCTGGCGCCCTGACTGCACCGCCATCCTGCAAAAACAGAAGGGTCTAGACAGGAAGCCATCATGGGATGCAAGAAGGGTCAGGAGAGTGGGCAAAGCCAGGCGCCAACCTCAGATCTCGCCCACAGGGACAGGATTGGGATCGGTCTGCCCCTGCTGGGTCCATCCCACCCCCATTCCCTGGAGAGCTAGATGGCTCAGATGAGGAGGAGGCGGAGGGGATGTTCGGGGCTGAGTTGCTGTCCCCCAGTGGGCAAGCCGACGTGCAGACCCTGGCCATCATGCTTCAGGAGCAGTTGGAAGCCATCAACAAGGAAATCAAGTGAGCCCCAGGCCAAGTCTGCCGTGTCTTGCCCAAGCTGTCCCCACGGCCGCTGAAGCTCCTTAGAGCCGGCCTCACCCCTTCCCATTCCCCTTAACAAGTTCTCCCAGACAATATTCCAAACCCAGGAGTCACCCCAGTCATCTGCGCCAGTGTCCCTGAGCTAGCACTCAGACCAGAGCATGAACAAAATACCAACCATCAAGTCTGCAGGAGAAGTCGTCAAGGCAACCACTGCTCCTTCTAAGCATGTCCCAGAGCCTCTCTGATATGGCAGGAATCTCCACATAAGGTCCCAACAGCAAACCCACCCACAGATCCTACCCTCACACAGTAACCCAGAGCCTCAGCTTGGGCTGGGAGTGTAGTTTAATTGGTAGGGCATTTACTTAGCATATGTGGGATGGAAAAGAAGAGAAGGAGGGAAGAGAAAGGAAGGAAGAGGGGGAAAAAGCTAGGAAATAAAGTGAAAGAACAGAAAGATTGAAAGGAAGAAAGGGGCTGGGGACATGGCTCATTGGATACTGTATTTGCCACGCAACACCTGCATACACGCAACACCGCACGCGTGTGCACACATACACACATGCGCCCACAAGCAACACTCATGTACACACACAATCACACATGCACACACATGCGCGCACACACACATGCACACACATGCACGCACATGCACGCACACACATGCACACACGCAACACACACAATCACGCTCACACACATGCACATACACACATGCATGCACACACACATGCACACACACACATGCACACACATGCACGCGCTCACTTAAAGGGAGAAATGAAAGAAAGACTTAACCTTAGCGCAACTCTACACCTACCAAGAGTTTCTGGGTAATAGCCCAGTTCCCGGAAGCCCTCCCTCACTCTCCAGAGAGTGACTGATTTGTCAGTTCCTGTTGCCACACATTCTTCATGGGCTCCCGGAAATAAGAGCCACACAATCACATTCTAACTCAGACATTACTCATCTGCAGTCCTAAACTGAACGGATTCATGGCCTTCTACACCCTGATTTTAGCATTTTGCTCAAGCAATTCTGGGGAGACTGTAACTATTCGGCCAACCTCTTCTAGTTGACAGAGGTCACAACTATTCAGCCCAAACCCTTCAGTGATTTCTTGAGACTCTCAAGATTTCTCGCCCCTGCAGCTATGCACAAGCTGCCCGCCAAACCAGTCTGAAGTTTCTTCCCGGTCCTGACTCTCCCCCCCCCCGGAGACTTCCTGGCCACTGGGATCTGTGACTCCCTGCACCCTGCATCCTGCACCCTGCACCCTGCACCCTGCACCCTGCACCCTGCACCCTGCACCCTGCACGCCTGCAGCCTACAGCCTGCAGCCTGCACGCAGTCTTCTTTCTCCCTCACTAGGCTAATCCAAGAAGAGAAGGAGACTACAGAGCAGCGAGCGGAAGAGCTGGAGAGCCGGGTGTCCAGCTCTGGCCTTGATTCGCTGGGCCGGTACCGAAGCAGCTGTTCACTGCCGCCCTCTCTCACCACCTCCACACTCGCCAGCCCCTCACCTCCCAGCTCTGGCCATTCCACGCCTCGTCTGGCACCCCCCAGCCCTGCCCGGGAGGGAACCGAGAAGACCGTGAGTGTTCTGTCTCCCCAGCCCAGTGTAGGTAGTTAGAAACAGAACTTCCCACAAATAGCTACTGAGCCTTTGCGCACTGGATTCCAGAAGCACCCTTAGCCTCAAGTCCCAAAGGACAAAAGGAAGGCTGGTTTCTGGAAACACGTGTGCTCGTGTGTGTGAGTGTATGTATGTATGTGTGTGTGTGTGTGTGTGCGCGTGTGTATGTCTGTGTGTGTAGGTCTATGTGTGTGTGTGCATGTGAGTGTGTGTATGTCTATGTGTGTGTATGTGCACACACATGTGAGTGTGTATGTCCGTGCATGCAAGCGTGTGCACATGCGTGTGAGTGTGTATGTCTGTGTGAGTGTGTGCCTGTGTGTGCACACGCGTGTGAGTGTGTATATCTGTGTGTGTCTTGTGTGAGTGTGTGTGTGCATACGCGTGTGAGTGTGTGTCTGTGTGTGAGTGTGTGTATATCTGTGTGAGTGTGTGTATGTATGTGTGTGTGTGTGTGTCTATGTGTGTATGTCTGTGTGTGTGAGTGTGTGAGTGTGTGCACACGTGTGTAAGTCTGTGTGTGAGTGTGTGTCTGTATGTGTGAGTGTGTACACACGCGTGTGAGTGTGTATGTCTATGTGTAAGAGTGTGTGTATGTCTGTGTGTGCACACGCGTGTGAGTGTGTGCACATGCGTGTGAGTGTGTATGTCTATGTGTAAGAGTGTGTGTATGTCTGTGTGTGCACACACGTGTGAGTGTGTGCACACGTGTGTGAGTGTGTATGTCTGTGTGTGAGTGTGTATGTCTGTGTGTGTCTCTGTGTGAGTGTGTGTGCACACACGTGTGAGTGTGTGTCTGTGTGTGAGAGTGTGTGTATGTCTGTGTGTGTATGTCTGTGTGCACACGTGTGTGAGTGTGTATGTCTGTGTGTGAGTGTGTGCACACGCGTGTGAGTGTGTGTGTCTCTGTGTGTGAGTGTGTGTATGTCTGTGTGTGTCTGTGTATGAGTGTGCACACATGCGTGTGTGTGTCTCTGTGTGTGAGTGTGAGAGTGTGTGCACACACGCGTGTGTATCTGTGTGTGAGTGTGTGCACATGCGTGTGAGTGTGTGTGAGTGGGTGCACACGCGCGTGTGTGTCTGTGTGTGTGAGTGTGTGTCTGTGTGTGTGAGTATGTGTGTGAGTATGTGTGTGAGTGTGTGCACACGCGTGTGTGTGTCTGTGTGTCTCTGTGTGTGTGTGCGTGTGACTGTGTGTGTGTCTGTGTGTGAGTGTGTGTGAGTGTGTGCACACACGCGTGTGTGTCTGTGTGTGAGAGTGTGTGTGAGTGTGTGCACACACGCACGTGTGTGTCTGTGTGTGCGAGTGTGTCTGTGTGTGTGAGTGTGTGTGCACACGCGCACGTGTGTCTGTGTGTGTGCACATGCGTGTGAGTGTGCGTGCACACTCATGTGAATGTGTATGTCCGTGCGTGCAAGCGTGTGCACACGCGTGTGAGTGTGAGTGTGTGTGTGCGCGTGCACGCCCTGTGCACCTTGGCACTCCTTGTGGAGGACAGGACAGTTTGCAGCCCTCGGAGTCTCCTAACATGTGTATCCTGGTGACTGAACTGAGGTCACCAGGCTTGGTGGCCAGTCCTTTACCCACCAAGCCATCTCAGTGATCCGGCTTTGACTGTCAAGTGTTATGGTCCTGTAGTTTGTTGTTGTTGTTTACTTTTTAAAGCCAGGGTGTCTCTGTGTAGCACTGGATGTCTGAAACTCACTGTGTAGACCAGGCTGGTCTCAAACTCACAGAGGTCGTCTGCCTCTGCCTCCTGAGTGCTGGGACTAAGGGTGTGCGCCACCACTGCCGGCTATAATTAAACTGTCTTTAAATGCACGTGCACTTGATATCTATAATCTTCACACGGCCCTTGAGAACTTGGCCGTGGTGACTCCACACCTGCCATCCCAGTGCTTGTGTGCTGAGGCAGGAGGATTGTTGGGAGTTTGAGGTGACTTGGATCATATGGCGAGGGCGGGAGGAGAAAGAAGAGGAAAGGGAGGAGGAATGGGAGGGAAAGGGAGAGGGCAGGGAGAGGACAGCTGACCCTGAGGGGAGGTGGAACCCTGCTCAGTCCTGTTCTCAGGACCCGAGTCCTCTCCATCGCTGTCATCTACAGCAAAGCTACTTCCTGTCTAGGCTTCCCCAGTCCCAGGGGACCACGCCCCTTCCTTTTCAGCTCCGTTTGACCTAAGCTAGCCTACCTGCAAGTCAGTGCCCAAGCAAGGGACAACTTAGATGTCCTCTCAGATCCCACAATTAACATCCCCACTGTGACCCCAGCTTAATCCTGTGTCTCTCTTTGTCCCCAGAACCATGTCCCCAAGGAAGAAGCTGGTGTTCCACGAGGGGACGGCCCAGCCATTCCCGGGGATACCCCACCACCCACTCCCCGCTCTGCCCGTCTTGAGAGAATGACCCAGGCTTTAGCACTGCAGGCGGGGTCTCTCGAAGACGGGGCTCCTCCCCGGGGAAGGTCAGTGGGGGTAGGGGTTGAGAATTGGGACAGGGCAAAGACTTGGGGAGACGATGTCCATACTAGGCTCTGTCCTGTCTCTCTAGTGAGGGCACCCCAGATTCCCTCCACAAAGCCCCCAAGAAGAAAAGCATCAAGTCATCTATAGGTCGGCTCTTTGGCAAGAAAGAAAAGGGCCGAATGGGGCCCCCAGGCCGGGAAAGCGCTTCTCTGGGTTAGTACTGTAATGCCAACCTTCATCCCTTCCTTCCTGCCCCTCCCCCCATGTCTCTCTACCTTCTCATCGCTTCAAATTCATTTCTGTCTTTATTTGGTAGTACCTTTTTTTTCCCCTCTGGGAAACTGAATTGGAAATTGAACCCAGGCCCTCATGCATGCTAGGAAAATACTCTATCAACAAGCTATATCCCCAACCTCTCCTTTCTTTAATTAAAAGATTGTATTAAAGTCGGGCGGTGGTGGTGCACACCTTTAATCCCAGCACTCTGGAGGCAGAGGCAGGCAGATCTCTGGGAGTTTGAGGCCAGCCTGGTCTACAGAGCGAGTTCCAGGCCAGGCTCCAAAGCCACACAGAGAAACCCTGTCTTGAAACACCACCAACAAAACAAATTGTATTAAAGTTTTCTGTGTGCTCTTGATATAAATGGAGGTCAGAGGACAGCTTTAGTGAAATCAGTTCTCTCCTATTTTCCTTACAGAGCTCTGGTTGTCCTAGATTCTCTATGTAGGTAGACCAGGCTAGCCTTGAGCCTGCAAAGCGCCTTCCCCTGCCTCCCCAAGAGCTGGCATGAAATGTGGCATAGAATGGCTTTGAGCTGGGTCCTGCTGGCTGTCTCTCCAGGGCTCGGGATGTTAGGTGACGTTAGGTGTGAGCCACCACATCCCCGCCCCCACCCCTGATTCAGGGTTCACTAATTTTGACACTTCCTTGCCCCCAGCTGGGACACCCTCTGATGAAACACTGGCCACTGACCCTCTGGGGCTGTCCAAGCTGACTGGCCCAGGAGAGAAGGACAGGAGGAACAAGAGAAAGTGAGTATTCACAGGGTATAGAGTGGGTGTGGGTGCTGCCGAGACTCCGTGACCTATGACCCTGAACTTGATATCCCGGGAATCTGGGAGTAGCTTTACTGATTAGCTGTCGAGTGGGAAGGTGGGTTTAGGGGCCACACACCTTCTGGCACTTTTCAAAGATGCTTTGACTGTGTGTGCATCTGTGTGAAAGGTTCACAGCCCCCGCCCACCTTCTCTGCTAGGCACGAACTTCTGGAAGAGGCCTGTCGCCAGGGCCTGCCTTTTGCTGCCTGGGATGGCCCCACCGTGGTCTCCTGGCTGGAGGTATTGGGACACCGAAATGACCTTGAGTCTAGAGTTACTAATCCAAACCCCCACTTAATTTTGTTTTTCTTTTTCTTTTGTAATTAACTCAGGGTCTCACTCTGTAGCCCAGGGGAGCCTCAAACTCATGGCAACCCTCCTGTCTCAGCCTCTCGAGTGCTGTGATTGCAAGCCTGAGCCACTGTACCAGGCTTTGTCCTAAGGCCTCTGACCGCTGCCCTATGCCAGCCCAGATGTGGGGTGGGTGGGGAGGTCGGGACCCGAGGCTCTGAGGAAATGTCTGACTCTTGCTCCTCTGCCTCTGTCTCTTCGGGTTCCTCCTGGTCTCTGCCGACGCGGGTCTGTCTCTCCATCTGCCCTGTCTCCACTTACCCCTCATCTTCCCGTCTTCCCCCTCTCTCCTCCCACGTCTGTCTTGCTTCTGTTTCCTCGCCTGTGAACTTTCCCCATCTGTCTGTGCTGACTCCCCCACGCTCTGGCTTTTCCCCGGCCTAAGCTCTGGGTGGGCATGCCTGCGTGGTATGTAGCCGCCTGCCGGGCCAACGTCAAGAGCGGCGCCATCATGGCCAACCTGTCAGACACGGAGATCCAGCGGGAAATTGGTATCAGCAATCCCCTGCATAGGCTCAAGCTGCGCCTCGCCATTCAGGAAATGGTGTCACTCACATCGCCCTCGGCACCGGCCTCCTCCCGCACTGTGAGTGCCACCAACCCTTGTCCCGAGCTGGGCCCCGTCCCTGAGTGGGCTCCTGGGCCCATTGACTCTACTCCCCCTGGGCCGTACCCACACGTCCTCCTTCAGGGAACATCTCTTTCAGGGACTCACTGGCTTGTTACCCCTGTCCTCAAGGACATGTCACCACTTCCAAGGGACAGTCCCCAAGTCCATAGTTTTCCTCTTTCTTCCTTCTCAGACAAGATCTCACTGTGTAGGTCTGACCAGCCTAACACGCAGAGAAATCCACGTGCCTTTGCCCTCTGAGCCAGCCCCACAATGCCCAGACCCAGTTTTTCCCTAGGAAGTCTCAAACAGGCAGACAATTATTGGTACCCAGGTCTGAGGCAATAGGAGGGCAAGCTGAAAGCTAGCCTGGGCTACGTGGTGAGACGTTGTCTCACACTAAAAAGAAGAAAGAAGGTGCTTGCCACCAAGTTTAGGCACCTGAGGGACCCCACAAGGGAGAAGAAGAAAATCAACTCCTACTCACATAGAATGAATATTATTTTAAACACTTTTAAAGTTTCAAAGCGAAAACAGTGCCCAGTGCTAAAGCCTGGGAAGATGACGAACACGGGGCCATTTCCCCTGTCACCTCAGCTTTGAAACCCCAAACAGAACGAGTCAGAGCAGGGCACTTAGGCCCCGTCTCTGTTTCCCTCTCCACCTGTATCGTGTCATCTCCCATTCCGTAACATCTGGTGTCCCTCAGCCCACAGGAAATGTGTGGGTGACACATGAGGAGATGGAGACCCTGACAGCAGCTACGAAACCTGTGAGTGTCTCCTGCTGGTGACCCTGGGGGTGGCACTATCCATACTGGGTGCGGGGGCTGGGCGGAGTCTGTCCATGCACCATCTGTCCCTTCTGCTCTCCTCTGCCTGTCCCCTTAACCCACCCTTCTCTCCCCCTCTTCCCACTAACGGGTCAGGAGACCAAGGAGATCAGCTGGGAGCAGGTAGGGTGCGGGCGGGCTGCTCGCATGAACAGGTGTGCACGCTGCATGGTCCTTCTTTCCCTGTGACCCACCCTTTGCCAGAACATTCTAAGCCTCGGCCTGCAGCTGTGAACTAGTTCATAGTGGATTGGTGGGGGACAAAATGGGAGCCCTCAGTGTCCACCTGCAGCCTGGTGCACGGGCCATTCCACGGTTGTGGGTTGCTTGGGAGCTGGGGACTATGGGATTGCTGGCACCGGAGGGAGCTGCTGGGTGGTGATTGGGTTTGTGTTAGGAATGGGAGAGGGCTGGCTGCACCATTTAGTGGCTCAAGTGTTAGCTATGCTAGTTATGGTGGCTGTGAGGTGGGTCACGCAAGCGAGAGATGGCGAGGACATAATACGCTGTGGCCTGGAGAAGACAGGGACCAGATGCCTGACTTGGGCTTGCCAGGGTGCAGGCTCCAGGTTGGGCTGTGATCTGTTTCCTGGCCCTAAAGGTGCAAAAAAGACTTCGGGCTTATTGCATAGCCTTGTCCTAAACTGGACTGTTTGACTAGTGTTTTTTGGGTTTGCGGGAGTGATGACCTCTGGGTGACAGGAAAGTCACTTTGGAACCCTGACTTTCCAGGTGTAGTCATGTTTGGGCTGAGAGGGTGCAGACCTGCAGAGCTGGGGGTCAGTTGGTGGAGCCCTTGCCTAGAGTACAGAGTCCTAGCTCCTAGCACCCACCTGTGTGGGGTACACACTTGTAACCCCAGCACTCAAGAGGGTGGAGGCAAGAGGACCTAGAGTGGAAGACATCCTCAAACTTCATTGCGAATTTGAGGCTAGCCTGGGCTACATTAGACCCTGAGCTGGTCCATTGTCCCCGGAGGTGAGGCCAGATTGCTCTGTGGTGGGGAGAAAACTAGCTTGCGGTGGGGTCTGAAGTTTATCCTTTCCCTATATGAATGGGAAGGGACAAGAGGCCTGACCCCCTCCCTCACCTGCCCATGGCCCCAGATCCTGGCGTACGGCGACATGAACCATGAGTGGGTGGGCAATGACTGGCTGCCCAGCCTTGGGCTGCCCCAGTACCGAAGCTACTTCATGGAGTCTCTAGTCGATGCTCGGATGTTGGACCATCTGAACAAGAAGGAACTTCGAGGCCAACTCAAGATGGTGGACAGCTTCCACAGGTGGGGACTACCTGGCCAATGAGGACAGCCCAAGGGGAAGAAGTCACACCCCTAGAGGGGCTTTAAGCAGTGGGGAATTCTGAGAAATTCTACCTCGGTGCTCCTTACACCAAGAAGGTGGTCGGCCCATAGGAGGACTGAGGTCTGATGCGGTCCTAGTGACTGCCGCTGGGGAAGCAAAGCAGGAGGGTTGCAAGCTTGAGGCTAGCCTGGACCAGAGTTCAAGGCCAGCCCAGGAAGCTTAGGAGACTGTCTCAAAATGAAAAGGTAAAAATAGAGAGATCCTGGGGAGAGAGAACAAGAGAATTCAAGTAAGCACCAGTACACTGAGGATGCACTTGCCTAGTGTGGGTGACACACACACACACACACACACACACACACACACACACACACACACACACACACACACACACACACACACACACACACACACACACACAGACTGATAAGAGCAACAGCCGTGGCCATGAGAAGGCTCCGGAGTGACTCAGTTTCCCCCTACTGCTCAGGGTTAGTCTGCACTATGGTATCATGTGCCTGAAACGGCTCAACTATGACCGGAAGGACCTGGAGCGGAGGCGGGAAGAGAGCCAGACGCAGATCAGAGGTGAGGTCCTGTGGGGCCAGGTGGAGTGGCAGCCAGATATTCCGAGAGCTACTAGAAACGGTGGAGTCACCACGGGGGCGTGGCCGCAGAATAAAATGAGTGTGAAGTTATATGCCAGCCTGGCTGTCCTGCTCACTGGGGGCGCCTTCACACAGGAGGTAGAGCCAGCATGAAGGCTTGGCCAAGAGCGAATGTGAACCTGCACACTAGGAGGCGCTGTTTCCACAAATAATTAGTGGAGCCAGTATGGGAGCGTGACTAGGGAGAGAAATGGGAATCTCAGGCCTAACTGGCCTCCCTAGCCGAGGGGTGGAGTCACCATAGACTGGATGGAAAGGAAAAAGAGGGTGGAATTAGGCTAATTTGGCAGAGCTGGCCTCTGGGAGATGCTTGGCTCAGTCCCTTTCATCCCTAGATGTGATGGTGTGGTCCAACGAACGGGTCATGGGTTGGGTATCTGGGCTCGGTCTGAAGGAATTCGCTACGAATCTCACCGAGAGTGGGGTGCACGGGGCACTGCTGGCCCTGGATGAAACGTTCGACTACTCCGACCTGGCCTTGCTTCTCCAGATACCTACACAGAATGCACAGGTGGGCCTTGGCCGGCCGGGAGCATGCTGGGCTTTCCCCCCTGCAGGCCACCCCCCCCCCCCCCGCATGCTCCAACCTGGGCTCGCTGTGCCCTCTTCCACCTCCTCCAGGCCCGGCAACTGCTGGAGAAAGAATTCAGCAACCTCATCTCCCTAGGCACAGACCGACGGCTGGACGAGGTAGGCGTGGCGACAGCGCCGAGGTCCCCAGCTGCGCTTACAAATCAGAGGTTAAGGGTGGGGCTTGATGCTGCCAACCAGCTGTGGTTGGCAGATGAGCTAAACCAGGGGCGTGGCTAATGGAGAGGGGCCGACTGGGAGTTTATGAACTCCTCCCTCGCCTTGGGTTCCTTTCACACACCAGGACAGTGCCAAGTCCTTCAGCCGTTCCCCATCCTGGAGGAAGATGTTCCGAGAGAAGGACCTCAGGGGTGTAACCCCCGACTCGGCTGAGATGTTACCCCCCAATTTTCGGTCAGCCGCAGCCGGAGCCCTAGGCTCACCGGGGCTCCCACTCCGCAAACTGCAGCCTGAAGGTAGGGGACTCTCAAATGTGACAGTCCAGACTCCAGCGTCCTTGAACAAATACAACACTCCAGTCACCCAGGCGCTCCTAGTAGATTATTCTCACATCTCTTTCCCAGGATGGGGCATGAACTTGCCTGGGGCCCTTGGCTTTTTGTTTGTTTGTTTGTATTTTGTTTTTCGAAGACAGGGTTTCTCTGTATTGTTTTGGAACCTGTCCTGGAACTCGCTCTGCAGACCAGGCTGGCCTCGAACTCACAGAGATCCACCTGCCTCTGCCTCCCAAGTGCTGGGATGAAAGGCGTGCGCCACCAACACCGGGCCCCCTTGGACTCTTTATTTGGGTCCCAGGCTGCCAGGAAGTAGAAAGACCCATGGTCTGTGGGAGGGTTTAGAGCTCATAAAGACCCTGGGCGACCTGGATTGGCCACATAGGCCTGTCACCCAGTTACTCAGGCTGACACAGATAATTGCAAGATCAATAACCTGCCTGGGCCACAAAAGACTGAGTTCAAGGCAGCCAGAGCTGCTTAGTGAGACTCTGGCTCACAAAGTAAAAAGGGAGGGGCTGGAGAAAGTTTTCCAGAGGTCCCAGGTTTGATTCCCAGCACCCACAGGGCAGGTCGCGACTGTGTGTAACTCAAGTTCCAGAGGGTCTGACACCTTCATACCGATGCACATGCAAAATAAATGTAGGTGATTTCTTTTAAAGTAAAAAGGGAACTGAGGATGTTGCCCGTTGCTGAAGGGACCTCCTGGACTCCCTCAGTGAGGAGCTTGCGATGTGGCTGGGGGGTAGGGCATCGGACTAACCATCTAGCCCCCATCTCCAGTGTGGCGCTAAGGGGTCGGGAATGGCCTGGGGGACACTTGAGGGGTTCTAGGTTGAACGGCTGCTGCTCTCTCTCCAGGCCAGACTTCCGGGAGCTCACGAGCAGAGGGTGTCTCGGTCCGGACGTACTCCTGCTAGTGTGCGCCTACAGGTGAGGCTCTGCAGGCGTTCGGGGTTCGGGTGGATGCAGGGTGGACGCCCGGGAACTCAGGACAGACGGCTCTCACTGACGCAAGTGAGCTCACTGTCGCGTGGACAAAGACCCTCCCCACGGTGGCCCTCCCCTCCTTCGCAGAGTCCTGCGTGGCCGGAGACCGCCGTGAGGGAGCTCGCACTGCGGACCGGACCGCACCGTCCACACGCGCCAGCCCGGTGCGCTGGTCCCGCCTCCCAGTTGGACTGGGCCTGGAAACCACAGGAAATGGACTAAGAGGGGGCGGCGGACGAAGAGGACAGGAAGAAATCCCACCCCAAACTTCCGCCTCCCTTTTCTCTACTTTGTAATTTATTGGTCCGTTTGGTTTGGGAGCCGGGCACCCCGCACCTGCGGGGAGGGGCGGGGCTCCCCTCTCGGGCCGCATGCGGGAGAGGCCGCCCTCCCTTTTCTTGCCCAGTCGCGGGGTCCAAGTCTTCCTTCTTCATCCGCCAGGAGGGGAGGGGAGACTCGCTGCTACAAGCCTCGCCCCCCCCCCCGTGCCACTCAGCCCTGCCCCGCTGCGGTTGGTCGCCAGTGCTGGGGGTCATCTTGAGCGGGGTCCCCTGCCCCTCCCCCGTGTCTCGTGTCCCCCGGGGCCTCCCGGCCCCCGTGCTATGGCAGTGTCTGTGCCCAAGGGTCAGGGACGCAGCACTGCGTTCCCAGTTTTCCTGCGGCTCCGGGGTTTGCATGGGAAAATCCCTCTGTCAACTATGCCGCTGGGTGATGCGGCGGGGAGCAGACAGACAGCGGGGAGCCCCACCCCACCCCGACTCTCAGTTGGCCTCCCAGCCCCAGGCGTTACTCAGTGATCACGGGTAAAGACCTGTTTCAAAAGCTCTGGTGTTGACCAGCCTTTTTTTGAGACAGGGTCTCACTTTGTAGTCCTGGCTGGCTTGGAACTCACTCTGTAGACCAGGCTGGCCTTGAACTCACAGAGATCCGCCTGCCTCTGCCTCTGCGCTGAGATTAAAGGTGTGCACCACCACTCCCAGCTTTTGTTTTCAAGATGTTAAGAACAGAAACTGAGCACCTCCAGAATCAAGGGGTCAAGGCCCCCGTCCTGTCTCAGGCCCTCTGGGAGAGGATGATGCCTCCGCCTGCCCTTTGCCCCCCACCCCACCCCACCCCTGACACACCCCACACTGGACAGTTTCCGGAGCACATTTATTCAGAGCTCTTGTCAGGTGGCAGGCCAGGAGGGTCAGGGCTCCGGGGTCTCCAGCATGTCAGCCAGGGCTCTAGGCAAGAGGACACAAACAAACGTTAGCTAGCCTGTGCCCAGAGGCCATTTAGCCACCACGACCCTGCCCGTTTCATAGATTGGATCGTGGAGTCCCGGGACAGCTCTTTAACTCACAGTGGGGCCGGCCCTTCTCTAACCAGGTCCCTTAAACTGCATCATCCCCAGCCCAGCCCCAGGCACTTACTGATACAGGGTGGAGGAGAAATAGTCTATGTAGCCTCCTGTGGGGGAGCAGAGAGAAGAGGTTTGAGGGGCCTCTAGGACAGGCACTGTGGGGACACTCCAGGCGGTGGTGTTTGGCCCCCATTCCTGCTTGCTGTGGGCCCTCTAGCCCTCGGCCGCCCCACCCCTCCGCCGCCCCACCCCTCCGGCCCTATTTTAGTCCCACCCACTTGCCCCTAGGAGTGCCCTTCAAGATCTGCTGGGTCTTAGCTTCATTCTGTCCATATGACCTTTGCCATGGTCCCACCCCCACCCCACCCACCCATTCAACCGCACTCAGCAGCTTTCCTGGTTCACACCCAGGTTGGCTCCAACCCCACGAGGGCTCATTTGCTGGGCTTTGCCCTCTGTGGTGTCTGCCCCCCCCCCCCCCCCCCCCCCCGCGCGCAGCTCACCTGGAGTGCAGAGGGTCTCACAGACCAGCGGACAGAGGTAGCAGAACTGGCAATGCTGAGGACAGGGAGAGAGCCGGTCAGAGAGCTGAGCGGGGACCGGTGGAGCCTGAGGCTAGATGGAGGGCCAGGGTCACACAGGACGGGGCATGGTGTGATGTAAGGCCAGGGTCACAGCTTGGGCACGCGGTGGCCCCAGCCATCTGGGAAGGAAGGACTCACCTGACACTGGTCACAGTGTTCCCCCACGTTCTCCTCATCACAGTGACACTTTTCACATTCAGTGCATCGCTGGGGACAGGAAGAGCCTGGTTAGAGGAGCCCCGAGCCCAGGAGATGCTCACCTCCATGTCTGAACTCCTTTCCAGGTGGCTTCTCACACCACTCTGTCCCAAGATAACCCCGGTGGGCCTGTGTGTGGTCGCAGACCCACGAGGCTGCCCCTCATCCGAGGCCTTAGCTTCTCATTGCCACCGCTGCTGCCTCCCCACCCCAGCTTCTGGTGTCCAGCTTGTTCCAGAAGCATTTGTTTCTGCCCCCCTCCCAGGTTTGGAGGTGTCCCACAGCACCGCAGGGCATGCCGGGCATATCTGGGCTAGAAACCTACATTGCAGAAAGAACAATAGCCACACAAGGACCCTGGCTGGTAGTTCTCATACTCCTGGGCATCGTGCTGGCCTGTGGGGACAGGAGGGCAACAGTGATTCCGGGTGGCCGACTGCCTTCCCCACCCTCGCCAGCCAGGCCACTTACCTGTGACCTCAAGGCTCTCCTCACTGGAACCTTCTCTGGCGTCCTCCCTCCCAGCCAAGGGGTTTGGGATGATGGTGAAAGGTAGCAGGTTTTCTTCCAGGATCTCCTCCTCCTCCTCCTCCTCCTCCTTCTCCTCCTCCTCCTCTCCCTCCTCCTTTCTGTGATGGCTCAGTGGAGTCAGAACCTCAGCCCTGTCTTCCCTGCTCTCCTCTCTTTCTTCCTCTTCCTGGCTCATGGGGAGGACATTACTATCCTCCTCCCCCTCCTCCCCCTCCTCCTCCCCCTCCTCCCCCTCCTCCTCACTGTGAGCTCCTCTGCTCATCCCTGTGTCTTCCTCTCTGTCTTGAGAGGTGTGGCCTTCCTTCCTTGGTTCTTCAGAACCAGCCCCTGTGGGCTGCAGGGGCCGGTGATCAGTGTCACCTTGGACAGACTCTCTGTGACCCTGGCTGGTCTGTTCATCTGGATCTTGTGGCCTGTGGCTGGGAACCGTGTGGCCAAACTCAGCAGAAATGTCCTCATCCCCCTGCCTGGAGGCTCTGTGGTGGTGATGGCCAGGGACTTCTGTCATATATTCTTCTGGGAAGTCCTCCTCCTTGTCAGACTTGTAGCTTTGGGGTTGGTGACTTGCAACATGGTGGCTGAACTTGACTGCTTCGTCCTCTTCCTGATTCTCACTCCCGAGACCATGGTGAGTGTGTCTGGGAGACTGGTGCCAATGTTCAGTGGAGACAGCCTCATCATCATCATCTTCATCCTCATGGCCTTGGTGTCCATGCCTGGAGACATGATGGTAGTCTTCATCTGACTCATCCTCATCCTCACCACCATCACCATCTTCATCACCATCATCTTCTTCTTCTCTGTCTTTGAAGCCTTGGCGGCCCTGGGCCTGGTGTCCATAGTCACTGGAGTCCCCATCGTCATCGTCTTCCCCTCCTTGTCTGTGGCTCTGGGCATGATGGCCTCCATCGTCTTCCTCCTCCTGGTGCAGATGTCCGTGGGCCTGGTGTCCATACTTAGTGGCATCACCATCGTCATCCTCATCCTCATCTTCATGGCCTCTGTGGCTGTGGGCATGACGGTGTTCCCCGGAACTCTCTTTGTGCTCTTCCTTTGAGAGGCTCTGATGATCACGGGCCTGGTGTTGGTCACCAGGGCCCTCCTCCACTCCCACCCCCTCCTGCTGCCCATCATCTTCCCCTCCATGGCCACGCTGGTTCTCACCGGAGACAATGCTACCCTCATCTTCATCTTCGTGGCTGTGACTCCTCTGTCTGTAGAAGTGGGTGTCAGGCTCTGCTGAGTCCCCCAAATCTCCATTGCCATGTCCTCTGTGCCCATGGGCCTGTCCAACCTGCCCTCTGAAGACCTCTTCAGAGACATTCTCCTCTCCAGCCTCATGGCCAGGGTACCTGTGATTGTGGAGCTGGCGGCCATATTCCTTGGAGAAATCTTCATCCTCTGCTCTATGGTCTCTGTCCTTTTCACCTTGATGGCTCCTATGGCTATGGATGTGGTGGCTGAACTCAGCTGACACCTCCTCTGAAGACCCAGAGATGCCTGCATTGTTGTTCCGGTTGCCAAGGCCCAGTCCAGCCCCCCTCAGCTCCTGGGTCACCACTGGAGGGACCAGCAGGCTGGCCACTATGGCCCAAAGGAGACAAATACGCAGCCATGGCCCCTGGAAGCCCATGGATGCTTAGCAGATGAGCCTCTTCCAAGCCTGGCTCCAGCTGCTTCTGATGGGTCCTTGTTTTTGCTCTTTCGGGTTTTTCTCTTGGGTGGTGGTACCGTCCCACTCTTCGCTTGTCTGTGGATGCCCCTCTGAGGGTGTCCCCTTTAGAGCTGTGACCCGTTCCAGGACTTCCCTTCCCACTGCTGGGCCAATGGGGTCTGTCCCCTCCCCTCCTTGTGGCTAAATTTATCTTCAGCCTAAGTTATTCTGGTCACTCCCTGCCTGCCCCTCCCCTCCTGTTCCTCTGGCTCTGGCCTGGGTGGGGAGGGGTCTTCATGGCCAGGAGCGGGGGCAGAGACTTGGGACTGCCCGGAAGCTCAAGTTTGAACACAAAGGCCAGACTTTTAGGGTGTCATGCTGGAGAAGCCTGGGGCACTGGGAGCTGAGGGGTGTGTACAGGAGCCAAGGGACCCCTGCTATACAAGAGTTAGGGTACAATCATGAAGAATGTGCCACAAGGATGAGACATTTGGTGTGAAAGTGGGTGACGTGCAGAGGCCGTGGACGGACGAGCCAGGAGACCTGTCCACAACACCCGATGACCTCCCGTCCCTGGAACTCAGACCTGGGGGCAGGGGACCCGGCCAGAGCTATAAATACAGCATGGGGGAGGTGCTGGGGCTCAGGTTACTAGGCCCCAGCTGTCCCCACCGTAGGGCCCTGGCAAGAGGCAGGTGTCACTGCCTTCTCAAAGGGACATCTCACACTTGCTCTTTGGGGTTTTCTTATGAATCAAGCCTCCCCCCATTATAATCACTGGTTCCGAGGGTCCCTGTTTTCTCTCAGAATTCGACCCCACGCCTGCACCCCCAACTCCTCCTGTGTCTTCTCTGATCCCTCCCGGTCTGTCTCTGATTCTGGGATCTGTCCTCTACCATCTCTCTCTGCATTTTCATCTGTCTCTATCTCTGGATGTCTCATTCTCTCTGATCTCTTTTCTCTCTCTCTCTCTCTCTCTCTCTCTCTCTCTCTCTCTCTCTCTCTCTCTCTCTCTCTCTCTCTCTCTCTCTCCTCCTCTCTCTCTGTCTCTGTCTCTGTCTCTCTCTCTGCCCCCAGCCCCCGCCCGGGTCTCTCTCTGGGTCTCTGCACCCTTTTCTTCCTCTGGGTCCCTCCCTTAGTTCCTGTCTCTGTGCCTCTCTGAGTCTGTTTGCTCCATAGCCCACTCTGTCTCCTTCCTTTCTCTGGTCGCTCTGCCCTCCGAGTCCGGGTCTTTGGTCCCCTCCACCCGACCCCATCCCCGGCTAGGCTGCTCAGCCGGTCCCTCCTCCGCCGCGGGAGCCGCCCTCTCCCCGCCTCCGGTGACGTGTGCCCCAGGACTCCCCGCCCCGGGCTAGGCTGCGAAGTTGCGGATCCGGTTTGGTCGGGCGGGTCGGTTGCTGAAGGAAATACCCGGAGCCCCAGGGGCCGTGGCGGCAGCATGGTGGGGCCGGAGAAGGAGCAGGTATCCCACAGCGCGGGGCTGGGTGTGAGCGGGTTCCGGAGGTGGCGCCAGCCCCTCGGATCCGGGCCCGATGCAGCGGGCGCTGGGCCAGCAGTTCCCAGACAGAGGGGCTGGGGCTTGGCCGAGCCTGCGGGACGAGGACACTCAGGTTTGCAAGGTGTCCCGGGGGCGCGCGAGGCAGTCTTCGCTTGCCGCGTGTCTGACACGGGTCCCTTCCCCGCCTTCTTGTTGCGGTTCTCAGAGCTGGATCCCTAAGATCTTCAGGAAGAAGGTGTGCACGACGTTCATAGTGGACCTCTGCGGTGACTCGGGGTGAGCAGTTCGGGGCTGCTGACCGGCAGCACGGGGTCGCGGGCCGTGCCCGCTGCAGACAGGCACCGCCCCCATAGGCCGGACTCGCCCCCTTCAACGCAGACGAGGCCTGCCCATCACAGACAGACCCTTCACTGCCCACCACCGAAGGCCTTGACGTAGGACAGACCCCACCCACCAAGTCAGGCCCCGCCCACCTGTGCCGCCTCCACCTCCCTTCCCCTTCCCCTGTTCTTGTTTTGGGCCACCCTGCCCAGGGATTCTTCATTCTCCCCCTAGCTGGGGGCGGGGAAGCGTGTAAACGCTTCAGGGCTCCATTCTGTGTCCTTGTGTCTCGTCCATGTGTCTCTTTTTGTGTCATTTTGTCTGTCCGCTTTGGCTCTCTGTGTCATCCATCGGCGCATCCTGGCTCAGCGAGCGCAGCCCTGCAGCCCTGCCAGCTGCACAGAGCTCTGCAGCTTTGGGATAGTAATTCCCTTCTCGGGCCACGCTAGTCACCTGGGCACAGGACAGCTCCTCCCTCCTGAGGTTGCTGTGCACACTAAACAAGGTCACTCTGGGACCGTTCTGGAACTTTGCCCACCACCTAATAAACACCCGGAAATACCTGCGGGTCCCAGGAGAAGAGGGCAATCGCCACCGCAAGATGTGCCGTGGGTGGCAGGGGACATGAGCAATCCCGTAGGGTCTCCCAGCTTCATCCACGGTCTCTCTAGCTGGGCCCAGCTTTAAATCTGCTCTGAGGGGGGTCTTTGGCCTGGGGTAGTGCCATCTCTTTTCCGTAGTGTGCGTTTATCAGGAGCCTGTTGTTATAGCGGAACAGGTAAATGTTGCGTAAATAAACACATATACTGGCTTACTGCTGGGTCTGGCAAAGGGCCACAGACAGGGTGACAGAAGTGAGTGGAAGATGGTGGGTGCAGGTATCACTGGACAGATATTTCAGGGTGGTGCTTGGACGGTGGCTGTCGGCCTCGGAATGTTCGAAGTCCTACCTAATGGCAGCCTGCTGTGATCTGGCAGGAGAGCAGAGTTCAGGGCATAACGAACTTTGCCATGAATGAGGCTGGTGCCAGGCTTCGAGGGCTCTCAGCGCGAGGCTTTCTGGGGCCAGGCAGGCTCTGTGTGGGGATGGACGGGAGGCGAGGACCAGCGCTTATGGGTAGGGTGGCTCCTGGGCTCGCTGTCTGGAGACTAGAGTGCAGGAAAGGCACAGTCATCAAGACGGAGCCCAGGAGAACAAGCGGGCGAAAGGGGATGCTGAGCACAGCCCTTGCGTCTGGGTACATGTTGGGCCTCCGGAAGCCAGGTGCTGAGGGTGGGGCCCAGTTGGTGCTTAGCAGAAGGTTGAGGCCTGAGAGGTCCCAGCTATAGGTGGGAGTTGAAACCATGGATGAGGAAAATGTAAATAAAGGCCAACTCCATGGCCAACCCCCCCCCCATCCCACTTATTACACGGAAAAATGTAAACATCTGTTTCTGGGCTTAGGCTGTAGTTAAGTGATAGCACATGTAGTTAGCATGTGCTGGGTTCCATTAGGACCAAACCCCAAACCCAAGAACCCTGCCAGTGTGATGGTACACACCTGTTTTAGCACTCGGGAGTCTGAGGCAGGGAGGTCACTGCAGGTCTGAGATCAACCTGGGTTACTACTTCTTAGACCTTATTTAAAAAAAAAAAAAAAAAAAAAAAAAAAGCCAAAAAATAACCAGGCAGGGGCTGGAGAGATGGCTCAGTTCCCAGCACCCACATGGCAGCTCGCAAACATCTGTAACTCCTGTCTGACCCGCCTCTTCTGGTTCCAACAGGCACATACATGGTACCCAGACATACGTGCAGGCAAACACTACACACACACAAACACCCACCTACCCACCTACCTCACATCTCTGAATACCTTGAAGACAAATGCTAGCCTCTGTCCACATCCTTTCCCAGAAGCTTCTTTCTCTCTTGGCCCCTGGGGGCCTTGGGCTAGCGTATCCTGAGGGCAGCCAAGGGAAGAGAAAGCCACCGTGGGGTTGTGCTCTAGTTTTGGGGAGTGGAAGGATCAGGCCAGTTTCCAGAATGGGTGCATTCCATGGTGTCCAGCCACCTTCTGGCAGTGAGATGACACCTGAATACAGCCATTGTGCCTCAGTCACACAGAGCAAAGCTGTCAGGAGGCATCGCCGTGGGGCCAGAACTTCCCTCGGGGGTGGTGATGCTCACTGCCCTTATTGAGTATGGAGACAATGGGCTAAGGCGGTAAAGGAGCCCGCAGCTGTGTCATGAGAGTGAGTGTCCCTTTGATTTGATTTTGTGAGTGCTCCCGAGTGCACACGCTTATAAAGGCCAGAGGCCAACCTGGGGTAGTGTTCCTCGCTCGCCTCCTCCGTCCTCACTAGCTTAGGGTGACCTGGCCAGCTGCGAGCCCCAGGGAACCTCCTGCCCTCCCCCCCAGCACTGGGATGACAACTGTGCCCCTCATCCCCGTGTTTATGGGTCCTAGGGACAGAACTCAGATGAACATTTCTCCCCTGGGTTTATTTTAACTGGTTAAGTCAGTGAGGAGCCCCAGGCAGACAGCAGACCCCCGGGGCTAGAAGTTCCACAACTTTCCTTGTAAACCTTTTGACTAGAAGAGTAGAGGAAATGAGTGGTCCCAAGAATGGGTTAGAGGATTGGGCGGGGTGGGGGACCGCGGCGTGAGGGAAGGAGGCTGTGTCCTTTACTGTAGTCTGGAAGACAACACGCTGTAGGTGCACGTGTGTTCTTGCGTCAGCCAGCAGCAGGGCCGGCACCCCCACCCTAAACTGGCCCTCACGCCAGGGGTGTAAGGTGCACACGTCCCAGCACCCGGAGTGAGCAGGAGCATCCCAAGTTCAAGGTCAACCCGGGCTATAAAACTACCTTTAGACCAGCGTGGGCTCTCAAAACACATGGGGTGGGGTGCCGGGCGATGGCACAGTGACTGGGGGCACGGACTACTGATGCAGAGGACCCGAGTTCAGTTCCCAGCACCCATGTGATGCCTCACAACTGCCTGTAACTCCAGTTCCAGCGATCCAACACCCTCTTCCATCCTCCACACATGCATGTGGTGTGCTGACACGCATGAAGGCAGATATTCATACATATAAAAGTATGTAAGATGAGGGGTGGTGGTGGTGCATGTCTTTTATCCCAGAACTCGGAAAGCGGAGGCAGGAGGATCTCTGTGAGTTTGAGGCCAGCCTGGTCTACAGAGCAAATCCCGGGACAGAGAACCATGTCTCAAAAAAGAAAAAAAAAATTAAGATAAACAAAGACCCAAGAGGGTTTGGGGCGATGGCTCAGGTATACAATGTTTGCCTAGCATACCCTCAATCCTGGGGTCCATTCTCTGCACTAAAATAAGCCAGCTTTGGTATCCCATACCTGTAATTCCAGAACTCTCAAGGCTGTGGCAGAAGGATCAGAGATTGAGGCCAAAAATAAATAAACGGGAAGAAATAATTTGTAATCAGCTTGACTATAGTAAGTTTGAAGCCAACCTGCGCTACCCGAGAGCCTGCCATTCTCTCCATCCCCCATAAAAAATAGTCCCCTTCCCTAGGCAGCTCCTCACTTCGTTTCTGAAATCGGAAGTAAGCCCCACAATTTGCATCTTTTAGACTCAGGGCCCGGGAGACAGACAGCTACGTCCAATCCCTGCTCCCCACTTTTGGAAACTAAGGCAATAGTCATCTGAGTAGCAGGGGACACTTGTACATTTATGACTTAAAATGTCACTTTGTTTGTTATGTTTTGAATTTTTTATTTATTTTACCTGTATGGGCTTTTGCCTGTGTGTGTTTGTGCACCCTGTGCCTGTATGGTGCCCGAGAATGCCAGGATCCCCTGTGATTGCAGCTACAGATGGTTGTGAGCTGCCACGTGGGTACTAGGGAACCAACTCAGGCCCTCTGCATACATTCTTAATCCCTGAGCCATCGCTCCAGCCCAGTGTGTCCTTATTTAGAGAGGGAAACATTGTATCTATGGAGACCAGAAATGGAAACCATCATCTGTTGTCTGTTTCTTAGACTGAGAAAGAAACGGGTAAGGGACTGTGCTGTGATACAATGAACAGTGAATAAAGAGATTACTCCTGGCCTCAGCGCCTGCCTGCTTCTGCCTTTCTGCCTGAGAGAGCAAGCCTGGGGATGGCCGAAGCTCACAGACAGGCACAGCGCGAACACAGCACCCTCTTTGCAGACAGGGAACTCTGAAAAGTCTTGGCTTTCCTTCTGTGTAATTCGAGGTTATTTAAAGCTCTGTTTAAAGTTCACCAGCTGGGGTTGGTTGCTATCCTCACTTCAGGAAACACTTCCTGGTTTTCTTGGCTCCTCTGAGTTCCTTGGAGTTGTTACTATCTTTGTATGAGAGGAAGAAATTTAGTCTCAGAGAGGTGAGGATGCTTGCGCCAAACTCCACGTGGCCTCAGCCTCAGCCTCTGGTACCCAAACTTTCTTTGAATTTCTTTTTTTTTAATTTTGTTTGGAGACAGGGTTTCTCTGTAGACCAGGCTGGTTCAAACTCAGAGATCCGGCTGCCTGCCTGAGAGAGCGCTGAGACTAAAGGCGCGACCACGCCCAGCTTTGTTGTTGAATCATTCTTTACGAATTTTTTTTTTTCCTGTTTTAAATTTTCTGTTTCATTGTGTGTGCTGTCTTTTGGGGCACTTGCTGATGGCCGTCTGCTGCTCTTGATTCTGATCTTGCAAGCCACACCTGTCCTGGCTTATTTGTGACAAGCATGGTTACAGGGTCCTTGACCCAGTTTCTTCTCCCCAAGTTAAAGCCACTGCTGGGTTTGCTGTGGGCCCTGTTTCAGGGGATGCAGGCTCCATGCAGATAGCATATGGACATTTGTACCGGAGGATGGAGTCAGTGCAGACACCCAGGGTTCATGCTCTACCCTCATGCCCCCAGAGGGACCTTGTGCCAGTGTGGGAGACCTCGGAATGACCACCCATCTGTGGCCATGGAGGACGCCTTTGGGGCGGCTGTAGTTACTGAATGGAACAGTGATGAGCACACTACAGAGAAGCCCACAGATGCCTATGGCGACCTGGACTTCATGTATTCCGGCAGAAGGCCCAGCAACGTGAGGCCTGCATGTCCGTGCTACCAGGCTGGGTGGGGCTGGGACAGCGGCTGAATGTGTCTCCCTGCTGGCCCCTCTGTTCTTTGGGTGCCTCTGTCTAAGTGTCTGTCCCTCTTTCTCTCTAGGTCCTTGCTGCCTCCCAGTCTGTCTGTCTGCTTCCCTCTGGGTCTCTGTCCCCCCACCCGTCTCTCTGGGTCAGCCCCTTCTGTCTCTGTCCCTCTGTCCCCCATGCGTCTCTTCCTCCTGTGTCCACAGTTCCTCCGGCTGTCTGACCGCACAGATCCGGCCACTGTGTACAGTCTCGTCACCCGCACTTGGGGCTTTCGTGCCCCAAACTTGGTGGTGTCAGTACTGGGGGGATCAGGGGGCCCCGTGCTCCAGACCTGGCTGCAGGACCTTCTGCGTCGTGGGCTGGTACGAGCCGCCCAGAGCACAGGTGACCACAGGGGTTGGGGACAAGGTACTGCTGCCCAGGTTGGAGGGCATTGTTCCCATTGCCATGCCTTACTGTTTTCCACTCCGTCCCTCTCTCTGCCCTACATAGGGGCCTGGATTGTCACAGGGGGACTGCACACAGGCATAGGCCGCCATGTGGGTGTGGCTGTGAGGGACCACCAGATGGCTAGCACCGGAGGCAGCAAGGTGGTGGCCATGGGTGTGGCCCCCTGGGGTGTGGTCCGGAACAGAGAGATGCTGATCAACCCCAAGGTGGGAATGGGCTTCAGAGAAGAGGTTCTGGCTGGGAATGCTGGTCTGAGGGAGGAGGCTGAGAGGAAGCCTGGGACTGAGGGAGGAGGCTGGGAAGGAGGCCTGGGGAAGATTCTTGGGTCTGAGGGAGGAGGCCAAGGTCTGGTCCTCTGGGTCTGTCAGGGAGCATTTGTGTCCCTTCTGAATGACTTCTCTGTCTGGCATTGTTCTCAGGGCTCATTCCCTGCGAGGTACAAATGGCGTGGTGATCCCGAGGATGGAGTCGAGTTCCCCCTGGACTACAACTATTCTGCTTTCTTCTTGGTGGATGACGGCACTCATGGCCGCCTGGGTGGTGAGAGCCGCTTCCGCCTTCGGTTTGAGTCTTACGTGGCTCAGCAGAAGACAGGAGTGGGAGGTGAGTGCCATTTGTGTTCAGGACCCCACTGGCCGGGTGTGGTCAAGGTTGGGTAACTTTCCTCTGCTAACATGCTGGGCATGGAGGCACTTGTGAGACAGAAGCAGGCAGATCGCTATGAGTACAAGGCCAGCCTGGACTACACAGGGAGTTCTAGGAGCTATGTGAAAAGATCCTTTCTCAATAAATAAATAACTACATAAATAAATAAGATTAAATGAACAGAAAGGAGAGGGTCGAGAGATGGCTCAGTAGTTAAGAGCATTTGCTGTTCTTACAAAGGACGTGGGGTCCATCTTTGGGCAGCTCCCGATCGCCTGTAACTCCAGTCCTAGGGGACCCAGCTCCCTCTTTTGGCCTCTTTAGGCATACAGGCATATACATGCAGAGATACATACATGTACACACATAACACAATTTTTTGAAAAATAGTTTCCCTGGGGGTGAGTATACAACTTTAATCCCAGTCCTTGGAAGGCAGAGGCAGGTGAATCTCCGAGTTCAAGGCCAGCCTGGTCCAGGATGGTCAGGGCTACACAGAGAAGCCCTGTCTTGAAAAACAAACATTGGTTTTAAGAACAGAAAAGGTATAAGACGGTCTTGTCAACTCCCTAGGTACAGAGAACTCACAGAGTAATAAGTTCGAGGACATTTAACTCTGGATCCACTCATACAAAGCCAGAACCGTCTAGTTCCGTCAGCACAGATTTCCCTGTCTCTGACCCCACCAACTGCAGTCTGTTTACTCCTGTTGTCTGGATCAGTGAAGCTTGAAGCTCCCTTATTTGAAATGCCTAGGACCAGAAATGTTGCCAACTATGTATTTTTTTTACCTGTTGAGTAGAAAAAAAAAGTTATAAATCAAGGATTTCCCCCCCAAGTCTTCCTTTGGGCATCCTGTGATAGCTTATTGGGCTTTAGGATGGGGTTGCTGAAGTTAACATGTGATCTTGGAGGCTGACTTTCCATCGTGACATTTACCATAGACAAATGTCACCCTTGGTGTGAATTCAACTTAACAGATTGAATTGTAAGAAGGGGCAGAAGCAGTGGTCAGGTGTAGTGGGCACGCCTGTCATCTCAGTGCCCAGGAGACAGAAGCAGGTGGCGCCGTGCGTTTGTGATGTGGATGAGAGATCTCTCTCGTGGGGTTTCCCCAGTTCACAGGTGTTAGGGACTTGGATCATTCGGCACTGGAAACAGTGCTGAATGCATATGCATGAGTACCGATGTGATCTAGACAGGTCCTGTATCTCATGTGGCCATCATGGGGACGGAGTTTCACAGTGTTCTGTCCCTATGAAGAGACCGTGACTAAGGAAACTCTTATAAAAGAAAGACTTAAAAAAAAAAATATGAAAGCCAGGGGTAGTGGTGAACTACCTTTAATTCCAGCACTAGGGAGACAGAGGCAGGAAGATATCTGTGAGTTCAAGGCCAATCTGCTCTACAAAGTGAGTGTCAGGATAACCAGAGCTGTTACACAGAGAAACCCTGCCCCCCATACATATACAAATAAATAAATTTGTTTAATAGGGGGCTGACCTACAGTGTCAGAAGTTTAGTGCACCATCGTCATGAGGGGAGCATGGAGGGCAGCAGACACAGTACTGGAGAAGAAACTTAGTCTATATCCAGATCCTCAGGCCGAAGAAAGAGAGAGACAGTGGTCCTGGCTGGAGCATTTGAAATTGAAAAGCCCACTTGCACTGACAAGCTTCCCTCAATAGGGCTGCGCCTCCTAGTCCTTCTCAAGCTTCAACCCCTGTAACACAGGGCACAAAGACAGAATCAGTTCCTGCAAATTGTCATCTGACTTACACACACACACACACACACACACACACACACACACACGTATACGCATGGAACACATTTAATTCTAAAATGAGAGGGAACAGTTTTACCTGGATATCGTGACTCACAGCCGCGGTCCCAGCACTTGGGGCCATGAGATCGAGGCCAGCCATCCTGTCCCTTAAAGCCCAGACCAGCACCAGCAACAGCAACAGCAAGAAAAGAAAGCACACATTTAAGTTGGACTGCTTCCTTTTCTTGTGTTATTTCTTCAGCCCAGACCCCTAGGATGGGCGGTGGGCAGCCTGGCCGTTCGGCCGCGTGCAGTCTAGCTTCTTATTTACTAGGGGTAGAATCAACACACAGTCAATTCATAGTATTGCTGTTGGACTTTCTCAATATTTTTACGGTGCTGAGATTGTCCATCTGTTTGTATTTCCTTCCCTTTGCCTTCACCTCGCTGGTTTGAAGTGGTTAACCAGTCAGAAGGTTGACTCAGGAGCCAACGGTCCAGGTCCCAAGCTCCCCACGCCCTTCCCCCCACTCCCAAGTTAGGTGGCACCACTTCTGGTGCTGAAATGTCCCTAGCACTCAAGAGGTGGATGAATGCAAGCCATCAGAAGCTCAGGGTTATCTTGGTTCCGAAACCAAGTGAGGCCGTGCTGGGATTCGAGAGACTTTGTCCTCAAAAATGGGGGTGCCGGGAGATGATGCGGCAGATAAAGTGCTGCCTGAAGAGTGAGGGCCTGAGAGCTCCTGTCAAGTTGGCTGCAGCTGCTCACATTTGCGAGAGATCGCAGCCCCCTGTGGTGAGAAGGGGGATGGAGGCGGCTAGCGTGGTGAAGCAGTGGGTATAACAAGAGAGCCTGCTCCAAAACAGGTGGGAGGTGAGGACCTCCACATAAACACATGTACACCCACACTCGTCTGCATGATCACACACAGACGTGCACACACGGATAAAACACACACACCCCATACAAAACACACACACTCATAATAAAACCCGTAATGTCTCCCCCGACCCCGAAGTTCACAAAGAATGACAACATTCCCAGGCCAATGAGCTGGCTCAGCAAGCAAGGCAAGGCTGCGGAGCCTGAGGACCTGAATTCTGTCCCCAGAACCCACAAATCAGAGAGATGCCCACATATTGTCCTCTGGCCTCTACTACTGAGCACCATCCCAACACTATATAAATAAATGCAATAAAAAGTTTCAAATTTTACTTAAAGAATAAAAATTAAATTTTTATGTAAAGAATAAAAACAGTGACGATTCCCCTGAGTATTGGGCACAAGGTTGGTTCAAGGTTAGCATCTGCCCTAGGGACTCCTGGGAAATGTAGTTCTTTACCATCCCCAGCACCGGCTGATGGGTGATGGTTTCCCTTTCCCCCTTTCTCTCAGGGACTGGGATTGATATCCCTGTGCTCCTTCTTCTCATCGATGGTGATGAGAAGATGTTGAAGGTATCTGGAGCTGCACTCCTGTGTCTGAGGTGGGAGGAGAGCTGGGGCCAGAACTCTGTGCTCCAGGATCTCGGCTATGGGAACCGGAGGGCTGGGCCCTGACCAGCTCTCCCCTTGCTCCTGAAGCGGATAGAGGATGCCACCCAGGCTCAGCTCCCCTGTCTCTTGGTGGCCGGCTCCGGGGGTGCTGCCGACTGCCTGGTGGAGACGCTGGAAGACACTTTGGCCCCAGGGAGTGGGGGACTCAGACGAGGCGAAGCCCGAGATCGGATCAGGCGTTACTTCCCCAAGGGGGACCCTGAGGTCCTGCAGGCCCAGGTAAGGCATTGTGGAACCACGCTGGGAAAAGCCGGGCGCCCTGGGCGGCAGGAACCACGCGCAGGTCAGGTCCTGGCTGGAAACTGGAGCCCTGTGATCTGCAGGTGGAGAGGATCATGGCCCGAAAGGAGCTGCTGACCGTCTACTCGTCGGAAGACGGCTCCGAGGAGTTTGAGACCATTGTTTTGAGGGCGCTTGTGAACGGTAGGGTGGGCTTCTACCCTCGCTTCAGATTTGGTGACCCTGTCTCTTTCCTCCATCCTCTAAGCCTATGCCACACTCCCTCTGTGCCTCCTGCCTTTCCTGTTCTTAGGATTCTGCTTGTTACTGTAGGACAGTTTTCCCCAGACAATTTCATTGTTGTCAACCACTTCCCTGTTGGATCCACTCATTGATATGTCCATCAATCCTTAATTCTCCCATCTGTTTCCCTTCCCTTAACCGTCTTTCATCCAGTCTCCCACCCACCCACCTCCCACCCACCTATCCATCCATCCATCCACCCACCCTTCTATCCATCCATCCATCCATCCATCCACCCCTCTATCCATCCATCCATCCACCCACCCACCTATCCATCCATCCATCCACCCATCCCTCTATCCATCCATCCATTCACCCATCCCTCTATCCATTCATCCATCCATCCACCCATCCCTCTATCCATCCATCCATCCATCCCTCCACCCATCCCTCTATCCATCCATCCATCCACTTGCCAATTCCTTCTTCCAACCTACCCATATCATCATCTCACACCAATGTCTTCATGCACCCACCCACCCATCTATCCATCCACCCCCACCCACCCTCCTACCCACCCACCCACCTGTGGATAAGCATGGTCTTATCAGTCATTTGCTTTCTTCCTCTTGATACTTTGGAAAAAGAACAAGAGATGACAGGATGATAATAAGTCCCACTCTTGACGTACTTTTGTTCTTCAAAATGGAATGGGAAGTTGTGTGGTCCTGCCCCTTTTGGAGCTCCAATGGCCCACTCATCAACCTTAGGGGACAGTGTTGTCCAGTGCTGTTCTGAAGATGGCCACCGTTTGGAACTACTTGTTGTCATTGTTAATACTGTTGCCGAGAGGGTCACTGTGACGAGTCCCACCCTTCCCCTCTCATCCTTCCAGCCTGTGGAAGCTCTGAGGCCTCAGCATACCTGGATGAGCTGCGCTTGGCTGTGGCTTGGAACCGCGTGGACATTGCCCAAACTGAACTTTTCCGTGGGGACATCCAATGGCGGGTGAGGGGTCTGGACCCAGGGACTGAAACCCTCCAGGAGGCTTCACCCTCCCTCCTGGCTGACTTCTTGACCACCTGGGCCGGCCTTCCTTTATGACCTAGCAGCCGCCCTCAATTGTACTCCTCTGTCCCTCTGTCCCTCTGTCCCTCTGTCCCTCTGTCCCCGACTCGTTCCTGTCCCCCTTTATCACCGCCACCTTCCCTGTATCCATGCAGCCATGCTGCCCATCCATGCACCCATCTCACCAGCCCTTCACTCCGCCCCCATCGTGCTCCACGGTGGCGTGTGCCTCTGTTTACCTGGCAGGCGAGCACCAGCTTACCACTGCCCCGTTCCTCCCTCACAGTCCTTCCACCTGGAGGCGTCTCTCATGGACGCGCTGCTGAACGACAGGCCTGAGTTTGTGCGTCTGCTCATCTCCCACGGCCTCAGCCTGGGACACTTCCTGACGCCCCAGCGCCTGGCCCAGCTGTACAGTGCCGTGTCCCCTAACTCACTCATCCGCAGTCTTCTGGACCAGGCGTCCCATGGCGGCAGCGGCAAAGCCCCACCCATAAAAGATGGGGCCACAGAGCTCCGGCCTAATGTGGGGCAAGTTCTAAGGACGCTGTTGGGAGAAACTTGTGCTCCCAGGTACCCAGCCAGGAACACCCGAGACTCCCAGCTGGGCCAGGACTGCAGGGAGAATGTAAGGACCGTCGAGGCTGAGGGTGCACGGTAGGGCTTGGAAGGACGGTGTAGTAAGATGGGGAAGGGTAGTGTCTGAGAGGGTATGGCGAGCCCAGGGACAGGGCCAGGCTTTGCTTCTCTCTGCTTGCAGGCTCAGCTGCTTCTGGATTGGGCCACCTTGCAATCATCGGCGGACGTCAGCTGTGAACAAGCCCCCTGGAGTGACCTGCTTGTCTGGGCTGTGTTGTTGAACCGTGCGCAGATGGCCATTTACTTCTGGGAGAAGGTAAATGCTGCCTCTCGTTCTGGAAGCCTGGGAGACACCCGGCTCCCGAAGGCCGCTCTGACCTCTGACCTCACCCAATCGGTATCCTCAGTCTTAGTCTGTTGCCCTTTTGAGCCAGGGCCACGAACAGCCCAGGCTGGCCTTGGGCTCGGTATTAGCCAAGGGTGGTCCTGAACCTGTGCCACCGCCCCTGGCTCATGTGGTGTTGAGGCTCTGTGGAGCCAGGCAGGCACTGCCTACCCCACCCACTGGGCACTGCCAGCACCCCTAGTTTTCTGTTGCTGAGATGCGGTCTTCTGTGTAACCCGGGCTGGCCTGGGCCCTGTGAGTACCCTGCCTCAACCTCACGAATGCCACGTGACACACCCCACACTGAATTTTTAAAAAATAATTTATTTATTTATTTCATGTGCACTGGTATTTTGCCTGCATGTGTGTCTGTGTGAGGGTGTCAGATCCCCGGGACTGGAGTCATAGATAGTGTGAGCGTCCATGTGGGTGCCGGGAACTGAACTCTGGAAGAGCAGTCAGTGCTCTTGATGGCTGAGTGATCTCTTCAGCCCCTGAATATTTTTAAAGAACATGATGACATTGTATCCAACCATAGTCTGCTTCGGAACTTGTCTGTCCGCTCAGACTCAACTCAGCGCCCCCGAAACCAGCCCCCATCCCTCCCAAGCTCCACTATGTCCCCCAGTGCGATGGTAACGACCCTGCTAATCCTTGGCCTCTCTCTGTCCCCCCCCCCCAGGGCTCCAACTCAGTGGCCTCTGCTCTTGGGGCTTGTCTCCTCCTCCGAGTGATGGCTCGCCTGGAGTGGGAGGCTGAGGAGGCCGCACGGCGGAAGGATCTGGCAGCCAAGTTTGAGGGCCTGAGTGTGGGTGTGTGGAGGAAGGGCATGGTGGGTGTGCAGGCACTTCTCCCCTCCGGCCTTCTGTCCTCACCCGAGCCCTCGTCCTCAGACCTCTTTGGAGAGTGTTACCACAACAGTGAGGAACGAGCCGCCCGCCTGCTTCTTCGACGTTGTCCCCTGTGGGGAGAGGCCACCTGCCTTCAGCTGGCCATGCAGGCTGATGCCCGTTCATTCTTTGCCCAGGATGGGGTACAGGTGAGTGTGTGAGTCAGACAGCCATGAGCCCCACGCCTGGAGTGCAGTGTCCCTAGGACAGTGGCTCTCCACCCGAGGGTCGCCATCCCTTCGGGGGTCACCGCAACAAGAGGAAGTGTACTACAGTCACAGCATTAGGAAGGTTGAGAACCACTGCCTTAGAAACTGTCCCTTTTCCACCAGGAAACCCTACCTGCTACCACAGCAAGCCTACCCGTCCTAACTTCTGCCCCCATGCAGTGCTGTTGCTAACAGGAAGTGCCATTTCTCACACAGGAAGTCCTCAGTCCCACAGGCAGTCCCGCTCCTCCCACAGGAAGTGCGGCCACCTCGACAGGAAGTTTTCCTGCTTCCCTGTGCAGTTTGCAGCTCGGCTTCTCCCCAGCTCATGAGTCCGGGGATAGCTACGTAGCATTTCAGACAGGCTTTGGCTTGGGACACTCTCCCCATGCTCTATCCAGTCCTGATACTCGAACATTTTGAAAACCACCAGTATCATGAATTAAAATCTGAAGAGAGCTCGCAAATTCTCAAATTCAGTGGCGTTCCGTCCACACATCAGGAAGCATTTTTGTTTTATAATAAAACACAACTTTAGCCATCCCAATGGTGCACAGACACATGCAGGCAAAACACCCATACACATGAAAAGTTAGCTGGTTGGGCGGTGGTGGAGCTCGCCTTCAATCCCGGCACTCGGGAGGCAGAGGCAGGCGGATCTCTGTGAGTTCGAGGCCAGCCTGGTCTACAGACAGTAGCCACTGCAGCGTGAGTCCCAGGACAGGCAGGGCTACACAAAGAAACCCTGTCTCAAAACACTACGGGGAAAATGTTGGCTGTTCCCTTCTACTGGTTAACCCTGCGGAGGCTGCGTTTGACCCCTGTCCCCTAAACTCCAACAAGAGAGACGCCCGTGCGGAAGCTCTCTCTCTGCTCAGGCTGGGTGCTGTGTGCAGACTCAAGCGCTACCATTCCACACCCACAGTCTCTGCTGACACAGAAGTGGTGGGGGGAGATGGACAGCACCACGCCCATCTGGGCCCTGCTCCTGGCCTTCTTCTGCCCTCCTCTCGTCTACACGAACCTCATCACCTTCAGGTCAGCCTCCTAGGGTTGGGCTCAGTGCCTCCTCCCTGCTCATGTCTCTCTCTGCCCTCTTACCTGACCCACCTAGCGTGTCCGGGAACACTGTCTGGAGGGAATATTCTGGAAGATGAGGGTTGTTGGGAGGCTGCTGCGGTATCTCTATAGGCAGTTTCTCCAGTTTTAAGGCATGGCTTTGTAAGAGGGCCCCTCATCTAATCTCTACACTGTTTGTGGTAAAGTTTGGGTTTCGGGGCAGTAGTGGCGCACACCTTTAGTCCCAGCACTGTGAGTTTGAGGTCAACCTGGTCTACGGAGTGAGTTCCAGGACAGGCTCCAAAGTCACAGAGAAACCCTGTCTCAAAAAACCAAAAAATAAAATAAGTTTGGGTCTTTCTGAAGAACCTTCCTATCTCTCACTCTGTCCTGCCCCCATGGCAGGAAGTCAGAGGAGGAGCCCGCACAGAAGAACCCTGACTTTGACATGGATAGTAGCGTCAACGGAGGCGGTCCTGTGGGGTGAGTGACACCTCAGCACTGTGCGGTTGCACCAGCTGCGCTTGCTGTCAGGCGTGCAGGGAGAGCTGTGCTTTTAGGAGAGGATGGCTTCGATGAGCCACTGAAGACGCTGAGGTAGCTTCTAGAAGGCCACGCTCAAGGACTGACCTTGTGAGATGACCCTGCAGATAAAGGTTCCACAAAAGACCTGAGTTCAATGCCCAGATTCCATGATGGAGAGAGAGAAACAATTTTCTGTTAGATTTCTGAGACAGGGTTTCTCTCTGTAGTCCTAGCTGTCCTGGAGTTTGCTCTGTAGACCAGGCTGGCCTGGAACTTAAAGAGATCCTCCTGCCCCTGCCTCCCGTGTGCAGGGACTAAAGGCGTGCGCCACTGCCGGATTTCCATGACCAGGCATCATAGCCTCAGTATATGTAGGCTGAGAACTGGTCTAGTCTATTCAAGGTCCTGAGTTCCATTCCCCAGCCAAACAAACAACAAAAAATCTCAAAAACAAAACAAAATCGAGAGGAGACGGGCGTGGGGGCCCTGCTGTACAAGCATCGCTTGAGGAACTGAGCTCAGATTCCCAGCACCAGTAATAAAAATCTAGGTGTGGCCGTGCGTGTGTGCGTGTGTGCGTGTCTGCGCTAGCCCTGGGAGGCAGGGACAGAAGGATCCCCGGGCTTCGCCCGCCAGCTGTGGAGCCGAGTCAGCAAGCCACAAAAGGCGAACAAGCAAGACATCAAATGTTGACCTCATTTCCACCTGCCTGGGTTCTTAGTCTGGTTAATACAGAATTTTAGAAAGGATTGGGAAGAGGAGGAGAGGAAGGAAAACTTACGCCATGGAGGTTGGCATGATGGGAAGACGGGAGGGTAGCACTTTGGAGACTTGAGAAGTCCAAAAACTCCAAGGAAAGCATGGTCGGGCTTTGACATGTATCCAAACAAACAAAAGACATGGAAAAGGAAACGTGCTTTTCTGAGTTAGGAGACAGAAAATCAGGTAGGATGTGTTTGGAGGATTTGGGGTGCTGGTCTGGGAGGGTCCCTCCCGTCCCTCCGGTCCCTCCCACTCCTTCAGGTGACTCAGACTCCCTGAGGCTGGGGAGGACTCCAAGACGGAGACAGGCAGGCTGTGCTGGATTAACACTTTAAACACTTAAAAGATTTTATTTTTAATGTGTCTATGAATGGATTTGTGTGTTGTGGGGTATATGCATGTGGCTGCAGTTGCCCTATGAGGCCAGAAGGGGGCGTTGGATCCCCTGTAATTGGAGTTATACAGGGTTCTGCACTTCCAAATCAGACAAACCCCCACAGCTGTCACCTCAAATGGAATAAGAAATAGCTTATTCTAGAGCCAGATATGAATGACCTAAGCCTGGGAACACTGAGGTAATTTAGTTCTATGTTCCAACGTAAGAATAGGTTCATGGAGTTTGTATAGTAACAAAACAAAGAAAGTCACAAATCAAGTCACAAAAACAAAGAAACAAACAAACAAACAAACAAACAAAACCCAGAGCCAGTTCCAGGACAGCATGGCTACACAGAAACTCTGTCTGGCCGCCTCATGGTGGCGCAGGCCTTTAGTCCCAGCACTAGGGAGGCAGAGGCAGGTGAGTTCGAGGCCAGCCTGGTCTACAAGGCAAGTTCCAGGACAGACAGAGTGGTTGCACAGAGAAAAACAATAAACAAAACAAAACAAAAAGAAAGAAAGAAAGAAAGAAAGGAAGAAAGAAAGAAAGAGGAAAAACAAAAATAAAAACAAACAAAAACTCTGTCTTGAAAAACAACAAACAAAAAAACATTAAGTAAGCCAGGTGGCGCACGCTTTTAATCCCAGCACTCAGGAGGCAGAGGCAGGTAGACCTCTGTGAGTTCGAGGCCAGCCTAGTTTACAGAGCTATACAGAGAAACCCTGTGTCAGTAAAAAAAAAAAAAAAAAAAAAAAAAAAAAAAAAGGCGAGCCATTAAGTGGTCAGGTAGGACGGGCAGGCAGCAGAGCGGAAGCCAGGGCTGGGTGCCACCTCAGCATTCTTAACTGTCTGTTGGTGGAGAATAGGGCTTTATGACGTTAAAACATTGCAAACTTTGAATCTGATCCCGGAGACAGGGTTAAAGATAAGGCAATAAGAATTAGGCTACCTGACAGTAGCGTCCAGGTTCTGCGTGGTCTCTGAGGCCTTCAGTCCATGGGGCCTGCAGACAGCGATTCCAGGAACGCACAGGTCCGGAGCCAAACCTGGTCTCTGGAGCGCAGCCCATGCTCCAGCTGTGAGCCTTCTCTCCAGCCCCTTAAGTCACAGCTCCTTTTTAAAATTTGTGCATATGTGGGGTTGGGGGGCTGGGGGGAGAGGGTGCATGCCACAGCATGGGTGTGGAGTTCAGAGGCGAGTTCTCTGCTTCTTCCTTGGGGACCGGTTTCGTGTGATTAAGCCTGTGGGATGCTTGTATTTGTGGAGCCTTTTCTTTGGTCCTGGGTTAATTCCTAAGCGCAGCAATGCTGTGATGTACTGAGTAGTTTAGAATGACCCGTCTCCACTTACGGCCAGAGTATTGGAGACACAAAGGTCCCTGTGCCCACAGATCACTAGGAAACCAAGAATGTTAAACACACAGGGGCCTCTTCTCAGTGGAGTGTGTGTGTGTGTGTGTGTGTGTGTTTACCAGCATGTATGTGTGAGAGCCTCAGGTCACGAGGAAATGGAGTTACAGACGGTTGTGAGCTGCCCTGTGGGAATTGACCCCAGGTCCTCTGGAAGAGCAGCCGATTTTTTAGCCACTGAGCACTCTCTCCAGCCCAGTTAATTTAAATAGACTCCCTTGTCTGCCACTTCCTGAGGCTCAGCTGCTGGCTGTAGGTTTGCATCTGTGCAGCACCGACTCTGGCGCTTTCTTGGGGCTTTGTCCTCTTTGTGACTAGGCGAGTGTCCTTCTGCTCAATTTTTAAAAATTGTGCTCCGTGCTTTTGTTTGTTTGTTTTTTCAAGACAGGGTTTCTCTGTGTAGCTTTGGAGCCTGTCCTGGAACTCTAGACCAGGCTGGCCTAGACCCGCCTGCCTCTGCTGGGGTAAAAGTTGGTGGACACCATCCCTGGGCAATGCCCGGTTTTTGTTTTTGTTTTTTCCTTTGGTGTTTGTTTTGTTTGTTCACAAAGCTCAGGCTGGCATCACCAAACTCATGGCCCAGACTCCAAAGTGTAAGGATCGCAGGCATGAGCCACCTACCACACTCCAGGTTCCCTGCTCCTCACGCTTATCAGGCTGCACTGGAGGCCATCCTCCTGCCTCAGGCGCTAATGTTTTCATGTGGCCTGAGTGTGGAGTACTATGAGGATGCGCAGACGGAAAGGCAGCCCTGGCAGGGGTCCTTGAGGCTCGCTTGCTCTCTTGCAGGCCTTCCGAACCCTCGGCAAAGGTGGCCCTGGAGAGGCGACGGCGGCCAGTGCGCGCCCGCTGCTGTGGTGGCTGCTCCAAGCGCTGGTCGCACTTCTGGGGCTCGCCGGTGACCGCCTTCCTGGGCAACGTGGTCAGTTACCTGCTATTCTTGCTGCTGTTTGCGCGCGTGCTGCTGGTGGATTTCCAGCCCGCAAAGCCCGGTGTCTTCGAGCTGCTGCTGTACTTCTGGGCCTTCACGCTGCTGTGCGAGGAGCTGCGCCAGGGCCTGGGCGGTGGCTGGGGTAGCCTGGCCAGCGGGGGGCCTGGGCCCGGCAAAGCTCCTCTGCGCCATCGTCTGCACCTCTACCTCTCAGACAGCTGGAACCAGTGTGACCTGCTGGCACTCACCTGCTTCCTGCTCGGCGTTGGCTGCAGGTGAGCGAGCAGCCCCGGCCAGTGAGTAGGAACTATGGGTGCACAACTCAGTGGCAGCGCCCTGCCTAGAGTCCCCCAGTGAGGGGCTGGGGCGTGGCTCAGGGGTGGAGCCCTGCCTAGAATCCCCCAGTGAGGGGCTGGGCGTGGCTCAGGGGTGGAGCCCTGCCTAGAATCCCCCAGTGAGGGGCTGGGCGTGGCTCAGGGGTGGAGCCCTGCCTAGAATCCCCCAGTGCCTACCTAACATTTTCAAGGTCCTAGATTTATTCTCCCAGAGGTAGACAGCTGCCCCCCTTTACGAAAGGATTCCACAGCCAGCACACTAAGAGGTAGGCTTCCTCCAGGCCGTGTGAGGATGAAACAGAGTAACATGGTATGAATAATTTATTCAAACGGAGAGGAGATAAGTGAGTCTAGAAAACTAGTATTTCTGCCTGTCCCAGGCTTTATTTTGTGTAACGCATTGCCTGGGAAGACAGAGCCAAGCCCTGCTGTGGCAGGAAAGCCAATGACAAGGGTAAAGCATCCTAAACGCTCAACCATCCTTTAAGCATCCGGATGGACGCTTGGGTTATTTCTATTTCTGATTTTTATTGTTGCAAAAAATAAAAGCTTGCGTCCCTGGTGTAAAGGGAGTGAGTGGGTCAAAGGGCACGTGGAGCAGTTACATTTCTGTCTAAGAAGCTTCGCCCATTTTCCTGTCGGCCTGACAGAGGGAGCCGTGAGCGCCCCCATGGGGACATGCTGGGCAATACCGGCACTGCACCATGAAGCTGTCAATCAAATCAGATTTATAACCCTCGTCAGTCTGACGCCTGCAAACGACTGCGCTCCTCAGGCCACTCCGCATTTTAGGGACCCCCCCTCCTTTGAGACAGAGCCTCACTCTCCCCGTTCCTTCTGCCTCCCGGAAACCATTGGGTTACCTTCCTGAAGCCAGCCTGAGGCTGACTACCAAGGTCCAGCACTCAGAGCCCTTTGGCTCACCTAATTAACATGTCCAATTAAATTAAACACCTCGTCCTAACACAGGGGTCCCCTTTACCTTCTAAACGGCCATCCGCCCATTTCCCATGTCTGTCTCCTTCCTATCCAGAGGAACAAATATCTCCGCCCCCCCTTATTCTCTCCCCGTCTCCCTCCCCTGTCTCCTGTCTCTGTGTCTCTGTACCTGCCCTCCAGCCCCGTGGGACAAATAAATCCCCACTGTGCTGAGAACTTGGGCTTGGGGTCCTGAGCTGGTCTTTTACAACTTGCCTGCGTGGAGCTCCCAAAGATCTTTCTGTCTCCTCAGAGATACTGAGCCCAGAGACAGGCGGGGTGGTCACAGGTTCCTTGTTTCAGCCCTGTGGGCCTCAGCCCTATCTAAGGAGACCCCTGATCTGAGCTGTGTGTGACCCCTCCCTCAGGCTGACCCTGGGCTGTGTGTGACCCCTCCCTCAGGCTGACCCTGGGCTGTGTGTGACCCCTGGGCTGTGTGTGACCCCTGGGCTGTGTGTGACCCCTGGGCTGTGTGTGACCCCTGGGCTGTGTGTGACCCCTCCCTCAGGCTGACCCCTGGGCTGTGTGTGACCCCTCCCTCAGGCTGACCCCTGGGCTTCATGACTTGGGACGCACAGTCCTCTGCCTGGATTTTATGGTGTTCACGCTGCGGTTGCTACATATCTTCACGGTGAACAAACAGCTGGGTCCCAAGATTGTCATCGTGAGCAAGATGGTGAGGCCGAGGCGGAGGAGGAGGAGGAGGAGGAGGAGGAGGAGGAGGAGGAGGAGGAGGCGGAGGGGTGGGGTGTGAGAGCCTGGGACCGGGGGTGAAGGGAGGGTACCACGGAGGGGCAGGTGTGTCCAGGGAGAGGTCGGGCTGTTAGATGGGCAGAGCAGGAAGAGGCTGCCGCTGAAGATGCTGAGTCTCTAAAGCAAGAAGGGTACAGGGAGCGAGGAGGGGCGGGCCAGGGAGGGAGGAGGGGCGGGGCCAGGGAGGGAGGAGGGGCGGGGCCAGGGAGCGAGGAGGGGCGGGGCCCGGGAGGGAGGAGGGGCGGGGCCAGGGAGGGAGGAGGGGCGGGGCCAGGGATGAGGAGGGGCGGGGCCAGGGATGAGGAGGGGCGGGGCCCAGGAGGGAGGAGGAGCGGGGCCAGGGAGCGAGGAGGGGCGGGGCCAGGGAGGAGGGGGCGGGGCCCGGGAGGAAGAGTCAGCAGCAGATTCAGCCTTCTTCCTCTGCTTCCAGATGAAGGACGTATTCTTCTTCCTCTTCTTTCTCTGCGTGTGGCTCGTGGCTTATGGGGTGGCCACAGAGGGCATCCTGAGGCCCCAGGACCGCAACCTCCCGAGTATTCTGCGTCGAGTTTTCTACCGCCCGTATCTGCAGATCTTTGGACAAATTCCCCAGGAGGAAATGGACGGTAGGGAAGGGTCTCCAGCCGGGTCTGCGTCCCCTCTCCCTGTGTCTCAGCCTCCCAGCCTCCCTCCCCCTGCTCACATCTGCTGTCCTCCTGCAGTGGCCCTCATGAATCCAGGTAACTGCTCGGAGGAGCAGGGCTCCTGGGCTTACCCCCAAGGGCGTGTCGCGGGCCTCTGTGTGTCCCAGTATGCCAACTGGCTGGTGGTGTTGCTCCTCGTCGTCTTCCTGCTGGTGGCCAACATTCTGCTACTCAATCTGCTCATCGCCATGTTCAGGTGTGCCTGGCCTCGCCACCCCAGCTTTTCCCAGCCTGAGCCTGCTCAATGCATCCCGGTCCTGACTGTCACCCAGTGCCGGCCAGAGCCCGCGCCTGACTTGGCTGTTTTGACATACTGAGACAGGTTCTCACCCTGTAGTCCAGGCTGGTCTTGGGATTCAGGGCGATCCTGCCTCTGCCCCCCTCCCCCAGGGTTGGGGTCATATGCATGGCTGCACTAAATGCTTTAAATTTTGATAGGTCCACTTTATGGAATTATCCTTTTGTTGCTTGTAGTTTATTCTTATGTGCATGGATATTTTGCCTGTGTGTGTGTGTGTGTGCGCGCGTGTGTGTGTGTGTGTGTGTGTGTGTGTGTGTGTGTGTGTGTGTGCGGTGCCTACAGAGCTCAGAAGAGGGCGCTGGATCCTCTGAAACTGGTGTTACAGGCGGTTATGGGCCACCATGTGGATTCTGGGGACCGAATCTGGGTCCTCTGCAAGAGCAGTCAGGGCCCTTAACCTTAGCTGAGCTGTCCCTCCAGCCCAGTTTTGTTTTTTTGTGGCCTGTGCTCTTGCTATCCCATATGAGTGCTGACAGTCTGGAGATGGACTTCTGGGCTTCCTGCTAAGCTGTGGGTTTGAGCTCTGGTTTGTAGATCACTGGCTCATTTGGAATTTCCTTTTTTTGTCGGGTGAGGACAGGCCCACTTTTATTCTTTGTGTCTATTCAAGAGGGTTCATTAAAGATGCTGGGCTTAAGGTCCTTGTTAGAACCAGCTGGGCTTCAAAGGTACACAGCATCCTGAAGATAACATGAAGGTGTCTATCCATGGGACATGCACACACACACACACACACACACATACACACATGCAGCTGGACACACACACACATATTCACACACACATACAGCTGCACACACACATACACATGCAGCTTCACACACATGAAGCTGCACACACACATGAAGCTGCACACACTCACACTCACATATGCAGCTGCACATACACACACAAAACTCACACACACAAACACTCACACACATACATGCAGCTGCACATAGATAAACATGTTCCCACACATGCAACAAATAAATAAACACTTCTGCTCAATCATGGGGATCAGAGACCCCAGCAACGCATAGGATGGATGGCTGGAGCTCAGCTTACAAGGGGTCTTATGCCCTTTTCTAGTCTCTACAGACGCATGCATACAGAAACTTTATTTACTTATTTGGTTTTTTTTTTTTTTTTGAGACAGGGTTTCTCTGTGTAACAGTGCTGGCTGTCCTGGAACTCTCTTTGTATTTATTATGAGTGTGTGAGTGTTTGTCAGCATGTATGTATGCACATCACATGAGCCTGAGCCGTAGTGAAGCAAAGACGGGAAGAGGGCGTCGGATCTTTTGGAATGGGAGTTGAGATAATTGTGCACCACCTCGTGAGTGCTGGGAACTGAACCTGGGACCTCGGCAGGAGACAGGCGCTGTTAACTGCTGAGCCGTTTCCGCAGCCCCGACTACTTTGACTGATGACTGAATGATCAGGGCCCTCTGTTGGCCTCCAGTGATCTTTGGCCTCTGGTCTCCACAGCTACACTTTCAGCAAAGTACAAGACAACAGCGACCTCTATTGGAAGGCACAACGCTACAGCCTCATCCGGGAATTCCACTCCCGGCCCGCGCTGGCCCCGCCCCTCATCATCATCTCTCACGTGCGCCTCCTCATCAGGTGGCTGCGCAGGTGTCACAGGGCCAACTTGCCCGCGTCCCCAGCCTTCGAGCACTTCCGTGAGAATGGAGCTTGGTCTGCGGGGGGGCAGAGCTCGGGAGGGGGAGGGAAGAGGACAGGGGGCGGGGCGGGGCGGGGCGGGGCGGGGCGGGGCGGGGCGGGGCCCCGGGTGGCCTGCCCGATGGATGACTCCTGCCTGGACTTGGCCCTGCAGGCGTCTATCTCTCGAAGGAAGCAGAGCGGAAGCTGCTCACGTGGGAGTCTGTGCACAAAGAGAACTTCTTATTGGCACAAGCTCGTGACAAGCGAGACAGTGACTCGGAGCGTCTGAAGCGCACCTCTCAGAAGTGAGCGAGGCCGGGGCCCGGGATGGGCGGGATTCCCGGGAAGCTGCAGGCTGGCCTGGCATCCCCTTGGAGGCGCCAGGAGGCGTGGCTTCTGCAGGCCGGCTGGACCTGGGCTCTGGTCTGTTTCTAGGGTGGACACGGCATTGAAGCAGCTGGGACAGATTAGAGAGTATGAGCGGCGTCTGAAGGGGCTGGAGAGAGAGGTGAGGACCGGCAGGGACGGGACGCCTCCTTCGCTACTCCTGCCCTGACCTTCCTCTTCCTTCCCAGGTCCAACACTGCACCCGTGTCCTGAGTTGGGTGGCCGAGGCCCTGAGCAGCTCTGCCTTGCTGCCCCCAGGGGGGCCGCCCCCTCCAAGCCCACCTGGGTCCAAAGGTCAGTGTGACCCTGGGCTTCTGCAAGACTTCCCTCGGGGCCCTCCTGTCGTCCATGGGCCCCGTGCTTGGTCTTTTGAAGGCTCCGTTGACTCTGCGTGTGTGTGGATCTGTGTAGCTGGTTTGAGTGCACGCATGTGGAGGCCTGGGGTAGAAGGATGTCTGACGCCTTCCTCCCGCTCTCTCCACCTTATTTTGGGATAGGACCTCTCCCTGGGCCCAAAGTTCTCCAGTGGCTAGGCCAGCTGACCAGTGGGCTCTGGGAGATGGGTCCGCGTCTGCCCGGCTCCCCTGGCTTTTGAGGGGGTGCCGTGCTCATCCTGGCGTGCCTTCTTACATGGGCACAGGATGCTTGTTCTGGTCTACGTCTCTTGGCGTGATGAAACGCTCCGACCTTAGGAGAAGAGGGCTTCATTTGGCTTGCTTCCAGGTTACACTCCGTCCGTGAGGGAGGAGAACTGGGAGGTGGAGCAGGAAGCATTGCCTCTAACCAGAGAGTCACAGTCAGAGAACCCCGAGCAGCCAAGGCCTTGGTGTGGCTAGGTCCCTTCTTTATGCGGTTCAGACGCCTCACCCTAGGAAACAGCACAGTGGGCTGGCCCTCCTGCACCCATTAACAATGAAGACAGACCCCACAGACATGCCACCGGCCAGTTTGACGCACACAATCCCTCAGTCGAGGCTGTGTTCTCAGGTGGCTCCGGCTGTGTCAACCGAGGGAGGGTCTGGACTCAGTCTCGGGCTCGCTTCCTGGCTCGTGGCCAGCGGGGCGTCTCCCCAGCTGTGTCCTTTTTGCTGCTCTCCCTCTCCCATTGTTGTGCTCATCACCTGCTGTCTCCTCTGTCTCTTCTAGACTGAGCGTTCCTGGGGGATTCCTGGGGATGTTCATCCATGGAGGGTCCATTCCAGCCTCAACCTACACAACTGGTGGCCTTATCCTCACCCCGGGCCCATGCTCGGGGGCTGCTGTCCCAACAACCTCAGAGTGTCACCACAGGAACCCCAGCAGGCCTGGCTCCTTCCAGGTAGATCAAACTCTGAGCTGGCAACGCTGGAGCTACAGGGACCACAGACCCTACTGGCAGCTTCCCCACAGTGGGGAAAATAAAGCCATGTGACAGGGTTCATAGCACGTGGCTGACTCATGCAGGACAGGTGGGTAGAGACTTGGGGTCGGTGGCTGAGGCAGGCTGGGGTTGGGTCCTCAAGCTCACAGCTGCTGACGTAGCCCCAGCACAGGAAACACGAGGAGTCTGGGTTCCTGCCCCAGCCTGCTTTCCCGTGGGAACACAACTGGGTGGTAATGAGAGACTTGGTCCTAGCGAGGGGAGAGCACCACGCTCATCTGCTCTGGCAACATGCAAAGGGATGATGCAGATTTGAGTAGATAAATGCCTACGTGTCTTTAAAAAGTCTAATTAGTGGAAAATTGCAGGTCACATTCACGCGGGGGAGAGGGAAATCCACATCGTTTTACATTGCAATTTAACTAAATAACCCATAACAAACTAAGCTGGTAATGACAAGGCTGAACTGACAGCAATTATTAGTTAAATAGTGAGGAAGCCACCAGCAGCCAACACATCCAAAAATCAAAACCAAAACATCCTCCAAACTGGAGGGGTTCCAGCTATCTGCTTCTCTGGGTGTGTAGTCATGTTGGAACATGGCCAAGTGTGCAACAGCCAGACTCTCCCAGGGAATTCTGAGTCCATTCCACCAACGCAAACAGTGGCCATGGTGGCAGTCACAAGGACTGGTGCCAGCACAGCTGACACATCATTTTCTGCGCATCCAGCGTGGCCTTGACCGGCTCATAGGTGCCAACACTTCCAGATATGCAGCGTGAGCCGATCCATTTTCTTTGGTGCTAGAAATTTAGTCTTTTTTAAAATTCCAGTTACTGATTTAGTGTGTGTGTGTGTGTGTGTGTGTGTGTGTGTGTGTTTCCATGTATATGAGAGGACACATGCATGTCACAGGGTATTGATGAAGCTCAGAGGAAATTTGAGGGAGTGTTTTTTTTCCTTCCACCATGTGTTTCCTAGAGCAAACCCGGGTTGTAGCGTCTCCCAGCACTGAGTAGAGCCCCGCTCCAGCCCCTCACTGGGAGACTGTAGGCAGAAGCTCTTGCACTAGGCCACTAGGAAGTTGTGATAGCTATATCCCCAGACCCTAACCTTCTCTGATCTAGGAACCAGCATTTCCCATAGGAAGAAACTCCACTCTAAAAGGTTTAATTTGAGTGGATGTTCCTTTTGTAAGAACCCATTAGCTGGGCGGTGGTGGCACACACTTTTAATCCCAGCACTTGGGAGGCAGAGACAGAGGGATCTTTGTGAGTTCAAGGCCAGCCTGGTCTACAGAGCGAGTTCCAGGACAGCCAGCGACACACAGAGAAACCCGGTCTGGAAAAACCAAACCAAACCAACCAACCAAACAAACAAACAAAAACTTCCCAAAAGAATCCTTTAAACCAAGCTTATCCCTGGAGCATCATTTTTTCTGGGCCCCATGGAACCTGATGTCCACACCTCTTGGAGCTTCGAAGTCCAGGGAGCCACGTGTGGTAGTGAGGAGGAGAGCCCTCTCTCTCCTCCTGGAGTCTTCTGTCTTGCAGCAACATCTTTGTCTCGGTTCTAGACTAGCTTGTAAGGAGGCAACATCAAACCACAGAGCTGGCGGTGTAGATGATTGATGATTGAGTTGAGTAAAGTGTGACCCTCTGGCAGAGGAATGACGAGAGCGGCATGCTCAGGACCCGTGCGTACAGTGCGTGCAGTTGCGCAAGATCTAGCAGGAAACGCCATCACTCAAGTGGAGGGTGACCGGGACCCAGGGTCTGTGTCGTTTACCAAAGAACCAGGCAGAAGCCGCCGTGATGGCGGTGGCGTGGCGCTAGCCTGTTCCCATCATGGCTTACAAGGAAGCAGAGGCACACTGGAAAAAGTGACGTCCACTTCCAGTCACCTCCTTCCAGTAGTAGCGAGGTTTTCATCACCAAAGGTTCCAGTCTTCCCCAAACAGCGCCGCCTGTTGGAGAACAAATGTTCAAGCACATGAACACATTTCACATCCAGGGCAGAATGGCAACGTTAGTGCAGAGAGCGCCCACCGAACGCTCCAGGCAAACTGCCCAGGATTCAGGGGTCCAGGGGCGGCCCCGACGTTAAGGCTGGGGGCGGGGCCTCCGGTGGGCGGGGCCTCCGGTGGGCGGGGCCTCCGGTGGGCGGGGCCTGCGGAGTCCCAAGGAACTCCCTGGTGCTGGCGGCTGCTTGCCTTGGCGTCCAGACCGGTGCCCAAAGAAGGAAGCTCAGCACCATCTCCGCTGTCCCCGTTGGTGGCTGAAGCTATAGTTACTGACTAAAGTTTTTATTTCTCAAGAAGGGAAAACAACTAAAATCTACTCTGGGAAGGGAGTGCCTGGGAACTCCGGGCTCAGCTGTCTCTCTCTCTCTCTGTCTCTCTGTCTCTCTCTCTGTCTCTCTGTCTCTCTGTCTCTCTCTCTCTCTCTCTCTCTCTCTCTCTCTCACACACACACACACACACACACACACACACACACACACACACGCTACCTGAAAAGCCTGGAACCCCACAAGGAGAAAGAAAAGGGATCATCCTTCAGGGATCATCGAGGCACTTTCCGTTCCCCACTGCGCCACCTGCCGGGTGCAGCCGGGGCACGTGGCAACTGGAGAAGGGCCTCTGTCAGTCACAAGGGATACTTGCAAGGACAGGCTGGAATCCCAGACTTCCATTTCCAAACCTCACGCCCCATTTCAGGGTTGGCTAGCAGAAAGCTGACTGCTAAAAGGCCGGGAAGGGCTAAATATAAACTCCGTGTTCAAGAACTCACCCTGTCCAGTCCTTGGACGATTTCAGGGAGTTTGTTTATTTTTACTTATTTAAGAGACAAAGTCTTGCTGTGTAGCTCAGGTTGGCCTCTAACTCACTACCCTCCCTTCCCCTGTCTTTCAAGATCTGTCTTCCCCTGTCTTTCAAGATCGCCACACCCATAGTTAAATCATATTGGTTTTGCCTGAAAAAGTAGCAACTATGCATTTGCTCCTTTAAATAAAGTTTTAGTCATCTCTTCACATCCTACATTGCTAAAAGTAAATAATGGCTGGTCCCTCAGTTCCCAGGGACCCCCTTGAATTACTGTGGGTGGGACTGTGGTAATGGCTGATGTGTCCGCTAGGTGGCAGAAGCCACCGGAGTCTCTATTGAAGGTTTCTGTGGATTCCCTACGTCCACAACACCAGGACTGGAAGAAACTGAGCCGAGAAGGACCGACCACCATCTCCATCTGCCTCAACTCTGGGTTCACACAACTTAGGCCATTTGGTCAGTGCGTGTGGTCGTCCCCAGAAACTTCCTCTCCTCTTGGTTGTGCCTTGCATAATAGCTACCTGGACAGTCACCCAAAGTGACTGCATCACAGCAGTGTTGGTGCAACCAGTTTTGGCTGAGGCCTAGAGTATCTGACAGACAACTACAGAAGCAGGGAGGTAGAAAGGCTGTCTTACCCTGACTTGGCAAGGTTCAGCAGTCTTCTAAGTTTATCTCCTGCAAGCACAGCATGTCCAAAGTCAGCGGTTGAGGTGGGGGTAGTTCTTTGCCCAAGAGGCCATTAGCTGAGGAGAGGATGGACTCCAGAAGGAGCGACATCAGTGCCCAACATATTTTTGGGAAATGCTCGGTGCTGTCAGGAGCAATAGTGTCTCATGTCAACGGATATTAATATTAAAACATTTAAATGCCATGTTCTACAGGTCTACAGAGTGTTTGAAGATCAAGCATCTATGTCTGACTAATCTCATAGGTATGAGAAACGTGGGTGAAGATAATCTGTAATACTCAGGAACCTAGCTATATAAATGTTTGAAACTTCTCTGAGTAATAGCAGGGACAATTACTTTAGCAATATAACTATATATGCATATATACATGTAAATCTCTAAAGCAGAGGTAGAGTAGAAATGTCTAGACCGGAGGTAGAACTGTATAGGGCAGCATGATAAAAATATCTTAAATTGTATCGATATACAAAATGTCTTGAACATGAGTAAAAGTATACATACTTAGAATATGGTAAGGATATTGTGCACAAAACATTGTAATTGGAAAGATTTTACACAATATGACAAGATACAATATACAAATTATTCGGGAAGGGAACTTAATTTTACATAGGTTACCACATATAAGAATCTATAACAATGTAAGTTGTATATAACTAATAATTACTAAGATAATTCACAAGAAGATAGGATAATCTACCTATATCCTATCTAAACCATACCTTTCCTAACCATATCCTATACCTGTTTAAAAGAAATACCCGAGTCTGAGCATCACCTTCCACATCACCTTCCACACCTAAGCATAAGAAACTAAAACCAACCCTATGAAGATGAATATTATCCCTAAAAGCCAACAGTAGGGGAAGGGGTCATCGTTATCTTAAGATTACTTCTTGCTGAAATGGGACGATGATGACTCCATGGGATCCTGTAGGAAGAAAATTTTTAGCAACAAAATTTCTGGATGGGACTGGCTGTGACATGTGTAGCTAGTCTCTTGTGGCAGGAAATGCTTGACTGGAGTTCTATCTGAAATTCTGGCCAGGGTATAATAAGTAGGTGCACCATTTCAGCTAGTTAGTCTGGAGTTGTAACATTTGTAGCTAGTCTCTTGTGGCAGGAAATGCTTGACTGGAGCTCTATCTGAAACTCTGGCCAGGGTGTAATAAGTAGGTGCACCATTTCAGCTAGCTAGTCTGGAGTTGTTTTGAGCAAAACAGTCACGAACCGGTTTTAGGGTGATGCTTTTAGTCCAGATGCATCAGATTGAATCAAGTGGGGCCCCATCTTCTTTCTGGAGAGTTCAAAGATTGCTGTTAGAAATTGTTATTGTTCCTTGTGGAAAACTTAAACATTAATATCAATTTCAACCTTTAAATTATGCATATTGGGAAAGGCAACAATAAGCATGAAAATGTATATGAGGAAAGTTAGGGTTTCAGAGAGAAAACTGAGTGTAGGCAAGCAGCAGAACCTAGATTTTGTTTTCTTCTGCCTTACACCAATTGGCTTCTTGATAAAAGGCAGAAACTGTGAATTAAATCTTAACAACATGCTTGAATTTAGAGGAGAAAAGCCAAATCCAACTCCAAAGCCAGCATTGGTTTACATGAACTGGGGCTAGAGAAATAATAGATAGTAAAGAGAAATACATTTCCATATAGTTCACAAGAAATAAATGCTTTTACCATAAATTAGATTCCTTTGCATAAATTGGTTCTTTCTAGAGAGCTGTCGTCTCTTCTGTAGTTACCTCTATGTTCAGTGTCTCTTGGCTGTTTGAAGATGGGTGTTTTCTGTTTTCCTGTAAGGACAAGAACTGAACACTTCCTCTACCTTTGAGAGGTCTCCGCACAACCCATGGGAACTGCTTTGGTGGATGACTTGTCATTTCTCTTCATTAAGATGTTTCTCTTGTTCATTTCAGATCTTGAAAAACTTAGATGGTATCCACAGCTTTTCTTCTCCTTTAGATACAAAGGTGCAACCCCTACCCCAACGTAGCACATATCCTGGTTTCCATATCAAGGTCAATACATCCTTGAAGTACACGGGCTGGTTTAGTTCAGACATTTTTTCTATTGTCCAGTGTCTTTCTGCAGCTGTTTCTCCTTTCTCATTAGCATTAGGAAAGTTTAATGTTAGTAAAGCATTATGTAATCTGTGTTTGGGTGTCTTGGTCCCCCTGCCTGTTTAGAGAGCATTTCTTTTAAAGCACGATCAGATCTCTCAACTACTGCTTGTCCTGTAGGATTGTGTGGTATACTGGTTCTGTGCTTTATATTATAATATTCAAAAAACTGTTTCAATTTGCTGAACTGACCACACCCATTGGGATGGGGGACAGGTGTGGATGTGCCCTGGAGAAACTAGGTCTGGGGTAGGGACCCTGGAGCTGTCTCCTGCTTGCTGGTCGGAGACAGAGAGCATCTGGAGGCATACTTGGGATGGGTACCTGCTGGTGTTCATCTGTCTCTGTGTAAATTATTTTTCCCTATTTTTCATCTATTCAGCCTACCTGTTTTCCCTGATCCTTACTATTCCATAATAGTTTTGGCACTTGTTTGGTTTTTCACAGCCTGAATATTTGTTATCTGTCTTGTATAGTACTTTACAACATTATTCTACAATCTTGAGTTCATTTGTGGTTCATATCTAACACTGGAGGAATGTTAATCTGTGTATTCCATTGCTGCAATAGATCACCACCCCATAAATGTATTGCTATATCAGTCACATATGGTCTCAACCTTCCTCTCTGTCCTTCTGGTCCTACACATTCAATCTGTCTCGTGCTCTGTTTTCTCTGAGATAGGTTCCAATCCCTAAGAACTGAACATTTACCCCTTGCAGGGGCCATCTTGGAGGCCAAGATTTATTACGTAAGATGTCAACAATCCCCTCTACCAGTCTGCTCTTCATCTTAGTTATCAGTCTGGGCCTTTGACTGTTTATAGAAGTTGGCCAGAATATACGTTTTTTGTTTCCTCCGTTTATGTTGAGTCACCTCCCATAGCTAGTATGTCATCCAGAGCAGTATCATTTTATACGACAGGCACTGGATTTTCTGAATGTCCTTGGGAAGATTGTCCTCCACAGTGACGGGGAATGTCCAGACCACCTTTGGCATGGGGGCCTTCGAGAGCCCCCCAAGGAGTTTCCTGATTGTAAAGGGTTTTCTTGCTTGTCTCTGGTTGATCTACATTCTACACAACCCAGAAGGCTGAGGCCTTCTGTTCAATTCATTCCTAGGAATGTTATTCCTAGGAACACTCTGCCTACAATTTCCTCTTAGATGTCCTATCCTACCACAATTAAAACATCTGTTATCTTGATGTCTTTTCAAACTTTTGGAGATGGCCTCTCCTACCCAAGCTTCTCTGTCACCACAGTTAAGACATCTGTTATCTTGATGTCTTCTCAGACCTTTGGTTATGGCTTCTCCTACCCAGGCTTCAGTGTTATTGTCGTTATACTCAATGTTGGCTGTATACAGGACTCATTCATCCAATAGGGGCTGATCGAATTTTTAAAGGCCACAGCACTTGTTTGCATTGTGGATTCACGTTCTCATAAGCTAATGATTCTATGAGTATTCGCCTAGAAGTCTGTACGTCTAATTGTACTGCCCTAGACAATCTTTCTAGAAACACACTAAAGCGTTCTCTCGGTCCCTGCCTCACCTTGGTGTAGGATTCTATCCTCTCCTCTGGTTCATGAACCTTGTCCCGAGCATTCAGAGCTGCTGTACTGCATAGAGACAAGGTGTGGTCATAGGCAGCTTGGGGTTCTGGGTCAGCATAGATACCCTCTCCAAGAATTTTATCTCGGGGAGCTTTATAACCTTTCTTTAAGCCCTGAAGTTCAAGAGCTTTTGCTTCCTCTCTCCATAAAGCCCTCCATTCTAATTGAGAGGAGTTTTCAAGGACAGCGGATATCAATTGATCCCAATCCTTAGGGGTTACCTTGTTATTCCTTGCCCATGATTCTACTAACTGCTTCACATATGGTGAGTGCATGCCATAAGAGACTACTGCTTCCTTTATACCTTTTAAATCTTTCATACTTATTGGTTCCCACTGACATGCAACGACACCTTTTTGGTGTTTCTTCGTTGCTGGTTTTTCAGTGATAGATACAGGGAAAGCCATTGGTGATGGAGTGACCTTAGGCCAGTCTCCCCTAATTTAAAGGAATTTTAAATCTCTTTCATGCCCTGTTACCTGTACCTTTTCTTCTGATGTACCAGATTGAAGGTCTTCTGAGGCTTGCAATCTAGTCACCATTGTTTCTTTGAGCGTCTGAACTTCTTGAATCATATAACTTTCCAGAGACTTCATTGAATCAGTCAGTTTCTTGTTTTCTCCAACGACGACTGGGTCTATGCTTTTAATATTCTCACCCCTAGCTATTATCTGAATGGCATGTAAGCTGCCTTCCAGGAACAATGTCCTATCTGCTAGCTTGCTGTTATCCTCAGACATGGAACAGATTCTATCTGCCAGTCTTCCTACCTGATGTTCTGATGAAACACAGTTAGGATGAAATACAGCCTAACTCTCTTAATGACAGCTAAGAGTTAGGAATTAAGAAAAAGTCCATCAGAGTTTATTTAAAAATCACATTAACTACATGCAAAGCTCAGGAAAAGGAAAAACACATGAAATAGCTTGGTCACAATGACTGGTTTCTGGAAATTAGTATTATTATTCATAATCACCTAGTTTCTGAAGAATGTTGTTATCCACAACAACAGTCTGGGAAATGTTATGGGCCATCCTGTCCACAAAGAGAATTAATAACTAAAGACGGGACTCATAGCAAAAAGGGAAAACAGAGAGAACAAGAGCTTCTGCCAATAAGATATAGATGACTCCCTTCCGCAGACTGCTCAGTGGGTAACAGGTCTGCGTGGAGACCAAGACTCGGATGACCAGGTCAGGAGTGGCTTCAGCTTGACAGACAGACACAAACACACTTGAGGAGGTTTGCGAACTGCTGCAATTTTTACTTCAGATCATCAGGTTTGTAAGCAGAAAGTTCAAGGAACAGATCTTTGGTCACAATTCAAAGAAAATTACAGATACTCTACAGAAATTAATGCACATCAATAATTCCCTTGAAGCATGAAATCACAAGTGCACAGCCAGGAGAACTCCTTCTATTTTGGCCTGTGGTCAGCCTGCCAGACATTTGGTTCACTGAGTTTAGAGAATAGTCATTGTATTTGAACAGTAAACTTACAACAGCATTGACTCTTACATTGTTTTAGGGGCCCTAAGATCCCTGAAAGGCAAGTTAGAGTTTTGTTGTAAATCCCACAGCAGCTTTGCTGTGGGTGGGCTATTTTCAGGCAGGGTCACATTGGAGGCAAGTTCATACAGCCTCAACCCTATTGATTTCTCAGGCCTTGAGCTGACACCTGTTTGCTCAACTGGGGTCTTGTGGTTGAGGGCACAGGGGACATTCATCTGCTGATCGCTGGTCTGCAACTCCTTCAATTCTTGAAACTATATCTGAATGTTCTCTAGGCTTCATTGGACTAACAGTGGAGCTACAGGCCAAAACATTCATAATCAAAAAGCATTATTGTTAACATAGCACAAAATACACCTAGCACCCGTTCCAAACAGCCAGCCAAGCAAGCACCTGCAGGGACCTGGACCACTTTTCCCCCAGGAGGCGTAACCACGTGTGCGAACCTCTGGACAGGTCGCCACTGAGATTTCTCAGCCATTGCTACACTGTCTCCACTGGGGCTGGTGTGGCAACTCCCTGACTGGAAAGTACATTCTCCCAGACGCTCAAGGACAAGGCCACTGAGCCCGCTGATCCTAGAGAAAGAAAACCCCCTAACCTTGCAGGTGCGCTAAATCTCTGTAGCCTAGGAAACCTTACTAACCATCCAAGTTTTGAACTATCCCATGACCTTGCTTTTTAGGCCTAGTGAAGATAATAGGCTAGCCTTGAAACTGGCCTTGCTAGCTTTGATGTAAATCCAATAAAAGCCATCTCAATTCTGCACTAGGGTCCTCAGTCCTCTACCCCTGCGTGGCGTATGACTGTGGACCCCAATTGACTTGGAATAAAAACTCCTCATGCCATTTGCATCAAGACCGCTTCTCATGAGTGATTTGGGGTGTTGCCTTTCCTGAGTGAAGGTCCACTCTCTGCAGGTCTTTCAGATCCAGTTTTTTAACCTTATAAGTAGCTTCTTCCAACCAAGAACGAGCTGTTTCTGCTAACGTGTTAATGCATTGCATTGTTTCTGCTTTGGTCATTGCGGCAGCAGACATGGAACAAATTCTGCTTTCTAGTTGGTCACTTGTATGTTCCATGTTTTGTATTCTATCTGTCAGATCTCCATTGTCATTTTCAATATTCTGAATCCTTGTTACTAAGTCTCCTATGGTTTGTGCAAGTTCCTCATTCTTCGCTCTGATCTCAAACCCTTTATTTAAGAATATTATATTGATCATGAAACTAATTGCTAGTATCAGAAAAATGTATATACTGGTTAAGTCATGGATTTCTTCTACTAAAATTCCCTCCATATATGAAACAAAAAGATCCCTAACGTCCTGCATCGTAAGATTATCTGCCATTGGTATTAAACAATCGATCTCAGTTACTATAGCCGCTTAAATTGCGAAGGATGTTGTAATTACCTTATCAGGATCCTGTTGTTCTGGAACAGACGGAAGAATTCCAGCAGCTATGAGCCTGTGCACTGAGGGCAGGGTCCTGTTTGGTTCCAGATCTCAGCCTGCAGTAATTGCACCTGGCCAGTAGGTGGCACAGGTGTATCACTAAATGGTACCCGGTAGCTGGCGATCCCTCCGACTGCAGTCCCTGTAATAGGTCTAAGCCAACTAAGGGACAAAATGTTAGGCGGAGGAGTGAAACCAAGCTTTGTGTAAATTACTTGGACAGTAGAAGCAGAGACTACTCGACACACAGTCTCAGCGCAACGTGGGAGGGATAGGAGAGGGGGAGGCTGCGGCGGCCGAGTGGCTGGTGCGAACCAGGGCGCAGACTCACAGCAGCTGCAGAGCGGCTGCAACCGGCAGGCTCGCAGCGCAGGCGCCTGTGAGCAGCGTAGAGCGAGGGCACCGCAGGCAGGGACCGCAGGCAGGGAGCGGTGGGGTATTGCGGAAAGGCTGGTTCAGGGAAGGAAGCAGAGCGGCGGGTGTGCCACCGCCTGGGTGAAGCCTAGTTCCCCAGATCCCGTGAAATCTAGATCCCACTTCTGACACCAGATGGACAAATAAGGATGGAGAAAACAGGTAAGCGGATGGATGTTTATTCAGGGAGAAATCACTTACGGCAGATTCCCGTCCCAAGGACGCCTGCGACCCCAGACCTAGCTCTCCCAGGTCACGTCTGCGCCTGTCCCCTCCCCAATGGTCGCGGTCACTGCAACAGGTGCGGGCGGAGCGAAAATCTCGCTACAATTTGTCCAGTGGTCTCTGACTTCCTTTGGTGAGAGCAGCTGAGCTGAAGTGTAAGTCAATAAAACCTTTTCTCCCCGACTGGCTTTTTGTCACGGTGTTTTGTCTCAGCAGTAGAAATCCTAACGAAGACTCTCTCTCTCTCTCTCTCTCTCTCTCTCTCTCTCTCTCTCTCTCTCTCTCTCTCTCTTCCTCCCTCCCTCCCTCTCCCTCCCTCCCTCCCTCCCTCCCTCCCTCCCTCTCTGTCTCTCTCTGTCTCTCTCTCTGTGTCTCTCTGTCTCTGTCTGTCTGTCTGTCTGTCTCCTCTCTCTCTCTCTCACACACACACACACCGTCCGCCATTTAACAGCACAGCCAGAGTTGCTCAGAGAGGTATGTAGGCCTCTTCTTTCCTCTCCCTTCTGCATTTTTAAAAAACACAGTCCTAACTGTGATGCCCAGTCTGGCCCGAAACTTATGTAGCCCACACAGCTGACCTCAATTTCATGGTGAGTCTTCTGCCTTAACTTTGTTAGGTCCAAGGGAAACTCCAATCCCTCAAACTCCAAGGGAAATGGGCTCAACTGCACACTGGAGATTGTGCCCAGCCTGGTCCCGCCATCCCTCAGAGGCTCACATTAATTACAAACTGTTCGGCAGGTGGCTCAGGCTTCTTACTGGCTAGCTCTCTCTTAATTATTAGCCCTTTTCTATCCATCTGTGTGTCTCTGTGGCCTTTGGCTTACCAGTGGTACCTGGACCCTTAGCAGCTACGTAGCGTTGTCACTCTGGTGTCACTCTCCACATCCCACATCCACCCTTGACCCAAGCCTATGAATGGATGCGTTGCTCTAGACTTTGGGTTCAGGCACGGCTTGTGAAATGGGGTGCTGTGGGTCTCAGTCCAATCCCCAAACACCTAGAGTCTTTTACAAAGTCATTTCAGGTTGGGGCTGTCTGACACCGCGCCCAGAATGCCTAATTTCCTTGTGCTCTAAGGTCGGCCTGACCACACTAGGCTCCCGGTAACCACCAAGACGGCCACCAGAGGGAGCGCTTGCGCTCACCACCCTCCTGATTTTGGAAACTTCTGCTGGCAGGTAGATAGACAATGGTTTGGGCTCAGCGCTCCCTCCAGCCCTTCCTTCTGTGTCCCATGGCCCGGGTCTTGTTGGGAGGGTCACAGTGTTCCCAGACTCCCGTTTCCTGGGGACTGGGACGCTGAACATACTGTCCTGACGGTGTTGCCAGACACCGGCCCCTCCCCCCTCCTCCCTTCCCTGCCCCCTCGCCCCCCCCACACGGCCACGTGCTCCATTTAGTGGCCAACCTTCTTCCCTTTATTGACCCCTCCCCTCCTCCTTCCAGGACAAAGGTCGATGGCCACCTTCCTCCTCCTTACCCACCTTCTCGCCTCTCTCAGGGAATTCCCACCCCCAGGAAAACAGTGGCGGCTCGGGTACCCCTTGAACACTTCATCTTGGCTCAGCATGCCACAGAGCATCCAAGTGTGCAGTGGGCCAGCCTTCACTTCCAGGGTCATCAGGCTCACGTCTGAAGCTCTCAACATCTCCTGGGACTCAGATGCCCTACTGCCCGCACTCCTCGGGAAATGGGGATGCTGGGCTCATCTAGAAACTCACCGAGCTTCTGTTGAACTCAGGTTGTCTTGGTCTCCCTCCTCCATTGCCCTTGTCACAATGCTGGTACCATCTCTCCAGGCTACCCAAGATGCACGGTCTGTACAGCAACTGGGACCCTCCTATGGGAGAGTTCCTGCAGACCTGCAGCTGGGTTGAGTTCAGAGGGTGTTAACACCTAGCTTTGATTGCCTTTTGGGACTGCTACCTTTTGGGTCCAGTACCTTTTGTTTCAAGTATGTAACTCTTATCTGAGTTCCCTAAAGGTTCAAAGCCTATGCAGAACTTGGTTGCGGAGGACTCAGCAAAGCAAGACACTACTCCAGCAGGGAATTTGCCTTGGCTCTGTCCTTTGGGGAGCTTAGATAAGAGGTTTCGATACATGGAAATTGGCTTGCTAAAGGTGTGAATTGTCTGAACAAACAGACAAAAAAAAAATAAGCCCTTTGCTACAAGACAGGGAGCCAGGCACCAGAGGCTGATCCCCTGCAGCTGGAAAGCTAAAAGCATCCTCCTTAGAGAGCCTCTGTATCTTCCTTACACAGGCCCAGTGAACCCACACCCAGCATAGAGCACACTCCACCCTCCAGTTTCCCAAGATGCCCCGGTGAGGCCTGTCTGCCCTTTGCCTTGCTTCTTCATCTCTGTCAGTACAAACAGGGCGGCGCATCTCTGTGCATCCTTACAGGCAACCTCCGCTCTCACCATTGTTAGTCCTGTTCATAGGGCCGGTGAAAATAAACTATTTTTTCTCCTAGCAACTTGCCTTCTCCGCTTCCTCAAGAAAGATTGCTGGGATCTGAAACCAAACGCTTCTTCAGGCACCTCCTGCTGAGTGGGAGCTCACTGCCTCCCAACTCCCCCTCCCCGGGTTGTTCCGTGCCAACAGGAAGCAGCCAGACTTGAACAGATGCCCAAACACATCCAAAAAGGATGGGATGTCCAGTTGGAAGCTCTGCCTCAGCCCCACTCCCCCATTCCAAACCTTGCCCCTCTCAGAAAGCCTGCCAAGTAGTGGCCCCTCCCCTGGAGCTGTTCAAGACTAACCTATAGGGTATTTAAATTGCCTCCTCATCTCTGGGGGCTGGAAAGGTCACTCAGGAACACTTTGTTCGATAAACTTGATCTTTTATTTTTAACTCGTCGTGAATTGGCTTACTGCGTTGGTGGAGAGATTTAATATTGGGGTACAGAAATCTCTCAATGACAAAATGGGCTCAATGTCTGACCTGTAAGCCAGCCCCAATGAAATGTTTCCTTTAGAAGAGTTGCTGTGGTGATGGTGTATCTTCACAGCAACTGGAACCCTAAGGCAGAAGCATGTACCAGGGACTGGGGTGTGGCTGCGCTAGGCCTCGTCTTGCTTTTGTTTGGAGGAATATGGACTTTGGGATTGTGGATTACAAAAGCCGATGAATGATCTAGGTGGGATTTAAGGGGCCATCCTAGTAGGAGCATGGAAAACAGCGGTGCTGAGGGTGCTTTTAACTGTGAGGCTTCAGAGAAGAATTTTAGTATGTGGCTTACAGATCATTTTTGTCATATTTTGGCAAAGAATGTGGCTGCTTTTTGCCCTTGTCTGAAAAGTCTGCCAGAAGCTAAATTGAGGCGTTTTGGATTAGTTGCACTAGCAGAGGAAATGTCAAAAGAACCTAGTTCTGACTCTGCTGTGTAGCTATTAGAGTTCACACTTATGCAGATCTGCAGTGGAAGGAGCATAATGAGTGGGAAGTAAGGTTCTAGGCCACAATATTGGCTGATGGATGCTTACTGGGGAGAAATCACTCACACCAGAAACAGATGACCGCCTAAGGATGCCTCCGGGTGCTCTCTGTCTTCAACTAGGAGGTAAAAGATGGGGCTGTGTTCTGGGACTCCAGACCTAGTCCCCTCAGGTCACGCCCACACCTGTTCCCATGCCCCAGTGGGTGTGGTCAGTGCAACAGGTGCGGGCGGGGTGGACATCTCACTACAGGACAAGCTGAGCCATGATAAACAAAATGTGCGGAAAAGGACCACAGGAAGTAGAATGGAACTAAGGCCTGCGTCCAAGGAGACAAACCCTGGCTGGACACCTCAGGGCACGTCCCACCAGATAAGCTTCCAAGGTGGGAAAAGCACAAAGAAGAGCTTAGGGCTGGGTGTGGTGGCGCACACCTGCAATCCCAGCACTCTGCAAGCAGAGGCAGGAGCAGCTCTGCGTCGATTGAGTTCCACGACAGCCAGGCTTAGGCAGCGAAGGAAATCATCAGAAACAGAAATCTGGTGAAGATGTAATTGCACGAGGGGGCCATGTTCCAGCCCCAGCAGGCAGCAGAATGTGGCAGCTTCAGCCAGGTGGTTCCGGCTTTGCAGTCAGGATAGAAGGAAGGGGATATGGAATCTCCCCCTGTGACATTGAGGCCAGGTGTGTGTGTGGGCTGTCCCTGTCCCTGCATGGAGGCCTTGAAAGGACGAAAGTACAGCCTAACTCTCTAATGACCACTAAAAGTTAGGAATTTAAAAATATCCACCAGAATGTATTTAAAAATCACCCTAGCTACATGCAAAGCTCAGGAAAAAGAAAACACATGAAATAGCTTGGTCACGATGACCGGTTTCTGGAAATTATTATTATTATTATTATTATTATTATTCATAACCACCTAGTTTCTAGGAATGTTGGCATATGACTGTGGACCCCAGTGCACTTGGAATAAAAATTCCTCATGCTATTTGCATCGAGACCGCTTCTCTGTGAGTGATTTGGAGTGTCACCTTTCCTGAGTGGGAGCATGAAGGTCCACGCTCTGCAGGTCTTTCACTTGGTGCGTTGGCCGGGAAACTGGGACCACCCCTGTCACCCGAGAACCGTCTTGGAGGTACGGGGATCCCCCTGGTGTGTGTGTGTCTGTGTGTGTGTGTGTGTGTGTGTGTGTGTGTGTCTGTGTGTGTGTGTGTGTCTGTGTGTGTGTGTCTGTGTGTGTGTGTGTCTGTGTGTGTGTGTAAGTGTTTGTGTGTGTGTGTGTGTGTGTGTGTGTGTGTGTGTCTGTGTGTGTGTGTCTGTGTGTGTGTGTGTCTGTGTGTGTGTGTAAGTGTTTCTGTGTGTGTGTGTGTGTGTGTCTGTGTGTGTGTGTCTGTGTGTGTGTGTGTGTGTCTGTGTGTGTGTGTAAGTGTGTCTGTGTGTGTGTGAGTGTGTGTGTCTGTGTGTGTGTGTAAGTGTTTCTGTGTGTGTGTGTGTGTGTGTGTGTGTGTGTCTGTGTGTGTGTGTCTGTGTGTGTGAACGGCGTCTCTATTCTGAGTATCTGTTTTCTGGAACGCACATTCTCGGTTTTGGTTTGCAGCTGTCCCCTCGATGCTGCCCTGGGGGTCGCCCTGGGGGCGGTGAGGAGGCCCTGGGATGCCTGGTAGCTCTGTTGTTGAAGCGGAAGCTTCCTCCGACCCTGTCCGATTCTTTTGCCTGATGGTGGAAGACGCGGACGGGTCGTGTGGGTCCGGATCTGTTAGCCTCTGTTTCGTGTGTTTTCGTTCGGTGTCTTTGTCTGTAGTTTTATTACAGGACAGACGGTGACGACTGACGAGTCCCCTTAGTTTGACTCTTGACCACTGGACTGAAGTCTCAGGCCCACAATTTGTCCGTTGAGGTAGGCGGATCCTGGCAGACTTTTTGCACCTGAGTGGCCGACATTCGGTGCTGGATGGCCGGTGGCCACCAGAGGGAACCCTTTAATCCTGAGATTATCCAAGCTGTTAGTTAAGGCGACTGTTTTTCATACTGGACCTGGCTCTCATCCCGACCTGCGGCCCTCGAGCACCTGCGTGGAGCCATCTTCAGGGCTGGGAGACCCAGCGAGACCGCGAACGCGGGCGTCCCGGGGCAGAGCCGCAGCCGAGCGGCCGTGGCCAGGGCGGCAGGGGACACCGGGCACCCTCCCCGCTCTGGTCCCCGTGAGGTGACCGGCCAGAGGCTAATCCTTCACCCGGATGGATGAGCTAGAGACCCTGGTGCTGCAGAGGGACCTTCTACCCCCACCCCACCCCACCCCACCCCACCCCACCCACCCCACCCCCACCCCCACCCCCGAAGCTCAGGCTCGGGCGGTGGGAGAGGACGATGGGGTTATGACCCTGCCGCTGCGTGTTTGGCTCCCTAGTGTTGGGTGGCCAGATTGCAGCCTCTCCAGTACTGGCCCTTCGCCTCCTCGGATCCTTATAATTGAAAAACTAGCCACCCCCCTTTCTCAGAGGATCCCCGAGGCCTCACGGGGTCGGTGGAGATGTCCTCTCAGCAGCCTACTTGGGATGATTGTCAGCGGCTGCTGCCACTCTTCGCGACCGAGGAGCGGGAGAGAATACTGTGAGAGGCTAAAAAATTGTCCGGGGCCTCGCAGCTGCAAAACGAGATTAACATGGGACTTCAACACAGCTAAAGGTAGGGAGAGCTTGAAAATCTATCGCCAGGCACTGGTGGCGGGTGTCCGAGGTGCCTCGGGACGGCACACCAAATTAGCTAAGGTGGCTCTGGCCTTCATAGGGCAATCGGTCCTGGATATTAGAAAGAAACTCCAGAGATTGGAAGGGCTACAGGAAGCTGAGTTACGTGATTTGATGAAAGAGGCAGAGAAAGTGTATTGCAAAAGGGAGACGGGGAAAAAAAGGAGAGCCAGAGAACAGAGAAAATGTAGAGAAGGTTCAGAGAAAAGAGAAAGAGAGAGAGAGCAGGAAAAAGAGAAAAAAAGAAAAGAGCAAAAAAGGCGTGACAGCAGACAGGAAAAGAATTTGACTAAAACCTTGGCCTCAGTGGTTGGAGGGAAAGATAGTAGAGAGAGAGAAGTTAGGAAATTTGGAACAGGGAACCTGGGCAACAGGACCCCGCTCAACAAGGACCACTGTGCATATTGTAAGAAAGGACGCTGGGCAAAGGACTGCCCCAAGAAGAGAAACAAGGGATTGAAGGTCCAGCCCTGGGGAAAGATCAAGATTACGGGAGACGGGGTTCGAACCCCTCCCCGAGCCCAGGGTAACGTTAAAAGTGGAGGGGCGACCAGTCGAATGGAGCAGAACATTCTGTGCTGATACAGCCATTAAGGAAATTAAAAGACAAGAAATCTTGGGTACTGTGTGCCACAGGGCACCGGCAGCATTCATACCCGAGGAACAGTGGCCCTTGGCGTGGGCCGGGTATCCCACTCGTTCCTGCTTGCCCCAGAATGCCCTTACCCTGTTAGGAAGAGACATCCTGTCAAAAGTAGGAGCCCAGATTCATTTTGACTGTGACAGCCATCAGTAACTGGGGCTCGGGCAGCCAGCAGGGCCGAGGTCAAGTCTGCTGGTGGAGGCTGCTGCCCATGCCTGTGCCCGTGCCCCCCTGCAGCCGCCACAGCCCGGCTGCCTGCTGCCACCTTGCGGGCTGGGAGGACCCCATGGAGATGAGTGCTGGTGCTAGGAGGCTTGGAGCGGAGGGCCCAGAGCCTGGAGACTAAGCGGTTCAGAAAAGGAGCCCGGGCCATGAAGGAAGAGGGGGATTGGCTTCTGTGGCAGCCCCTGCCCCCTTCCAGCTGCGGGACGTGGTCCCTCCAAGGCGCCTGAGTTGGGGGGAGTAATAATATCAGCAACTTCCCCCACTGCCACGGCCTCCCCGGCCCTCGAGGGCCCTTCTCGAAAGGGCTCCTTCAAAATCCATCTCCGACGCCTGCTTCACAGGACGGGCAAGCTGCCTTCTGGAGATCTGGCAGCTTCAGCTGCGAACCTCACGGACACGGGAGGCTGGAAATTTTCCCAAGGTTTGGAATACTAGGATCAGACAATGGTCCAGCTTTTGTTGCCCAGGTAAGTCAGGGACTGGCCAAGACGTTGGGGGTTGATTGGAAATCACATTGTGCATACAGACCCCAAAGCTCAGGGCAGGTAGGAAGGATGAATAGAACCATTAAAGAGACCCTCACTAAATTGCTGCGGAGACTGGCGTTAATGATCGGATAGCTCTCCTACCCTTCGTGCTTTTCAGGGTTAGAAACACCCCTGGGCCGTTTGGGCTGACCTCCTATGAATGGCTCTATGGGGGGCTCCCTCCACTGGAGGAAATCGTCTCTGCACAGAGTGCTGATGCATGCTCTCCCAGCCTCTGTTTGCCAGGCGTAAGGCGCTCTAGTGGGTGAGGCAGCGAGCGTGGAAGCAGCTCTGGGAGGTCTCCTCAGGAGCAAGTCCCACATCGCTTCCAAGCGGGAGACTCAGTCTATGTTAGACGCCACCGCGCAAGAAACCTCAAGACTCAGTGGCAAGGCCCAATATTGTGCTCCTGACCACACCAACGATGTAAAGGTCGAGGGAGTCCACTCCTGGATCCATGCATCCCACATCAAACCAGGGCCACCTCCCCATCCTGGATGGAGAGCCGAGAAGACTGAGAAGCCCCTTAGGCTTAAGTTTTGTCACATGGACCCTGCTTCTACACCCAAGTGACTCTATCAATGCCCACACTCCCCAAAAATTAACCTGGCAAGTGTGTTCCCACACTGGGGATGAAATATGGAGTGTCTCTAAGGAAGCCCCCCTCTTGGACGTGGTGGCCATTCCTAATCCCTGATGTTTGTGCCCTAATGGCCGGGTCAGATATCTGGGACATCCCTGATCTTACCCCCTCTGAAATCCCCCTGGGGGTAGGTATTCACATGGCTGCCTCAGCACCTGGGCGGGTGGCTCAGCCACGGTTGCGATTAACCGCCTTTATGTTTGCCCCCGGGGATCTAAGCGACTATTTTTGCAGACACTGGGGATGTGAGACCACTGGGGAAGTTTACTGGTGTCCGTCCTCAAGCTGGGACCTTGTCACCAAACAAAGAAGCCTGACATAACATTCACTCCTAAGGGACCGTTGTCAGGAGATTGGACAAAGGGAAAAACCTGGGGCCTTTGATCCTATATGACAGGGTGGGACAAAGGTCTATTCTTTACCATGAGGCTGAAGGAAGAGTCCCTGAACCCCAGCCTTATAGGCCCCGACAAGGTGTTAACAGACCGAGGGCCTCCAGCCTCTGTGAGACCACCTGCTCCCTTCCCCGTGCGACCACCCCCTCCTCCAAGGCCCACTTTCTGCCGGTCCCGAATATGCCCTCTTCTTCCCCTGGACCCCTCACACCACGGGAGGCTTTGGGACTCAGAGACAGCTTCTTGCAACTGCTCCAGCAGTCATATTTCTTAATGCAACCAACCCAAATGCCACCGAATCCTGCTGGTTATGTTACACAGTAGCGCCACCTTATTATGAGGGAATTGCCATCCTGGGGTTTTATTCAAGTTCCAAGGAATCTGCAGTCTGTAGGTGGCAGTCTAAAGTCTCCCGGATGCTCCAATCCGTCACAGGTCAGGGGACGCGTGTGGGTTCCGTACCCTCGCACTACCAGCATCCGTGTAGCCACGTCAATCCTCTTACTGAAATCTCTTACCTTGTTCCGCGTAATGGTACTTGGTGGGCACGCTCTACAGGTCTAACTGCCTGTGTCCTTAATGTGTCTAACTGCAGGTCCTTAATGCATCCACAGATTTCTGTGTCCTACTCAGACTCCTACCCCGCCTAACTTACCACTCTAAGGATGAGTTCTTGTCCCTTTATTCCATTCAGCAGAAGAGGGAACCATTGACTACACTGACACTTCGTGTGCTCCTAGGAACAGGAATTGTCACAGGGGTAGGCACGGGAACCACAGCACTCAAACAGCAACAACAGGCCTATTCTAGCCTGCGAGCAAGTCTGGGCTCAGCTTTAAAGCGAGGTGAGGCTTCCATCTCCCATCTGCAGGACCCACTAAGCTCCCTGGCGGAAGTTGCCCTTCAGAACCCTAGGGGATTAGATTTATTATTTTTACAGCAGGGAGGCCTCTGTGCTGCTCTCCAAGAGGAATGCTGCTTTTATAGCGACCATTCAGGAAAAGGACAAAATTAGAGGACTACAAAGATGAGAACAGGAAAGAGAAATTAACTAAAAATGGTTTTGGGGGGGTTCAATAGGTCCCCTTGGATAACCACCCTACTCTCTACTTTGATGGGACCCTTAATAATCCTGTTCCTTTTGCTTATTATAGGACCTTGTATAATTAATATGATCATTGCTTTTGTTAGAGAGCAAGTGAGTGTGGTCCAGATCACGGTACTTAGACAACAGTACAGGAGCCTCCTGAGCCAAGAGGAGTTCTAAGATTATTTCACTAGTTCTAAGATTAGAACTATTAACAAGAGAAGAAGTAGGGAATGAAAGGATAAACAATATACAGGCTAGTTTTCCCATGACCACTAGAAGTTAGAAATTTAAAAACACCCACCAACATGTTTTTAAAAATCACCCTAGCCACATGTAAAGCTCAGAGAAAAGGGAAAACATGAGATGGTCTAGTCATGATGACCGTGACCGGTTTCTGGAAATATTATTATGATTATGATTATTATTATTGTTCATAACCACCCCCTAGCTTCTGAGGAATGCTGTTATTCATAACAGCCTGGGAATTGTTATGGGTCATCCTGTCCACAAAGAAAATTAATAACTAAAAGGTACAGGACTCATGGCAAGAAGGGAAAACCAGAAAGAACCAGTGCTTCTGTCAATATACAGACAACTCCCTGACTGGAGAGGACATTCTCCCTGCCCCCATTATCTTCAGGACAAGGCCACTGAGCCCGCTGGTCCTAGAGAAAGAAAACCCCCTAAGCTTGCAGGTGCACTAAACAACCCCGCCTCGTAAAAACTGTGTAACCTTGGAAACCTTATTAACCATCCAAGTTTTGAACTGTCCCACAACCTTCTTACCTGTCTTTTAGGCCTAGTGAAAATAACAGGCTAGCTTTGAAACTGGCCTTGCTAGCTTTGATGTAAATGTGGTGCATGCCTTTAATACCAGCACTATGGAGACAGAGGCAGGTCCATAGAGTTGAGCTCCAGGACAGGCTCCAAAGCTATGCAAAGAAACCCTATCTCAAAAAAACAATGAATAAATAAATAAACAACTAAAATTAAAAAATAAAGGCAAAAGTGTGTTTATGGTATGGGTCTTTTAGTGCACATAGGGATGTTTCCTTAGAAAATCCTCACAGATGGGAGTGTGATGATAAGGGCCATCCAGAGACCAGTGGATAGAGATGGGACCAGAGCCTTTGGTTGCTAAGGAACGGTGTGGCCCAGAAGCTGCTGAGCACTGGGCTCTACTCCTGTCTGGAACTCACCGAGGGAGGTGATGCCAGGGATGGTTCTTGGTGACAGCAGTGACAGGGACTGGTGGCCAGACTCAGTCCTGGGGGTCAGCACGGTGGTCAATACCAGGTTAGAGCCAGAAGGCAGTGCCTTCTGCAGCTCCCTCAAGGGGGTCCAGTCCCCAAGCTACCTTGGAAGTGCCCGTGTGTGGGCGAACACTACGCCAGAGGGAGCACTGTGTCTCAGTAACTGGGGCTGTGCGGGATACCCATCTGGGCACACCAAAACTGTGTCCATATCACAGAGAGTCAGGGGCCGTGGGCCTGCCCTGGGCACAGGCCAGGCTGCTGGAAGCTGGGCTTCTGAGCTGGCCATGTCCATTGGAGGCCCAGTGAGGGCTCTCACACAAGTTTGGGCTGGGTTTCTTCGTTCCTGTCTTCTGCTTTTGGTGGGACAGGTACCGACTTGGGGACATCGCCCGTTACTGGACAGGTGACGTGGTCACTTAGGAAGCCTCATGCCTGTCACTTCTGTCGCCCGCTGGGAGGGCGGTGGGCTTAGGTTCCTCAGGGCTAGGTGAGGGAGATGGGGCCACCATGAAGGGTGAAGTTGGTGTAGTTTTCACCGTCCTTTGCCAGCATGGTCGGAGGATGAAGGAAGAAGCCTTCTGTGGGGCTCTTGCCTGAGAGCAGAGACTGGCCCTTGTCCTGGGCTCTGAGGGTTAATCTCCTCAGGGGATACGCAGGGCACTGGTTGCCCTTGTTGGGTCCTGTTTCCGGCTTTTTGGAGGAGGAAGATTTTTCTACCATTTCACAGATGATTTGGTTGTCTAGATACCACCAGTGCTGCAGTGGGTACACGGGGATAGGCAGCAGCACCAGGACACTGAGGAAGGTGACCCAGCCCACGACTATCTTCTGGTACGGCTGCTTCACTTCCTGGCTCTGAGGACAGGGAAGTGGGCCACAGGGGGAAGGGTTCAGTCTGGGTGCAGTGTCCCCAGGTCCCTGGGAGTGGGAGATACAGGATGGGGGTGGGGGCTGAGTATATATGCTTGGGGTTTGGGGTCTCCGGGTCCCTGAGGGTGAGAGGTACTGGGTAGGGCAATGCCCCCCACATTCCCACGGGCAGGGCCGCACCACACTGTCATTCCAGGAGATATAGTAGAGGGATTCCCTGTAGTAGAGGTTCAGGAAGTAGATGGTGAGCAGAGCCAGCAGTGTCGGCAGTGTGACGTAGCTCCACAGGAAGGAGAAGGGGGCCCACACAAGGCGGCCCAGCTGGCCAAACATCTCAGCCCTGAACCTGGACGAAGGAGACCAGGACGTGAGGGCCTGGGCACAGGTAGACCTTGCGTCTCTGGCTCCCTCAGAGACTCCCGATGCTTGCTGTCGGGGACCAGGCCATCCCTGGCTCACAGCCATGTCTTGTTACCCCAGCCCTCGGCCTTCAGGACACTTGGTGCTGCGTCTTTCCACAGGATCTGCCTGCCCTCTCAGGACCCTGCCCCCATGGTGTGCCCATGTCCCCAAAGGCCTAGGGTGGACGCCATAGCTCAGCAACCCCCCACCTCCCCCCAGGGATCGGAAATCACCTCTTGACTCCATAGACCCAAGCCAGAGAAAGGTTCTGGAACAGCACAATGATGACAAGGACCATAGGGACCAGGTGGTCATCGAACAGGAACACCACGTAGCTGCCAGAGCGGCTGGTGAAGACGAGGCTGCCCAGAAGTCCTCCCAAGCAGACAATCACTAAAGGTGGAGGTGGACAGGGCTGCACTGGGGTTTGGGGGTTGGGGGCTCATGTGAACCCTGGAGGCTTGGGGCGAGGCAAGTATGGGGAAGGTTGCAGGGCAGGGGCTTTGTACCTGGTACCAGCTTCGGGTGCTTTGTGAAGGTAGGGACATTGCTTTGCAGGGGAAGCACGATGCCCTCCAGGAGCGTTACCATGGTGCCCAGACCCGTGACAACCAGAGCCATGAAAAAGATGATGGCCCAGAAAGAGGAACCAGGAAACAATGAGACGGCTTGAGAGAAGGCCACGTACGCCAGGCCCGGGCCCTCCATGAACTGTGGGGAAGAAGGGCTCTAAGGCAGTGCAGTGTCTGCATGGGTGGGCACTTGATTAGTAATGTCTGTCGCGGGCAACACAGACTCAGAATGGAAACTGGAGGTAAGAGTATTGAAAGTTGACCCTTGGCTGTGTGGCCCGGGTGACCTTTCCGTGGGTCCTCTGAGAGGAGCTACGACACAGCTGTGGCACACACCTCCTGGGCAAACACACCTTTTCCTTCTGCACCAGGATGCTGCAGGGCAGGGAGAAATGGACCACCTCTTCCTGGAGGTTGCGGGGGAGCTGGCTGATCCAGCGCAGGTACTCCATTGGAGGTTTGTGGACGATGTCCTGGGGAGGCCATATAGCCTGGGGCAGCACACCTTTGGTGATCAGCTTCACCAGATTGGAGACGGTCCTGAAAGGGTAGGAAGAGAAAAGAAGATGGGTCGACAGCCGACTGGCAGCTCAGCCATCGCCAGCTAAGGAGAACAAGGGCCAAGTATGCTGAGATTGTCCAAGGCGTACGTTATCCCCACTCTGGAAGTCCACGGTGGGGGCCCATCTCGTGCGCGTGCGTGCGTGCGTGCGTGTGCGTGCGCGTGCGTGCGTGTGTGTGTGCGTGCGTGTGCGCGTGCGTGTGTGCGTGCGTGCGCGCGCGTGCGTGCGTGTGTGCGTGTGTGTGTGCGTGCGTGCGTGCGTGTGTGTGTGTGTGTGTGTGTGTGTATGTGTGTGTGGTGTTTTGTGTTGCTGTTTTTGTTTTGTTTTGAGACAGTGACTCTTTGTATAGCCCTGGCTGTCCTGGTACTCAGACATCTGCTGGGATTGCAGGTGTGTGTCACCACTGTCTGCTTTTTTTTTTTTTTTTTTTTTTCTTTAACTTAAAAAAGATGCAAAGAATCAAAACAATGGCTGGGGGGGGGTTCAGAGCGCTCACTGCTCTTGCCAAGACCCTGAGCTCTGTCCCCAGCACCCACATGACAGCTCACAGGGGTTTCCAAGTCCAGCTCCAGGGGCCCCAGGGGCCTTTCCTGGCTTCCCTGGGCTCCTGCATGCAGGCAGTGCAAACACACGCACACAGAGTCTCAGGATGCAGCCATGGCTGGCCTGATGCTGGCTAGGCTGGCCTGGGACTCATAAAGGCTTGTCTGCTTTTGCCTCCTGAGTCTGGGATTAAAGGCATGTGCTACAACAGACAGACATTTTATTTATTTGTTTTTAAATAAACATAATCATTATTTTGTTTTGTTTTGTTTTTTTCAAGACAGGGTTTCCCTGTGTAGCTCTGGCTGTCCTGGAACTGGCTCTGTAGACCAGGCTGGTCTCGAACTCACAGAGATCCTCCTGCCTCTGCCTCCCGAGTGCTGGGACTACAGACTACAGAAGTCTGCCACCACCACCGGACAAATTTTAATTTTTTGTATGTGTATGGGTGTTTTGCCTGCATGTATGGCTATACATCATGTACATGCGTGGTGCCTAATGGGAGTATCTAAGATCAGTCGGGAAGTTGGGTCTCCTCATTTGGAGTTAGAGGATTGAAAGCCACCAGGTGGGTGTTAGGTATCTAACCCAGGTCCTCCGGAAGAGCAGCCATTACTCTTAACTTGCAAACCTTTTGGGGTGTCAAATAACCCTTTCACAGGTCACCTAAGACCACTGGGAAACACAAATACTTATATTACAATTCATAACAGTATCACCGTTACAATTATGAAGTGGCAGTGAAAATAATTTCATGGTTGGGGTCACCATACCATGAGGGCCTGAAGGTTGAGAGCCACAGCTAACTGGGCCATCGTGTCTTCTTTCTCTGTTTGTGCTTTGAGACAGGGTTTCTCTGTGCAGCCTGACTGTCCCGGGACTCTCTGTGCAAACCAGGCTGGCCTTGAACTCAGAGATCCACCTGCCTCTGCCTCCCTCCCGAGTGCTGGGATTAAAGGCGTGCACCACCACTGCTTGGCTGCTGGCAGTGTTGTTAACTACTGAGCTGTCTCTCGAGTTTGGCATGCACTTTCAACCCCAGCACTTGGGAAGCAGAGGCAGCGTGGGGGCCTACAGATTTGACTCCATTCCCTCTTGACTTAATGGTAAGAGAGTTGAAACCTATTCTTGTCCCTCCAAGTTTAAACAACAGGACGTTTGGCCAAAGATGACTACTGGATGTCTTGGTCCTCAAGACCAAATTGCAGGATGCTTGATTTAGGGCCGATGACAGATGTTTCGGGTATTGGGAAGGTAATTATGCTTGCTTGTTCTTTGTATCACGAAGTTTTGTCCTCCCCTTTTGATGGGGTATATAAGAACTGTGAGAAATTAACTTGGGCCTTTCCAGTATTCACTGAGGGTCCTCCCAACTCTATTTCTTCCCTTGTGCACACTCTCCTTCTCAGGAATATACAGACAGACTCGTTGGCCAGGCCTGACAAGGCAGATGGATTTCTATGAATGTGAGGCCAGCCTGGTCTACATAGTGAAATACAGGCCAGCTGTGGATAGACACCGAGACCCTGTATCAAAAAATAAAAGCAAAACAAAAGCCACAAACAAAACCCCAGTACCTGACTGCACCCTGGACCAGAGCTAGCCACAGCTCAAACACTCAGTACTTGCCAGCTCCGACACAATCCAGCCAACAGCTGCCGCCCGCCTGGATCGTGGCAAGCTGGAAATGCTACTTAGCCTCATTTGCAATTTGAGACTTGTCTTTCCCTGGGCAGTGGGCATTGGTCCCCTCTTTGATTATTGACTCTGAGGAGAAGGTGACGTGGGTTCCAATGGAAAGGTTGGACCTACAGGACTGGTGCTCAAAGACAGCTGAGGTGGGGGTGGCTCTGCTGCTCTTCATCAGTTACGTCACTCACTTCTCAACGCAGCTGGACCCACTGCTCATCGTCCAGAACCCCAGCACCAGGAAGATGACGGCCGTGCTCAGTAGTGAGGCCACCAGGTTGACCATGGCCATGAAGGATGCCAACTTGATGTAGTTGTCACCTCTAGTCTGGTAGGAAGAGAATGTGATGATGGTGCCCATGCCGAGGCCAAGAGAGTAGAGAACATGGCCTCCGGCCTGGCGCCACGTGTCCAGTGATGACAGAAAAGAGACCTGTGGAGAGGGAGGTTTCTCAGGCATGGCCGCCGGTGAGTTGGTGGAGTTGAGGCAAACAGAGGGGTGAAGGCTGGGCAGAGGGAGAAGTGAGGGATGAACGATGGAGGGCTGGGAAGCGAGGTAGAGAAGGACTCACATCTGTGGTCACCAGGCGCCTGAGGCTAGCCATAGCACCTTGCAGGAAGAGGCTGCGGATGAAGAAGCAGATGAGGAGGATGCAGGGGAGGAATATGGAGAAAATCAGCATCTAGCCAGGTGGGTCAAGAGAAGCAGGGAGGAGAGAAACCATTAGTGGGCCCGAGGGCCGGCAAGGCGTGATGAGAAATGGGGAATGGGTCAGTGGGAGATGAACACGGTGGACAGTGCCTAAGGCATGCCACCCCAGGTTGACACCTGGCCTGTACAAGCTTGTGCATAGCCACCTGCACACACAGAAGGTGACGGCAGGAGCCGCCCAGCACCTGCCAGCACCACCCACGCTCCCCAATCACACAGAATCATTTCCAGCCTCCAAAGTGGCTTAAGCTTCTTTCTCCCCCTTTACCCCTAAGTCCTACCATCGTCCCAGCCGCCAGCTCCTGTCCTTCGTGCTGTCCACCTTGTTTTCTGAGGCAAGGTCTCCCTGCCCTGGAGCTCACTGATTAGACAAAGCTCCTGTCTCCACCGCCCCAGGCGTGCCTGTTTACACAGGTGCCGGCGACCCAACGCAGACCCTCATGCTACTGCGTCTTTGTTTTATGAAGCAGGGTTTCTCTGTGTAGCCCTGGCTGTCCTGGAACTCACTCTGCAGACTTGGCTGGCCTCGAACTCAAGAGAGTTTGAGCTTGCCTCTGCCTCCGGGGTGCTGGGGTGTCTGCCCACTGCCTGCCCGTGCTTCTTCCTCCTCAACCTGTGAGGACTAATCCTCATTGTCAAGCTGACTGGACTTAGAGTCACCCAAGAGGTCGAGGCATGCCTCTGTGGTAGTGAGGATTGACTCATCAGGAAGACCTACCTTGGATGGAGTAAGAGAGGAGAAGAGAAGGCCGCACCAGCCTGGCATGCAGCCTCCTGCACCCACTGTTCTGTGGAGGCCTTAGGATGTGCACGTCCCCAGCCATACGTCCCTAGTACCATGGGAACACATGCTGTCGTGCCCATCCCATCCACAGTACCCTCAAACCACGAGCCAAAATAAATCCTTCCTGCTTCTTGTCAGGTCACAGTGACGACGAGCAGACAGACCCGCTCACCCAGGGCCGGCTAGTCCTAGTCAAGTGTGTGACTGCAGGAATGGTGTCAAGAGTTAGTGAGCTGGGTCTCCAGGGATGTGTGAGGGTGTCCAGAATGTGGTGATGGAGGCCGCCACAGACCCTCACACACACAGATGGGGTACTAGAAAGGAAAACGGTTCTGCAGATTAGCACCACACGTCCAAGCCCAGGGACTTGGAGGTGGACCCTTGCTGGGGACCCTGGTGGCCCCGGGGCACTCACTAGCACTGAAATCTTTATCCTAATGGTCATGATGACATAGAGGATGGTCCAGGTGGCAAAGAGGCACAGGGCGAGGTTCAGCACCAACACTTCAATCCCTTCCTCCACTTGCTCGGAGGCTCGCAGGGTGTGGTGATACCAGAAATACTGGTGGGGCACTGTCCGAAGGCAGGGGGCTTCTGGTGGGGGTGAGGGAAGAGATCCAGACACTTGGAGCACCTCACACGGAGCCCCCCTTAGCTCTTGCAACTCGGCCAGCCTGCCACCCTGTGAGTCCCTCTCACCTGTCACACTGATGTTTTCCAGCATGGGGCAATGTTCCCAGGGCGGAGGGTAATCAAAAGACTGGCCCAGGTAGAAGAGGCTCCAGGTGATCAGGGCGCTGTTGTACAAGCTCACCAAGATGCAAGCCTGGGGAGGGCAAGGTGGCCCTGAGGGGTGACACGGAGGAGGCAGGGAGCCGGGGCGTGTGGGCCTGCCAGCCCCCACCTACCAGTATGCTGGAGTAGCCCAAACCGCTTAGCCAGGGGACCAGCTGCTTCCAGGCCCGGACGTTGTCCATGCGCAGCCACTGTCCTATGATCATCTCCATGTACAAAAGGGGGATGCCCAGAAGCAGCAGCAGGATGAGGTACATCAGCAAAAAGCTGCCTGGGGAGGGCGGGTCTGCTCAGGCGGCTGGGAGCCCCTCCCCCGCCACTCTCCCTGGGGCCTGACGCCCCTTCCTTAACCTGGCAGCACAGGCCCCGGCCTCACCCCCTCCGTTCTTGTGGCACAGGTAGGGGAAGCGCCACATGCTGCCCAGCCCAATGGAGAAGGCCACCAGGATCAGGATATTCTCTGTCTTCTTCATGTGGAAATGGTTCGGGATCTTGGTAACCCGGACCTCTCTGGTCTTGAAGCCCCAGGACAGGGATATGGGATTGTTGCTCTTCTTGCTGGATGTGGGTACTTCTTCCACAGGCTCTTCCTTCTCAGCTTTGAGCTCTGCCTTAGAAGGTTGGTCCATGGGGTTTTCCTCACTGGCTCAACTCCTAAAAGGGTCTTGAGGTTACCAAAAATAGCAGACTTTAGGGTAGAACCAGTGTCCAGAGAGACACAGAGAAGGGTAGAAGCTACGTTGTGGGGTTGTTTGTTTATTATTTTAGCGTGTGTGTGTGTGTGTGTGTGTGTGTGTGTGTGTGTGGGCGCGCTCGCGTGTGTGAGTGTGTATATGTGTTTGTGTGTGTGCGCGTGTGTGCGTGTATGTTTGTGTGTGTGCGCGCATGTGTGCGTTTGTGTGTGTAGTGTGTGTATGTGTTTGTGTGTGTGCGCGTGTGTGTGTGTTTGTGTGTGTGCGCACGTGTGTGCGTTTGTGTGTGTATGTGTGCGCGTGTGTGCGTGGGTGTGTGTGTGTGCGCGCGCGTGTGTGCGTTTGTGTGTGTACGTGTGTGATGTTTGTGTGTGTGCGTGTGTATATGTGTTTGTGTGTGTGCATGTGTGTGTGCATGTGTGTGTGTGTATGTGTTTGTGTGTGTATGTGTGTGCGTGTGTGTCCGCGAGCGCGTGCGTGTGGAGATCAGAGTTCCACACCAGATGTTTCCCTCCATCACACTCCGTCCTACTTTTTCAGACAAGACTGGCAAGCACTGGACCTAGAGCTCATATTCAGCTAAACTGGCTAGTATGTGAACTCTGGGTACACCTGTCTCCACCTGCCCCTGGCTACCACACCAGGCTCTTATATGTGGTGGTGGGCACTAAACTCAGGTCCTTATGCGCCCATAGTAAGCCCTCTAGCCAGTACTTCACACAATAATACCCTTCCTGGTACCACAGTGACAACAGTCCTAATTTGCATGCATGCTAGGTATGCATTTGCTCTGCGCTAGCACTGGGGTCACAGCCCCAGGCTTTTTTACCACTAGGAAGTGCCTTTGGGCCTCTGCTGTAGGCACAATGTGGCAGCATCCTCTTTGGGAACACAGGAGGGGTCCAGCAAGCCGCCAGGAGCTGGAGGCCAGCTTGAGCTACACAATGAGGCTCGATCTCAAGAGTATAAAACAAAAAAGTCCACCGACAAATCCCTGTTGTTACATGTTTGTCCTTTTGAAGGGGACACAGTTAAACTTACGAAGTTATATCACATGACCTTTTAATTTGTAACACTTTGAATGGGAAGACTTCTGTTATAGTATGTTATATGTGGATATTATTATACAAGGGCATAACTTATGTATTAATATATCTCTATATACATATGAATTTCTCATAAATTGTACAATTTTCTTCTATTATGTCATGAGTATTTTCCTACGCCATATTTATTATTTTGTTTCATGAGACAGGATCTCTCTATGTGAGTCTGGCTGTCCCAGAACTTGCTATGTAGACTGGTTTGGCCTCCAACTCCCAGCAGTCTGCCTGCTTCTGCCTCCCGAATGCTGGGGTGAGAGCAGTGGGTCACTGTGCAGCTCTAGCTGTCCTGGAATTTCCCTTGTAGATCAAGCTGGCCTCGAACTCAGAAACCCCCTCGCCTCTGCAAACACAGGGTGGCTGCTCACCGCCCAGGGTCACTAGAGAAACGTGCCGGTACGGTCTGCGGGTGTCCCGCCTACAGCATGCCTTCGGCTCCCCCGGCGGCCGGGCTCCCGAGTGCGCGCAGGACGCAGCGGTCCGTACCGGCCTCAGCGCGCGAGGGCCGGCGGGAGGCGGGAGTCCTGCGGCGTCGCCGCCCGGGACCGCGGGCTCGCGGAGAGCGGTTACCTCCTCCTCCGTCGGGGCGAGCTGGCCGGCGCCTCCCCTGCAGCCCAGAAGATTCCGCCGGGTCACCTAGAGAAGGCGCGGGCTCTGAGCAGGCTGTCAGATTGCACACGCACCCGGGAAGGCAAAGGGCGCCTGGAAAACGCCCAGTGGGGCACGGGGACTGACCTAGTAACCTATTATCCCAGGACCTGAGAGGTAGAGCTCTGGAAGTTCCGGGGTGAGGGAGGAGGGAGGGAGGGAGGGAGGGAGAAGAGATTGCGGGTGTTAAAGAGCTAGAAACAGAGGAAAATGTAGGCCCAATACTATTTTTGAACCTATTTGAAGAAATGTGAGAATTTTTTTTAAAAAATGCAGTCTCCAGATTTAGAGTTCTAAGGACATCGCATGCTGGCAAACGAGCTGTTTAAGGGGAGCCCAGGCTGTGGGGGTTAAGATTCAGAAGATGGACACAGATGGGCTGAAGGAGGAGCTCTACTCAAGCGCCTAAGGCCAGCTAACTCATGCTGCTCAAAGCGAGGGTCCGTCCACCCACCTCCAGCATCATCTGCTGCAGTGACACAAAGAACCTTAAACATCTGTGTGTGTGCGTGCGTGTGTGTGTTTGTGCGTGTGCATGTGTGCGTGAGTGTTTGTGCGTGTGCATGTGTGTGCGTGCGTGTGTGTGTGTCTGTGCGTGCGTGAGTGTTTGTGCGTGTGCATGTGTGCATGTGTGTGCGTGCATGTGCGTGTGTCTGTGTGTGTGCATGTGTCTGTGCGTGTGTGTGTGTTTGTGTGTTTGTGTGCCTGTGTTTGTGTGCATGTGTGTGTGCATGCATGTGTGTGCGCGTGTGTTTGTGCACGCGTGTGTGCATATATGTGTGTGCATGTGTTTGTGCATGTGTGTTTGTGTGTGTGCATGTGTGTTTGTGTGTGTTTGTGTGCATGTGTGCATGTGTGTGTTTGTGCATGTGTGTGTGTTTGTGTGTGTGTGTGTTTGTGCATGTGCATGTGTGTTTCTGTGCGTGTGTGCATGTGTGTGTGTTTGTGTGTGTGCATGTGTGTTTGTGTGTGTCTGTGCGCGTGTGTGTGCGCATGCATGTGTGTGTGTTTGTGTGTGTGCGTGTGTGTGTGTGTTTGTGCATGTGTGTGTGTGTGCACGTGCATGTGTGTGTGTGTGTTTGTGCGTGTGCATGGTATGCGTGTGTGTTTGTGCATGTGTGTTTGTGTGTGTGTGTGTGTGTGTGTGTGCGTGTTCTTGCCACCGCAAGAACGTGGAGGACAGAACACAACTTGCTGGGTCAGCTCTTCACTTCTGCCATCTCGCCCAGGGAACTCAGGTTGCCCCGCTTGTGGCGGGCGCCTGCGCCTGCTGAAGTCACTGCACCTGCCTCCTTCTTGTTGGTCTTGCTTCTCCTGAAGCTGCAGAGGGGCCTCTGTGAGTCCTTCCTAGCTTGAGAGTGAAGACTATTTATCTGGCTGTGAGTGTGTGCTTGCAGTAGGCAGGGACAGGAAAGAGAACAGCAGTGATGAAGGGGAGGGGCCAGGCGTTCACACGGGGGATGAACTCGAAAATCTCATCTGACTATGGAGAGGGAAGGGAGGGTTGCCGTGACACATTACGCTTTCTTAGCTCATGGCAGCTGCAAACGACCGGCCCACTATTGGGCCCTGCGTACCTCTAGCTGAGGTCTTCTGGACAGTTAAGGGTGGTTGCTGAGAGAGAGAGAGAGAGAGAGAGAGAGAGAGAGAGAGAGAGAGAGAGAGAGAGAGAGAGAGAGAGAGAGAGAGAGAGCCACTGACGACAGGGAGGCCACCAGCCTGTAGTTTCATCTGGCACCTAAAACCAACCCAAATTTAACTCTTTAGGTCGCTAAGAAATAAAAAGACGTGACAGTCTAAGGCGGCCTCCTTGGGAAGGGGAAGGGGACCAGTGGGAGTGGGGGAGGACAAGAGAGGGACAGAGGGTGAATGAAGTGCATGGCAGACACGTATGGAAATGTCATGAGCCCTGGCATTATCTGTCACCAATATGTGCTAATAATAATTTTTAAAAGTTAAATGGAAAATTAATCAGCTTGTGGAGTTAACGACCAATTCCTAAGAAATACAACAGATTGCCAGGGCTGGTGGTGCAGGCCTGTCATTCTAGCTACTTAGGAGGCGGAAGCAAGGGGCTTGCAAATGGAAAGCCAGCATGAGCAACAGAGCGAGTTCAGGGCTAGCATGAACAACTTATCGAGACCCTGCCTCAGAAAGCAAAAGGGGCTCCTGGGACAGATGCAGACCACCAGGCGTGGCGACAAGCACCTTCCCCACAGAATCCTTTTGCTGACCCAAATCTTGTCTATCTTTCATCTCCTCCTTTCTTCTTTGGTAGCACTGGGGGTGGAATCCAAGGCTTTGTGTATGCCAGACAAGCCCGAACCACTGGGCTGTCCAGTGCCAGTATGGTGGAAGGCAAACCTGCTCCCATAAGTGGTTCCCTGACTCCCACACAGGCAACGCAGCGCACACACACACACATGCACACACCCACACATGCATACCCACACATGCACACACCCACACATGCACACACATACACACACATACATACACCCACACATGCACACACATACACACACACATACATACACACACACACATATACACACACACATGCACACACCCATACATGCACACACATACACACACATACATACACCCACACATGCACACACATACACACATACATACACACACACATGCACACACATACACACATACATACACACACATACATACACCCACACATGCACACACACACATGCATACACACCACACATGCACACACATACATACACCCACACATGCACACACATACACACACATACATACACACACATACATCACACACACATGCACACACACATACATGCACACCCACACATGCACACCCACACATGCACACACCCACACATGCACACACAATACACACACCCACACATGCACACACATACACACACATACATACACCCACACATGCACACACATACACACACATACACACACACACATACACACACATACACATGCACACACCCACACATGCACACACCCACACATGCACACACACACACATACACACACACATACATACACCCACACATGCACACATGCACACACCCACACATGCACACACACACATACACACACACATACATACACATACACATATACACATGCACACACCCACACATGCACACACACACATACATACACACACATACACACACATACACATGCACACACCCACACATGCACACACACATACACACACACATACATACACCCACACATGCACACATGCACACACCCACACATGCACACACACACATGCACACACACACATGCACACACACACATGCACACACACACATGCACATACATACACATGCACACACACACACACACACATAGCATACCCGCCCAAATACATACCCGCCCATACACACCTGTGAGCATTCAGGCATTGACACGGGCCTGACGTGACACTGTAGCTACTGCAGTCTCTGAGTAGAGCTGACCCTTCTGTCCCTGCCCCCTTCTGCTCTCTCTCAGAGGCCACCTCTGCACCTCCCCTCCTCCTCCAACAAGACTCCCAGGTGAGCTGTGTTGTGACTTTTTGGTACCCTTGGCTCTCACTTGCCAAGATCACCTGCTACTAAACTATTATAATACTCACACATTCCTACACAACAAATGGAAAAAGAAAAAATTAATACAAAGCTACCAAAAAAAATCACAGACTAGGAAAATCTTGTGTGTAGATATTTACTGACATTAAATGCTATTTGTTTTGGTCAATAATATTATTTTGTTAAATTTTAAGAGGCTATAGATGTACCTACAGCTAAATGATCAAGTTGGGCTCCAGAGGGAGGGACAAGCCAGGTAAGGAGCATAGATGATCCCTCATGCCTCCTCCTCCTCCAAATGCGTTCAGAAACACAGAATAACAACAATGAAGCCAGAGGCCATTAGGCCTTGCCTGGGGCCTCTTGCGACCTAACACCACTATAGAAGGGCGAAGGCACTGGAGAAGGCTGGAAGTTCCTAGCAGCAAAGGGAAGGCTCAGGCACCTATGGGTGCCAGGAAACTGGCTTGAGACAAAAAGGACCCAGAGTTACCTAGGAACCTAGGACAGAACTTGGCTTTCCCGTGGCTCAAACACACCCAGTACAGCGGTCTGGTGGCTCTGTGCCCAGGGGCCATAGACAAGTGATTCAGGGGAGGAGAGGACCAGCAAGGTCCTTACTGCATCCTACTGCATCCCACCAGCCTCTCCAAACCCTCCCGCTCTGCTTTGTAATCGTGCTCCCGTGATTGCAACCCCAAAGCTGGAACTGGGGCGAGGCGGAAGAAACAGGCTCTGATCAGATAGAAGACCCTGCCTTCACGTGGACGTGGCAGGGAGGGACCACTCCATCCCTTGAGCCCTCCACAGAGGGCTCCCGTCTCCAGAAACGCACGTGTGAGCTAGGACCCCAAGTCCCCTGCTCTGGCCCGTCTGAGAACGTCCATTCTCTGGCTCTCTGAGAATGCAGCCATCGCTTTCCAGAACCTCTCCAGCCTCTGGTCACCTGGCAAGTAATTACCTTCTCAGTTCTGGAGCCACCGGGCCTGGCGAAGCTGGGCAGCAAGTAGCCCGTGGCCTTTATTTTTCAGCCACATGACTCTGCCGGACCTCAACACAGGTGTACACATGCATGTAGTCTATAGTACACACCAAACTTCCGGTTACAATGGCTCAGTCTACACCCGATGACCTGAGTCCTGCAAGTTGTCCTCTGACGTCCACACGCATGCTGCTGGGTGCACACTCGCACGCACAGACACACCCCACTACGTATGCGCCAGATGAAGTTTAAGACTCTGAAGCCTTGGATGGGTTGCTCTTCTTAGCAGCAAATACGGTAGTACCCTTCCATTTTGTTAAAGCGATTTTCAGGAGCTCTTGGCTGAGGAGCAGGTTCTAGACAAGGCTGGGGTTGATCTAGCATCTGAATTTGCAGGGCAAGGAGAGCATGGGAACTCAGCTACATATGTGGCTCTAGGGGGAAAAATGGTATCATTGTGGAGAAGAAACAAACAAACAATACAACAACAACAAAAACCAAACACACACTCAGAGTCTGGAGCTGCAGTGACCGATTTATTGGCCCCACACGCACTCCCCTTACCCCTGCGTGAGACCCACAGACGGGAGGCAGGGACCCAGGCGGAGCCTGGGGTGCAGTGAGCATGGTGCTGAGCCAGGCGGCTGGAGAAATACACGTGGCGATGAAGAGCCCAGCCAGGACCCAGGACGGGACTGCAAAGCTGGCAGCTGCAAGGCTCCTGCCCTCCCTGGGCACCCAGCAGGCAATAGCGTCAGTCTGCCATGAGAGCTGCCTCTTCAGTCTGGCCGGATGAGGGAAGCTCGCGGCTCTGCTTTGTAGGTCTGCACAGTATCCTGTGAGGCCCCTTTCTCACTCAGTGTCTGGCCACTTCTGCGCGACAGTTTAGGGCATACCGGAGGCCTGATGGGAATCCCCAGGGTGAGGCAGTACGCAAAGTAGGCAGGGATGGGGATGATGATGAAGACATACAGCCCGGCTATCAGGGCCAAGGCCCACACTGGGTAATGACGAACCATCTCTTTTGACTGTGGAGAGATGGGAGAAAAGGGGTTAACACAGCAAAGCCCCAGGAGGATGTGTGTGTGTGTGTGTGTGTGTGTGTGTGTGTGTGCGTGCATGCGTGCGTGCGTCGTGTCTGTCTGTCTAACATGGAGAATCCCCAGGAGAGAGAGGTGTGAGGGGAAGGGGGGAGGTGAAGGCTAGTCAGTCTTCTGTGGTCAGAGCCTACGGCCAGGTCCTCAGCCATCGGCTGAAAGGAGCAGAAGGAACCCCAGCGTCTGAGAGAGGGTGCACTCACAGTGTTCGAGTCCCAGGCAATGTAGGTGAGGGGCTTTGTGATGAGCTGAATGATCACTGCCACTAACAGGCTTAGCAACACCACTGGGGACACATAGCACCACAGCCAGCCGCAGATAGGGCAGATGGGGCGGCTCAGCAGAGCCATCATGTCTGTGAGGAACCTGTGGAGGGACAAATATGGGCGGCCAGTCCAGCCTCCCCTGCCTCACAATCCGCAGCTACTTTATGTCCTGCTTTACCTCAGTCCTCCTCATCTAGTCTGTCTTCTATTCCCTGCTACCCGAAACCTCCCATGGGGGCCCACACCCATCTCATTCATCCTGGAATGACATCCGTGATGTGCAAAACCCTTCTAGGTGCTAGGTACCCAACAGTGAGCCACCGCAGCCAGACACACAGAATCCAGACACCACTCAGCGCTCAGTCCTGCTCTCTTCGAGCCTCGTGTTCTCAGTTTCTGCACACTCAGCAGCCAGGCCCTTGACTTAGGGTGTCAGCTCTGCTAGAGCGCCTTCCCGGTGCTCCTGCCTCCGAATTTCTGTCCTCACCCACAGCGCTCGGGGGACACACTCTCCGACAGACGAGCTCCCTATGACGAATTCATCCCAGTGTCCTAGCATGGGGGAGATGGCACCCAGATACACATAAAAGCCAGGCACAGTGGTGTGTGGCTGTAACCCAGCACAGGTGAGGACAGAAGACCTCGGAGGCTCGCTCGCCAGCCACTTTAGACTAATCAGTGAGCTCCAGGTTCCAGAAGAAACCCTGTCTCAAAAAGTAAGTGGAGCTCAACTGAGGAAAAACATCTGACACGTGCTCACACATGCAGGCGCACAAAAGCCTACACACCCACACTTGAGTCTCAGTAAGTGTCTGGCAGCAGCCAGCAAGATGGCTCGGGAGGCAAAGGCGCCTGCTACCAGGCCTGAGTTCAATCCCTGGGACCCACGTGGTAGACGTCAAAAACTAAACCTCTACAAATGCTCTGTGTCACACTCGTGCCCCCCCCCACTCGACCACACACGGTGGAAGCAAAAAACACATGGGGGGCTGGAGACGGGTCAATTGAGAGCACTTGCTGCTTTTTCTGAGGTTCCAGGTTTGATTCCAAGCACCCACGAGGCAGATCACAAGCATCTGTCTGTAACTCCAGTTGCAGAGGATCGATGCCCTCCTCTGGCCTCCAGGAGGACCAGGCACACATGTGGTACACATACTCACGTAAGGCAAAACATTAGTACTCATCAGATAATTTAAAATGAGTTAGTAAAGAGTTAGTGAGGGAGGGCACAGACTCTAAGGACCATTTACAAAAGCCACTTCCGGCACCTCCTGCCTTCGATCAGTGCCACCCGCGTGTCCTATTGGTTACTTCTTTTTGGAGATAAGGTCTCTCTCTATGCACATCAGACTGGCCTTGGCTTGGCGCAGATCCGCCTGCCTCTGCCTCCCGAGTGCTGCCACGCCTGGCTTTTCAGAACAACTTTGTCACCCTAGCCTAAGGCACTACTGGCCCTTGCTTGGAATCTTAAACAGCTCCCAATTGCCCTCCTTGGTTCTTCTTGCTTTTGCTCCACAAGGCCGCCAGAGGGGCCTTCATAAAACCAATACATCTGGAGACGCAAGCCTTTAGTCCCAGCACTTGGAGGCAGAGGCAGAGGCAGATGGACTCCTAGGTGAGGCCAGCAAATCCTAAGACAGTCAGCAAAATACAGTGAGAGCTTGTCTCTAATTTGTTTTTTAATCCCTACTCAAAACCATTCAGTGTTTTGTACTTACGAGGTTCCATCTTCCAGCCCCAAATCCCCTAACTCTGTTCCAACTTCCCTACTGTATTCCTTGTTCCTTAAAAGCTTCAAGCAGAGTATTTCCTCCGGTGTACACACATGCATGAACACTCTCTCTCACACACATATACATACACACCACATACACATAGATCATGAGGGAGGCCTCATTTTCTTTAGGAGTCCTCTGACACACCACCCTCCCAGGAGGCCTTCCTTGCTACCCTGTCGGAACCACACACAAACTCTGAAGCAATGGAACCTTTGGTTTCTTCTTGTTTCCATTCTGTGTGTGCAGGCACGTGAACTCAGAAGCCAGAGCATGACATGAGGCGGCCCCCTCTACCTCCCCACACCTCATTTTTCACAGGCAAGGGCTCTACTGTCTGGCTGCCAGGGCCCCAGGGTCCCATCACTTCAGCTCCCAGGACTGGATGTGTGCCACATGTGTGCCCGTTGCTGTGGGTTCTAGGACCACAGCTCAGACGTGCGTGCTTGCATGCATAGCAAAGACTTTGCCAGCCTAGAGTCCTCCCAGACTCACTGTCACTTGTGGTCTTCGTGTCTGTCAGTGCTGCTGCTGTCTGTCTGTACCACTGGAATGTAAGCTCCTGAACACAGGGTGCTAACTTTGCTTTATGCAGTGTCCCTGGTCACTAACAAGCCATAAGGCCTGAAGCACATGAAACACACAAGTACGATGAACAAACATTTCTCAGAGGCCTTGAAGTAAGCGTTCTTGTGCCACTCTAGTTTGATATTAGAAACAACAGGAAATCCGTCAACCCTCCCACAACATCCATGCTCTGGGGGCCTGGCATGGGCCTTCACCTCTTGGCCCTGTAGGCCCAGGCTACAGCAAGGTTTTCACAAATGACGATGCTGAGGATGGGCAGTGCGATCCAGTACTCGGTCAGCAGCCAATAGTGGTAAATGCCCGCAGATTGGATGAAGAAGAGGCTGCACAGGAACATCGCCATGGAAGCACCCACTGGAGGAAGCATTCGGGTCAGAGGTCTGGTCCATGAGGGACCAGGGCATATCACAAGGCAGGGCTGCTGTTAAGGCTGTGGGGCAGCAGGGTCATAGGTGGAAGTACCTATAAGAACCCTTGGCTGTCTCCTGAAGAAGGAGAAGGTGTCCTGGAGTGGGGTAATGAGGCCCAGCATGAACGCCACCACGGTACACAACCCCAGACTCAGCAGCAACAGGAAAAACAGGACAGTCCAGAAGGCAGACGCAGGAACAATCGAGATGAATTCAGTAAAGACCAGAAACACAAATCGAGGGCTTTCCTTAATCTGCAAGGACAGAAAAGTGCTCTCTGCCTTCTCTGCAAGCTCCCTGAAGCTCGAGCTGAGGAGCCCAGCAGACCCTGGGCACACCTGGCAGGACCCGCCCCTGTGACGCTCTGAGCTGAGGAGCCCAGCAGACCCTGGGCACACCTGGCAGGACCCGCCCCTGCAGTCCCAGTCTGTGGAAGATGCTCTGTGAGCGGCAGTTCCTGCATCACTCGGCTGTGTGTCACATTTCTTTCTGGGCTAGTGAAAGGGAGCTCTCTGTGGCGCACAGTAGGCTTCCCAGCATCTCCCTTGCCCTGGCCCATCCCCACTGACCTTCAGAAACTGGTCTTGGATGTTGCATTCAGGCACCTTGCTGAGGACAGCGCTCCTCAGGGGGGGAAGGAGGCTGTTGAGCCAGGAATTGTAGGTGGACGTTGGGTTGTTCTTCAGGTCAGGGGGCTGCACCTCAGGCGGTAGGATCCCCTGGGTTACCAGCATTATAAGCTTCTCTCTGTTCCTGAGGATGGGGTGAATGAAAACCAGCAGGCCCTTCCCCTCCCCCTTTCCTTGCTCCTGCAGTGAAATCTAGAGGATGTCCATTTTCAGGAATGTGAAGAATGTGCACCCCTAAGGAGCCCTAGGCAGGGATTTCCTACAGACTTGCCAGGGATTTTGTGGTCCTGGTGTTCATGATCTTTCCTGAGACCAGTAAGGAAAAACATATCTAAGCTCTCAGTCTCGGAGAGCATGGTGGCCTCCGGAGACTGGAGTATGTGGCAGTCTCAAGTTGTGCTGTGTGAAAGCATGGCTGGCGGCCTTGAGAGCGTGGTGTAGAGTGATTGTCCTAGGAATAGATGGGGTGCTGTTCTGCTAGCAAGGCAGCTAACATGTTTAGACTACTGTTCTCATTGTGAATAGTGTAAGCCGAGAAATAGTTTTAATCTTGTAAGAATGAACTGTTAAAAGGGGCTGAGAAGTGGCTGGGAAGTGACCCGCGTTTGACTCCTAGCACCCACACCAGAGGCTCCAACTGCCCGCAGCTCTAGGCCCTAGGCATCTGGCGCCCTCTTCTGCCTTCTCCATCTGCACACCGAATAAATGAGTGTGAAATAACACAGACAGTGGTGCAGAAGCCGACCCCACCCACTCGCTCTCTGTGATTTGATTTTTGAGACAGGGTCTGTTTTCCTGCTGCCCTAGAACTCACTGTGTGCACACGACGTGAGAAGGTCGCACCTTCAGGGTCACAGAGCAGAAAGGTGCTTGACAAATGAACGACAAGGGGAGATGTCAAGCTTCCAATAGGCTGTGTCCATGAGGGGCCTTAGCTTTAACAGTTTTCAACCCCGATTGTCCACATGACCAAGACTTGAGTTCCAAAAGAATCTCTCCAAAGCTCCCGCCCACAAGGCCTCGCCTCACCCCATGACTAAGCCAGGCCTTGCAGAGCCTGAGTCAGGAGGGTCACAGCTTCAAAGCCAGCCTAGCTGACTAGTAAATTCCCGGGCAGGCAGGGCTACATGGTGAGACCCTGTCTCAGAAAATAAACAAATAAATAAACAAATAAATAATAAATATGTAAAGGGGGCAGGAGAGACGGCTCAGCGGTTAAGAGCACTGGCTGTGTTTGCAGTGGACCCGCATTGAGAACTCAGCAACCACACTGAGACTCTCAAACCACCTGAACTCCAGCTCCACAGGCTCTGCCGCCCTCCCGTGGCCTCTGTGGGCATCAGGCATGCACAGCTACACACGCAGGCAAAACACTCATGCACATAAAGTAAAATAAGAGCATCTTAAAAACTAAAAAGAAAGATAGACACAAAGTGAAAGGCCTGGGGTGCGTCTCAGTGTGGAGCACTGCCTATCACAGACCAGGCCCGGACTCCAACCACTGTTAGGCTGGGTGTCCAGAGGCAGAGGCAGGACATTCTCAGTGAGTTCAAGGCAAGCCAGGTCTACAGAGCAAGTCCCAGGCCAGTCACGACCACAAAGAGAGATACTGCCTCAAAAAAGAGAAAAAGATTTGTCTCTATTATTTTTAAAATTATGTGTCGGGACTATGAGGATGTGAGCGCAGGCGCCCACAGGGCCAGAGGGTGTCTGGTCCCCGGAGCTGGAGTTACAGGCACTTGTGAGCTGCAGACAAGGGTTCTGGGAGCCCAGCTTTCATCTCCTGCACAAGCAGCACACATCCTTAATTGCTGAGTAATCTTTGTAGCCCCATGGGAAAGAACATTAAAAACAGGAGCAATCATCAAGGAAATAACAATTAACAAAGTTAGTAAACAAAGGAGAAAAACAACCAGAAGCTGACTTTAAAATAAACCATAGGTAGCCAGGCGGTGGTGGTGCACGCCTTTAATCCCAGCACTTGGGAGGCAGAGGATGACAGATCTCTGAGTTTGAGGCCAGCCTGGTCCACAGAGCGAGTTCCAGGACAGCCAGGACCACACAGAGAAACCCTGTCTCGAAAAAATCCAAATAAATACGTAAATAAATAAATAAATAAACCACTGGGGCTGGAGAGACGGTGCCAGGGTCTCTGCTGCCCCCTTCTGGCCTGTAAAGGCATAGACAACACAGGGAGGAGCTGCGAAAGGCTCTGACTGAAAGCATTTCCTCTGCAGACTGCAGACCTCAAATTCCAGCACAGAGCCTCTACTTTAGTGAGAGCTCCTGCCTCGAGGCAGGAAGGGTTAGCGAGGTAGACAAAGTCAGCCTCCACCTGCAGGCACAAGAGCATGTCTAGTACATCCACTCGCACCACAGGAAAAAAGAAGCAAACACACTTAGGGAGCACGAGGGAGCACTAGGGAGCACTTCTTAGTGTGGCGCCATGGACCCTGCAGAGCTTTACACTGAACATCTGGTTATGTCTCTCTCTGTGTAATAGCTCGTAAGAAATGTCCTTTCTAACAACACACACAAGGGCTAGGCAGTGGTGGTGCTTACGACAATAATAACCAAAGAGCTAAACAAATAATACAAACATAATATTTGTATATGCCTATCGAGCCCACAAAACTGAGAGGTCCAGCCAAGCCTAACAAAGTGCTGTGCAGACACAGGTGGGCGCCTCCCACCTCCCTGCTGGGAGGGAAACTCAGATCAAACCACTGTGGCGATCGGACACTGAGCAGACCCTGCCCAGCAACGACTTCTAAGGCTTAGTCTGCCCCGCACACATACAAGCTCTCCATCCTTGGACCCCAAAGTTTACAGTGTCGCTGATGCGCCTATGTGATCAGATCCCTGGCTAGTGCAGTCTATACCAAGCAGAGCTGGGTGTGAGGGCACACACCTGTGAGCCTAGCACACAGTGAGACCGCTCCAAGCCTGCCTGGGCTACAAAAAGACCTGACCTGAAGCAAAAATAAAACTTCCATTCCCTAAACAGTTCGGGGTGAAAACGCCTCGCAGCAGCAAAGCCGTTCGGCCTGTCCTGTCCTGTCCTGGGGCGACTTCTGTCTACAGGGAGCCACGGTGGTCGCTCTCTCTCTCTCTCTCTCTCTCTCTCTCTCTCTCTCTCTCTCTCTCTCTCTCTCTGTGTGTGTGTTTTCCAGACGACCTGCACCTGCCATGCAGACTCTGAGTCTGTACAAGAGTGCCTGTCTGTACCAGGTGCCATGTGGTGAATTTCTATGAACTCCAATGGAAACAGCCCCTCCTGAACGAAGGCCCGGTTATCGGCCTTGGGAAGTTAGCCAGATTCCGAAGGCACTAGAAGCTCAGAAAGGAGAAGACATGTGGGCCCCTCCTCAGGATTACTCATGCGGTCACGATTGCTGTCAGCAGGAGGTTCAGGGAGCTCCAGGGACACAAGGTGTCACCCATCTGTGGTCTCCCGGTCACCGTGAGGCTGGGAAGTTACTGACAGGAAGCCTCTTACTCCTGCTCCCATGAGTGACCCCGTAAGCCATCGCTTTACCAGCTAGACTTGGCCTGTTGTCAGTTCCCTGCCTAGGCTGAACACATCTGTGTATGTACTCAGGAAAAGCCATCCAACACCAGCTTCCAGGAGAAAATGACAGCCATCTGTGGAGATTGGGGTTATTATGAGAACCCCCTCTGGAAGGCCTGTCTAGCTCTCGGGCTCACGTGATCAGTTATCAGAAGTTTATGACTAGCTAAGCCAGCCCTTCATTCCTTCTCCCTTCACGGCAGGCACTGAGGAAGCAGCCCAGGCTTCTGTGATGACAGCAGAGCGGCGGGAGCACATTCCCATGCTCTCTTAGTGGCAGGAGCTAATCGCACTGTGCTACGCATTTAAAAGTTACAGGGCCGCTGAGAGCACTTGCTGTTCTTCCAACCATTGGTGACTCATCTCATCTCCCCTTTCCGTCACCTCCTCGGGCAGCAGGTAGCTCTACACAGGCAGTGCATACATCGACGTGGCCAAGGCACTCTTACGCATATGAATAAACAAATAAGTAAACTTTTGAAAGAACAGAAATAACTACAAAGGCTGTGACTGGCGACACACAGCTGTAAACCAAGCTTTGAGAAGTCAGAGAAAGAATCAGGAGTTCAAAGCCAGCCTAGGCTACATAGGGAGTTCAAAGTCAGCCTGGGCTATATAGTGAGACCCAGTCTCAAAAAGAACTCTGTTTGCACCACAAAGACATGATAATGCCTGAGGTGAAAGTGTGATCAACACTCTGCTTAATCAATATGCAATGTCCACACATCGCAATAACCCCATGAACTCATGCGGCTATAGAATGTGTTAGTAGGACCAAAATGGTGGACAGTCCTAGCCGGGAGAGAATCCTGTGGTCTCTAACCCGGCGAGACAGAACACACTAAATTTGGGGACCCAGAGCTAAGGGACTGAGCAGGAAGCAGACTCCCTGGGATATGCTGTGGTCTCAGATGCCGCTCTCTGTGTGGGTGGCCTTGGCTTGCCTGCCATCCTTAGCATCTGCTAGACATCTGCTCTGAGGTGGCGGTTGGCGACCTCTGGAGCTCCTAATGTTAAAAGTGTAGGACTCTGGCCTCTGCTCTCACTAAGAGGGGGCAGAGCTTTCAGCCTCCCTGAAGTCAAGTGTGTGAATGGGTTGTGAAGCTGCCCAGGCTAGACCTTACCAGGGAACTGGCCTTACTTCTTACAGCACTGATGTGTGGTTATGGTGGCCCACAAGCCCAGGATGGAGAGGATCATAGGCGAGGTGAACAGCAAGGTGAGCATCTTGATCACAGCCATAAGGAAGGCGTCCTTCAAACAGTTGTTGGAGTCAGGCATATATGAGGACAAGTAGACAATGGGGCCAAAGCCTACACCCATATCTAGCACGACTTGGATTCCTGCTTGGGACCACATAGTCAGGTCGTAGATGCTTGCCACCTAAAGAGGAGATGGGCACAACAGGGACATCTAGATTTGCGAAAGCACAGCCAATAGCAGAGACATTGTCTACTCAAAGGGAGCAGCATAGGAGATAACAGCGGGCAGCTGCGTTGCCCTGGGGGCTGAGGAAGTGGAGGGAGGGCCTCACCTTGAGGATTAGCAGGTGTTTAAGGCCATACTCTGTGCCCTCCATCGACAGAGTCCGGAAGAGGAAGCAGGAGACCATGAAATAGGGAAACGGCACCAAGACGTACAGCACCTGTGTGAGAGTGCAGCTTGTCAACAGCCTCGCCCTTCGTAGAACGCAGAGCAGCGGCCGATTAGGACCTGGAAGAGTTTCCAGCCCGGAAAAGTGCGTGCAGGGGTAACTGGCCAGGAGGGAGAAACCTTGAGAATGCCAAGGGCCGAGTACAGCACACCTTCTCAAAGGACTTGATCCCATTGATCATGAAGACGCAGATGAAACACCAGGCCAAAAAGAGGCACACGCCCAGGCTGAAGGCTGGTGGCCCTCCATCCTCAATTCTGTCCGAGGCCTTCAAGGTCCGCTGGTACCAAAAGTACGAGTAGGATGTTGCCCGCTCACAGTCAGGGTCTGGGGGGACAGGGCTTTGGACAGGTCTGCTAGACATGGCAAACCCTCCCTCTTCCTCCCCGGCACCCCCTGCTCTTTCTTCTGTCTTCTGCTTGACGCCCCTCCCGTCTCGTCTCTCCTCTTCCCAAGGCTGTGCATTTGTCCACTTCCCCTTCCTCACCAAAGCCACTGGCATTCCCCTGCAAGGGGCAGTGCTGCCACGGGACGGCGAAGTAGAGAATGTGGCTCATGTAGAAGAGGATCCAGGAATTGTACAGGTTCATGTAGGTGTTGGTGACAAAACACACCTACAAGCCGGGGGGGGGAGCGCAGGGACAGGGAGGAAGAAGACATCTGACCAAGGACCGAGGGACGCAAGGACAGTCGTGGGATCCACTCCAGAGCAGCTGTGGGGCAGGGTTGTGAAACTTGGGGCTCCTCACCATGAAAACGCTGTATCCCACACCACCAAACCAGGGACTCAGGATCTTCCACAGGCCCATGCTGCCACGCTGTGCCCTCTGGCCAACTGCCATCTCCAGGAAGAGGAGAGGGATCCCAACGAAGAACATCATTAGGATGTACGCTATAAGGAAGCTGCCTGTGGAAAGAAGGCGGGGCTCTGAGAGCCTCAGGCCCAGCCTGCCCTTCCTTCTGCACCAGGAGGCCTCCCTCAGACCTCAGGCTTCAGGCTAGCTGGCTCCACATCCATCACTGGTCAAGCCCTGTCCGCCTAGGAGTGTCAGGTGCCTGCCCCACCCCCACACACCCTGCCTCGACATCCTGCTGGACTATGCTCAAACCCCTGCAGCACTGAGAAATGGTTTCTAGGGTGCTCTAGAATCTGCACATCTCAGAGGTGTCAGCATCGGAAGGCAGCATCAGCCTCCCTCCTGCTGCCCCTCTGGATCCACATTCGCTGGCTCCCAGACTTACAGCCTCCTTTGTGAAGCCATAATGAGACAAAGCGCCAAATATGAGATGGCATCAGCAAGTAACTCATCAGGGCCAGGATGTACTGAATCTTGCTGGACCAGACTGGGCGGGCGGTGAAGACCTCGTTGTCTCTCTTGTTCATATTTCTCATCTCTAAGGTTGTTTCGTCCTTTGCCATCCAGGCCTCTGAAACTTGGGCCCGTGTCACCCAGGTGGATGCAGACCAGGTCATTAGGACCCCACCTTCCCACTCCCCAAAGTTTGCCTCCATCTCAGGAAGATTGGGCTCTGTGGATGAGGCTTTTCTGGGCAATGACTCTGAAGCTTCTGTCAAGGGAGATTTTGAAGGGGCATCCCCTACAGACGGTCCCTCCTGGGCAAGGGACAATGTACCTTCACCTTCCTCCGTGGACCTTAAAATCAAATACCACAGATTTTAGGTGAAACCTGATTAGGAAATTATTCTTAGGCTTAATTAATTATTCACTGAGTTTCAAACTATCTCAAAGGAGAATTTAATTTCTACACCCTCCACTTACTGACATTCAAAACACATACACCACAAACACCACATACATGCCATGCATACATGAGCCACACATGTATCACATTCACATATACATATATTGCACACAAGCATCGTATGTAACACACACAGCACATACATTAAACACAGGCACCATCACCCTCACATGCATCACAAATACACACACACATGTACTATACCCCACACCCATACCATACCAACATGTACCACACACATATGCACACACACACGCACACACACACACACACACACACTCCACATGTACACATATGCACTGTACCCATCCATCACACACTTACCACATATACATTTCTTACATGACTTGTTTACTTCTTCAAAATGTCTTAACACAGGTCCAGCGTTGGTGGCTCATGCTTTTAATCCTAGCACTTGGGAGGCAGAGGCAGGCTAATCTTTGTGAGTTCGAGGCCAGCCTGGTCTACACAGCTAGTTCTAGGACAGGCTCCAAAACAATACAGAGAAACCATGTCTCAAAAAACAAAACAAAACAAAACAAAACAAAACAAACAAACAAACAAAAAAGAGTTTTAACCCAAGGGACAGGAGTCTGGGTAGCTAAAGTTAATAGAAAGTTGGGGCTTCCAGTAGTAACCTCAGTCTTTAAGGAGCTGAGGCAGGGGCCCTGCCATGCCTTTGAAGACAGCCTTGGGCTACAAAGAAGGGAGGGAGGGAGGCTCGTGCTTGCTGTTTTAGAAAGGGGCCTACTGTGCAGCCCAGGCTGGCCAGGAGCTGGTGATGCCCCTGCCTCTGCGTTCTAAAGAAAGGCTTAGAACAGCCCTCTTTCCGCCTGTACACTTCCCATTTGCCAGCACAAGCTCCCAGGCCTCGCACAGGAGCGGGACTTGCCTCTCCTGCACTCAGCAGCTGCCTCCCTACGCTGGCTCTTCCTCTTAGCCTGGCCTAATTCTTGATTCTCTGCCATCCCTGCCTCCTGCTCCACTCGCCACTCCTGAGCCAGAGGAGGATCCTGCACCTCATGTCTCCACTCGCCACTCCTGAGCCAGAGGATTTCATCCTTGATCCTTGCGATCCCTCCACTCTGACCTTTCTTGGTTCTTCAACTGTTCCACAAGGCAGGGCAAGGAGTGTGCTGAAAGGGAAACACAGAAGACCGTGAAGGGAGCTAGCGACTCAGCAAGAGCCCGCAGGCTGCCAGCACGTCAGCACTTGCTACCCAGGTGAGGGTCTCAGCGCAGTCCCCAGGCCCACAGGGCAGCACGGCAGCACTTGCTACGCAGGTGAGGGTCTCAGCGCAGTCCCCAGGCCCACAGGGCAGCACTTGCTACGCAGGTGAGGGTCTCAGCGCAGTCCCCAGGCCCACAGGGCAGCACTTGCTATGCAGGTGAGGGTCTCAGCGCAGTCCCCAGGCCCACAGGCCAGCACGCTGCTTGCTACGCAGCACTCGGGAGCCTGGCCTAACTGGTAGCTAGCTCTACGCCAGTGAAACACTGTCTCATGAAACAAGGTGTACAATTCCTGAGGAAACGCACATGAGGTGGACCTCTGCTCTACACACAACATACACACACACATGAACACATACACACACAAAATCATCAATGGTTGCTAATACAAGATGCTCAATGAGCCGGGCATGCTGGCGCACACCTTTAATCCCAGCACTGGGGAGGCAGAGGCAGGCAGAGCTCTGTGAGTTTGAGGCCAGCCTGGTCTACAGAGTGAGTTCCAGGACAGGCTCCAAAGCTACAAAGAGAAACCCTGTCTCAAAAAACCAAAGCAAACCAAACAAACAAAAAGATGGGCAGAAGTTTGACAAAGATAGAATAACCAGACAGTGTTACTACAGGGTATAGCCTCTAGCTATACTAAGCCGCAAGTGATGTCGTGTCCCCCTGATATGACACACTAAAAACACAACACTAAAAGTGAATGACCAGAATGAGGAAAATCAGATAACCGCAAATTTAGGGATATCTTATTAAAAAAAGAAAGAAAAAACTGGTTATACTTGTTTAAAATGTCGAATCAGGGCCAATGAGAACACCCAGGTGCAGGTGCTGGCTGCCAGCCCTGACAACCTGAGTTCCATCACTGAGACGCATCCAGTGGGAGGGGAACCGGCTCCTATGAATTTCTCTGTGGCATGTACACATATCACACTAAATAAATAAATGGAATTGAAAATTTGTTCAATGTCAAAGTAACGAAGGCGAGGAACAAATAAGTATTATACACCCAAATTAAAATTTTAGGTGTGAAATCATGTCAAATTTTAAAACTTAAAGGTTTATTTACTTACTTTTATTCTATGTATCTATGTTCTGCTTGCATGCATATCGGTGCACCGTGTCTGCCAAACCAGAAGAGGGTGTTGGATCCCCTGGAACACGGCCGTGCGTTGCCATGGGGGTGCTGGGAATTGGACCTGGGTTTCTGCGAGAGCATGCACTGCTTTTATTTTTTCTAAACTTTTTATTAGGGTTTATTCATTGTACAGAACAATGAGTTTCATTATCACATGTGATCAAATTTGCTCCTTTCCTGCTTGCTCTCGGCTGTTCACCAACCACAGGCCCCTCCCACGCCTGGTGCAAGCGGTGGCTGTGTTATCAAATGTCTGTCTGTGGGAAATTAGTATTTAAAATCATACATTTCTTAAAAAGGAAATCACCTCTGGTCTCTCACATCTAACCAGAGTTAAAACCCTCTCCCGGCTTTCAACGCCACCACCCTCATATTTACACTCTTACTATGGAAAGAAAGACACATTTTAAGGAGAGTATCAGAGACACTGAAGTGTAAGTGAGCTCACAGATGACAACTACCTTTAGAAGGCGCTGCAGGCCAGATTGGGAGCATACTCCACAGCCAGCCATCGGGCTCCTAGGAGAGCTTCAAGCAAGGTCCCCTCCTGGCCTTGGTCTCTGGTTTGCATAAAATCATTTGCTGTGTTCTCCTCGCCTAGATTCTGTATGTCTACCTTTCCTACCCTTATAAAGCAGGTATCGGGGGAAGTGTGGTCAGAATATATGTTACTGAAGTTGAGCCTGCCTTAATGCCCTTATTTCTACTGCATTAACTCTTCAAAGACCCTGTCTCTAAATTCAGTCACATTCTAAGATACTGTAGGATTTAACCTACAAAATTTTAGGAGAACCCCATATCTTAAGAAAGACAAAACATTTATAAGGGTATGTTATAGCCCCACACAACAATCTATTATACTTGACATCTTTAATACTCTCAACATCGAGGGTCTTTGTCCAGACTAAATTAAGAACCCAGCTGAGGCTAAGAATATACTCCACTTGGTGAAGTGTTTATCTGACATGCATGAAGCCCCGACGTTTGATCTCAGCACCATATAAAATGGCTGTGCTGATGCACATCTGTAATTCCAGGACTTGGTAGGGAGAGGCAGAAAGACTAGGAGTTCAAGGTTATCTTTGGCTACTTTGGAGTTTCAGGCCAGCCTGGGCTAGTAGCCCCGCCTCAAACAGCAGCAAAGCAACCAAATATTACTAACAGCAGTCTCTATGCTCATAGTCATATGCTTTGGGGAGCAAGACATGGGGTTACCAGTGATCCATTGGTTAACCAGAAACATAACTAATTGGCCCACGCTTAGTCCCTGTTATCTAAGACTTATTTAATGAGTGGTCTGTTTGCTGTCGTCTGTAGGTCTTTGTACACAGCAGACCTCTTGCAGATTTCCAGCTGTTCCTGTGGGAAATGCAATGGTCACTCTACAGAGCAAAGCCTTTGTCCACAGCTGGTCCAGTTCAGCATCTCCCCGTGAGAAGAGGCAGGGATGTCTCCACAGGAATTCGTGTGGCATCATCATCTCCACAGCTACAAACTGATCATGACAGCCCCCTACCTGCCCCTCAAATGACCTTCCAGTTGCCCCTTCCAAAGACCGTTAGAATGATGTCTCAGGCAGCAGAGGACAGACACCACAACCATGCCTCACTTATGAACAAGTCTCACTGCAAAGCTTTTTTCTTCTAGTCCAGTCAGGCCCCTGCCTTTTTTGGCAAGTCCAGTCTTCAGTGTGGCAGTCCCTTTCCTGTGTGGGTGGCTGTGGGCAACCGGAAGAAAATACACCCACCAGCAGTCACCGCAACCCAAGCACCCTGGCTTTAGGTGTCTTCGTTTCATTAATACGTATCCATCCTTGCTGGGCCACATCAAATATTTTCCCTGCGTCCCAATCAGCAGCTTCAAGTCATATGGTGTCTTCAAGAACATTCTGACTTCTTTATCACCAAGAGGGCAAGGGATAAATCAGCACGCCATCAAGACACGTATTCTGAGGGTGCTGGGGTGGAGGGGAGCACGGTCATTCAGAATGTCTCTCGGCATCAGGATGAAGCCAAATCAGAGAGCATGGAAGGCATCGATGGCTGTTCAGGCAACCGGCTCTCCTCCTCTGGAGGGGCGAGGATTCCTGAATGTTCCTCCACACACCCCTGTCATGTGTGGCCTCTTGTCTTGAATGTCTCATATATGTTCCCACCCAGCGTGCTGAAAACTAAACTGGTCTTGTCAAGATGTAATAATCCCAGCTGAGAGTGTCCCCATCTTTCTCACCTGGGTGGCCTCTGATGCCACTGGGGCCATGATGGTGTCTGGGAGAGTCCCATACTGCTGAGGGCTATGTCTGGGTCCATGCAACTGGGACCTCTGATGATGCCCATGGCCGTGTTAGCACAAGGCGTCATTGGAACCGTGCTGTGCTGATCAAGCCCCACCCTTCACTGGCTCTGGGTTAGCTGGTGCTGCCCCTCACGGGATACTCTAGCAGGGGAGCTGGCATCTGCATTTAGTAAAGATGGCCCCACCCCTCACCACAGATGTGTATCTCCCAGGCAACACACTAGAGCTGACCTCTAGTCACAGATGCAGGTGAGCAGACGCTGAGGACGTGAGAGCAGGAGGGCTGACCCTGCCTCCCTGTCTCCCATGCCCTCCCTGCTCAGCCTCTTGTCACCTGCTGCACGTGAGAAAGCTGGTCCCCAGGTCACAAGAGTGGAGAGAACCAGCCCTGCCCCTCACCAGCCCCAGGTCACAGAGTGGAGAGAACCAGCCCTGCCCCTCACCAGCCCCAGGTCACAGAGTGGAGAGAACCAGCCCTGCCCCTCACCAGCTGCAGCGCACAGGACAGCAGGCCCTGGGAACACATTACAGCTGACCCTGAGCCCTGAGCCCGAGAGCAGGCATGCAGCGCTTTTAAACACTGAGCTCTCAGTCCAAAATTAAAAGAGAAAATCTTTTGGCCTACAATCTTAGTCCATTCCTACTATTCTATCTTCTAGGAAAAAATAGTTATAAAGTGTCCAAATTTTTCCCACAAAATTCCCTGCCTAAGAAAAATAAAATGATTTTGAAATATTAAAGACATGGAAAGGAGTCAACTATGATGGCGCACGCCTTTAATCCCAGCACTCGGGAGGTAGAAGCAGGCAGATCTCTGTGAGTTCAAGGCCAGCCTGGCCTGCACAGTGAGTTCCTCAACAGCCAGGGCTACAGAGTGAGACCCTGCCTCACAAAAACAGAAAGTAAAATCAAATTAACAATAACAATAATAATAGCGCATTGGGAGAAGGCTGAAGAGATGCTTAGAGGTTACAAGCTTTTGCAGCTGTGTGCGGGGCTGGAGTTGGTTCCCAGCACCCATACCAGACAGCTCTCACCTGCTGTGTCTTCAGCACCAGGGGATGTGATGGTCTCTTCTGCCTCTGAGAGGTCCTCCATACACATGGCGCGCACATTCACACACACACACACACACACACACACATACACACACACGAAAAATAAACTTGCAAAAAATGTTTTAACATGTGCTCAATGTCGTTAGCACAGGAAAAAGCCATTGCTCACCCACCCAGCTAAAACAATAACAAATCCTGTACATTCACACCGGAACGACTCCTTCCCAACTACTACACATCACATATGTGGGAGTATAAATAGTAATGGCCACTTGAAGAAGTACTTGAGAGTGAAATTAAGCACACAGTCACCAACCTAACCATTTCCACTGTCGGTCTAACTGTGCGGACTTCCCAAGACTGTGTAACTCACGAGGAAGAAAGCCGTACAGCGCCTGTTCCACGAGTACAGCTCTTCAGCAAATGCAACATCCAACTTCTCTCACAAGAATGTTCTCATTATGCATAATTGTCATAAAGTTGAAAACCACAAATGTTAGGCCTGTTATGGTGGTGTGCATCTTTAATCTCAGTCCTTGGGAGACAGAGGCAGAAAGATCAGAGTTCAATGCCAACCTAGACTATACAGCCAGTTCCAAGCCAGCTACAGCTACACAGTGAGACCTATCTCAAAAAAATTACATTAAATTAAAAATAAAGACAAACACAAATGTCAATCTACAATGAAAAAATTATAAGAATACTTTATTCTTTTAATGAATTATATGATTGAAGAATCGGAAGGCTTTGCATGTCAATCTGGGCTGCTGTGGCTTGCAAACCCCAGCCTCCATGGCTCCAGGAGGTCAGGGCACGTCTTGAACCAAGGAGGCCAGCCCTTGGGAAATGAGGTTGACACGTAGAGCCCTAGGGGCCCCGGAAGCTGGGACTGACTCCACGCAGGGCACAGGGCGCACCCAAACACTGCCCACCTGAACCAAGAGCCACCGAAAGGTGCCTGATCTCCTGCCACTCTACCCCACCTGCTCTGACGCCGTCTTGGGGCAGGGAGAAGAGGAACAGGAAGGAGGCGGCAGCCAACCAAAACCATGGACACTTTGACAGGAGAAATGCAAAAACCAGGAAGCATGCCAGAGGTAACCTCTAGGGTACAAGGCAGAAAAAAGAAAGCGGAAGGAAGGAATTGTTTGAAGAGTGAAAAAGCCCCGATGAAAAGCAAATTCCTGATTGGCGCCACCCTCAAATAGCTTATATCATTAAATAGAGAAGTGGGGGCGGGGAAACAGCAGCAACACAAATGTAGTCTTGGCTTGCGAGACAGTGTGCAGACACTCCTGGGCTGTGGACCCCTCCCCTCCGCAGCACAGTTCATCCGGCTCTGAGGGGTTGCGCCATTTTTGGTTTTTCTTGGATTTGCACTTAGTAAGCTTGAAACATCAGTTCTGTTCACACCCAAGAGGAATGCATCACTTGGGCTGTCCTAGAACTAGCTTACTTCCCTATTTCTTCCCCATGCTGGTTCTAGTCACGTTTTATCACAGCAATAGAAAGCAATTTCAAGGTGTGTAATCGTTCCTGCCTTTTATTCGGTTTACTTAAGTTCTGTCTCCTTCCTGATTTAATTGCTTATTCTATTACAATTTTCTTAATATTGCTTTTTCAACTGATTTATTGCAATTGAAAGATTTATTGCATATAGGGTGGAAAAATGATTTGTAATGCAAAGCAATTCTGTTTCCAAGCCTTTCCCTCCTGTAATGTCCACAGGAGTGTTCTATTGCAATTTTGTGATAGTGAACTTGGAGAAGCTTTCTGTGAAGAGGCTATGCTTGTTATCTGGGAAAATAATGATGCATGGGGGGTGGAAACTGGGGAAGGTCAGCTAGTGGCCTATTGGGTAACAAGGGGCCTTTCCCAGCTGTGACACAAGCCCATTGTATGCCTAGTGTCTTGGTTGACACAATTGTTTCTTCCTGGCTCCTTGTATGTGCTTCTTCTCCATAGAGACCCTGGTGGTATGAGTGATCACTACTCAGTCTTAGGTAATGAACTACAGAAAAAAACCTGCCTTGAAAAAAAAATACAGGAACTATAGCTGTTGCCAGCATGAATTTATCTCATAATCTGGAGCAGCAACAGCAATAAGGGCTGAGGAGGTAACATTAGAAGCTTGAGGACCTGCGTTCAGATCCCCAGAACCCATGTAAAAGCAAACTAACAAACACACAAAACTAAGCAGAACGGTGTAAGCCTATACCCTAGTACTGGAGGAGGAGGCAGGGACCCTGTTGTGGAGGCAGTGAGGCGCCTGCTGGGCAGCTAGTCTAGCTGGATTCATGGACTCCAAGTTCAGTGAGCAATCTGTCTAACAAACATGACGTGGAGTGTGAGAGAAAACACACCTTCTCAACCTCTGGTCTGCACAGGTACACGCATGAACATTCTCTCTCTCTCTCTCTCTCTCTCTCTCCTCTCTCTCTCTCTCTCTCTCTCTCTCTCTCTCTCTCTCTCTCTCTCTCTCTCTCTCTCTCTCTCTCTCTCTCTCTCTCTCTCTCTCTCTCTCTCTCTCTCTCTCTCTCTCTCTCTCTCTCTCACACACACACACACACACTCACATACACACACACGCACACACACTCACCACTAACAACAAAATAACAAGAATTAACAAGAAGCAACCAGTGGCCACTGGTATCCCTCAGTATCAATGGACATAATTCTCCCGATAAAAAGGCACAAACTAACAGAATGGAATTGAATTCCGGTCCTATTGTGAAGGGTGTTATTTCTTTGGTTTCCTTCTCAGCCCGTTTGTCATTTGTATTTTTGGAGGACTACTAACTTTTTTGAGTTAATCTTGTGTAAAGCCACTTTGCTGAAGGTGTTTATCAGCTGTAGGGGTTCTCTGGTAGAATTTTTAGGATCTTGCTTCATACAAGAAACACCTCAACATCAAAGACAGACATTTTCTAAGCAAATGCACCTTGTATCTAACAAACTAGACTTCAAACCAAAATTAATCAAAAGATACGGGGAAGAACACTTCACACTTGTGAAAGGAAAAATCTACCAAGGTGATGTTTTAGTTCTTAACTCTATGCTCCAAACACAAGGGTATCCATATTTGTTTAAAAAAAATTACTAATACTTAAAGCTCACATTGGTAGTGGGAGACTTAAAATACCCACTATTAACACAGACAGGTCATTCAGCCAAAATCCAAACAGAGAAATACTGGAACCAACGTAAGGTATAAACCACGTAGAAATAACAGAAGAATATACCTTCTCGGCACCTCGCGGGACTTTCTCCAAAACTGACCACATAGAGAAAACTGGAACAACCCCCTGAATCCTGTCAGATCACCACAGTTAAAGCTGGATTTCATCAACAGAAGTAACAGAAAGCCTGCAAACTCATGGAAGCTGAATAGCTCTAAACTGAATAACTACGGGGTCAGGACAGAAATAGGAAAGAAATTAGAGACTTCCTAGAATTCAATGAAAATGAATGCACAACATCCCCCAACTTGTGGGACACATTGAAAGCAGTGATGAGGAGCGTTCATAGCACTGAGTGTGAGTGTGTGTGTGAGTGAGTGTGTGACTGTGTGAGTGTGTGTGAGTGAGTGTGAGTGTGTATGAGTGTGTGAGTGTGTGTGTGAGTGTGTGTGAGTGTATGTGAATGTGTGAGTGTGTATGAGTGTGTGTGTGAGTATGTGTGAGTGTGTGTATGAGTGTGTGAGTGTGAGTGTGTATATGTATGTGAGTATATGTGTGATTGTGTTTGTGAGTGTGTATGAGTGTGTGTGAGTGTGGGTGAGTGTGGGTGTGTGTGAATGTGTGTGTGAGTGTGTACATACATACATACATTCATACACATATGGTTTTAGCACAGTATTCTATCAGAAATTCAAAGAAGAGCTAATACCAATACTCCTCAAGTTACTTCACAAAACAGAAACAGAAGGAAATTGTCAATTTATTTTATGAGGCCACAGTCACCCTGATACCAAAACCACATAAAGATTCAACAACAACAAAAAAAAATAATTACATATCAATTTGCCTCCTGAACATTGATGCAAAAACACTCAACAAAACTTGAGTTCAATACTTGAACACGGAATCCAAAAACACATCAAAAGATCACATCCACCAAAACCAAGTAGGCTTCATCCCTTTCAAGGATGGTTCAATGTATAAAACTCTGCCAATGCAACCCACCATATTAAAAAAAAAAACTGAAAGAAAAAACACATGATCATTGTGGACAGAAGTGTGTGTCCTGCCCCATCCTGCAGCCTTCCTTCAGTCCCAAATAAATACGCAGGGGCTTATATTAATTATAAAGTGTTTGGCTGATGACTCAGGCTTCTTATTGGCTAGCTCTCGCTTAATTATTAACCCATTTCTATTAATCTATGTATCTCCATGAGACCTGGGCTTACCAGAGACACCAACCCAGCCACAAAGCCTTCAATCAGTCCTGCAAAGACGTGCTGCGGCAAGGGTGGGGCAGGACTTGTGAGAGTGGCCAACCAATGACTGGTCTCATTTGAGAGCCACACCTGGAGAGGGAACCCATGCTGATGACCCGGAACAGGAGGCTGAACAGACCAAAGACCTAGGGTAGAACCAAACATAACTGGCCAAAGGACACATTAAAAAATCAATGACATGATTCCTAACGATGGTCTGCTATACTCATAAATCAGTGCCTGGTCCAGTCGTCACCAGAGAGGCTTCCTCCAGCAAGGCAGAGGAGCAGATGCGAAGGCCCAGAGCCAATCATTAGGCAGACAGCAAGCACAGATTGGAAGGGGAAGGAGGAAATGTGGAGTCTTGTTTGAGACAGGGTTGCTCTGGGTAGCCCAGGCTGTCCTGGAACTCAGAGATCCACCTGCCTCTGCCTCCTGAGTGCTGGGATTAAAGGCGTCTGCCACACAGTCCAGCTTACATTACTTCTTTGTTTTTATTTTTTTGATGCATATAGAAGTTAACCAAGGTGAAAGAAATTTGTTCTTGTTTTTTTGATGCATATAGAAGTTAACCAAGGTGAAAGAGATTTGTTTTTGTTTTTTTGATGCATATCGAAGTTAACCAAGGCTGAGGGCTGGGAATGCCCCTCGGTAAGAAGGGTTCTTGCTCAGCACGCACAGAACCCTGATTCCAGCCCAGCACTGCTAAAGAGCAGGCAGGTGTGATCGCCTGTGCCAGTAACCACAGAACTTGGGAGGTGGAGCTGTGGAATAAAGGCCTCTGACACCCCTGTCACACAGCAAATTCTAGGCCAGCCTGGGCTACTTGAGACCAACAAAACAGCTCAGTGGGTGAAGGCACCTGTCACCAAGTATGATGGTCTAAGGGCAATCCCGTATCCCACATGAAGAGGGGGGAGATTGACTCCCACGTGTGGGGACACACGCTCCGCAGACTCATGCCCAGCCACTCAATGCGTTTCATTCGATAACTTACAGTTGGACATGTTGAGGCATGGGTACCTATGGCACACAAGCCTTTACTACTACACACTTTACCCATATCAAAAACGAGACACACCTCCAAACTTAAAAGGCCAGAATCTCAAAACTCACGATGCTGGCATTGACCCTGACTCCACAGTCCATCACATAATAGTAGGAAAGTTGTAGGACTTACACGCCTTTAATCCCGGCACTTGAAAGCAGAGGCAGGTGGATCTCTGTGAGTTCGAGGCCAGCCTGGTCTACAAAGTTACACAGAGAAAAACAAAACAAAGAGGTAATTTGCCTTTCTTGAAGACACTCAAAACCATTGGTGAATAGAATATTTGTTTAAGAATGTTTCACCTTGCCTGCCTAAGGTACCTGATTGGTCTAGCTGAATGGCCGATAGCTAGGCAGAGGGGAGTAGGCAAGGCTGGTAGGCAGAGCTGAGGGGTGGTGGCAGGGCAGCCAGCCAGGGGCCAGAAGGACAGGAAGCATACAGATTAACAGAATTGGCCAATTTAAATAAAAAAAAAAAAAAAAAAAAAAAAGAGCTAACAGGCCTGAGCTAAGACCAAGCATTCATAATTAATATTAAGTCTCCATGTCATGATTTGGGGGCTGGGATGGCAGTTCAAGAAAGCCTGCTACAACCAGCAGGACTGAAAACAAGTTTTCTGGAAACTTTGGTCAACTGGAACGTTCAGTGGCAGAACTGGGAATTGGATTTGATTCTTCGTGTATTGAATCATGTCTCCATTCGATACTTGGACTTGGGCCTGGTACAGTCCAGGCAAGCACTGTCCCCCACCCCCGCGGGCCCTGGTGCTCACAGGCCGCCCTGGGCAGACACACCCCTCCACTCCTGTTACCTCCTTCCCTGGAACCAAGGCCTCGGACAGGGAAGCAAGCGAGCTGCTGTCCTGGCTCCTCCGCGCAGGAAATGGCTGTCCGGGGCAGCGAGTGAAGGGGAGGGGCGCCTGGCCCAGAAGAGCAGTCCCGAGGGAGGGCCGGGCAGGTCCTGAGCAGCCGACTAGCCCGCTCGCCTTACACCTCAGCCGGCCCAGCAGAGCCAGGCAGGCAGTTTTCCCGGCTCTGAGGGAGAAGGGGCACCGACCCTGACCCTTGACCCCATGACTCCCTCCCTGAGGCGAGCCTGGGGCTGCGGCCCTCACCGGCGGGCCTGCCTGACTGACTGCCTGCCTGCCTGCCTGCCTGACTGACTGAGACTGACTGAGACTGACTGACTGCCTGCCTGCCTGCCTGACTGCCTGACTGCCTGACTGCCTGCCTGCCTGACTGCCTGACTGCCTGACTGAGACTGACTGACTGACTGACTGCCTGACTGACTGACTGCCTGCCTGACTGACTGACTGACTGACTGCCTGACTGACTGACTGACTGACTGCCTGACTGACTGCCTGCCTGACTGACTGACTGACTGACTGCCTGACTGACTGACTGAGACTGACTGACTGACTGACTGAGGCCCTCACCGGCCTGACTGACTGACTGCCTGACTGACTGACTGACTGCCTGACTGACTGACTGACTGACTGACTGACTGACTGACTGACTGACTGACTGACGGCCCTCACCAGGCCTGGGATCCCTGCTAAACTCTGCAGCGGCTGGTCAGGCGGAAGGGACCTGCGACCCGAGCAACCCGCCCTGTCCTTCCGGCCCCGCAAGGCCGCTCCCTCCTCGCGAGCCCACGCGGCCTTTGCAGCCGTTTCTTGCGTGCGTGGGCTCCATTGCCTCAGCCCGGCGCCCCTGCGGAGAAGGACTCCACCGTGAAGCTCGCCACAAGCACTTGTCTCTTTTCCTCCGTCGTCTTCAGCCTGACACCTCTTGTGACACTCGATCTCACGTATTCGGTGCGGATCTCTAACCACGGGGATTTACTTAAGGCTTCCTTTCAGTAGCAAAATCAGTGTTCACTCCACAAAGGCCGACTAGGGACTTTAAGGATAGCCGCTAAGAACTGGAAATGGGCCGATGAGACACCGAGCCTGGATCTTGTATTCCAACCCAGATCCCACACGGAAGGGGAAGAGTCTGTCTCAATCAGTGGGACAATGGACCCAAAGAAATGGGAATTTCCCTCCCAGGAATCTCGTGCTGGGAGAAGGAAAAAGGTGCCAACCAGAACGAGATTGCTTGTCAGACCACCTCACCCTGGAGACTGAGGTCCAGACAGTGATGGGGCAATGGTGGGCGGCACCGTGTCTTAGACGGCTTAGATGTGCATCGTTAGCCTCTGTTTACACTCCTGTCTCACTTCAGGACCCTCAAGATGGGCGAGAGGGGTCACCGGATCCATCTGTCCTCTTCCCAATGGGGCCACGGTGAATAAATCTTTTTCTGCTTTCTACTATTAATTTGATTTTTTAAAATTAGCTTACTGGGGATGAGTAGCTGAACCTGGCTTGGGACACAACCTGTGACAGAAAAGACCCAACCCCCTAAAGTTACCCTCTAACACACACACACACACACACACACACACAGAGAGAGAGAGAGAGAGAGAGAGAGAGAGAGAGAGAGAGAGAGAGAGAGAGAGAGAGAGAGGGAGGGAGGGAGGGAGGGAGAGGGGAGGGAAGGAGGGAGGGAAGGAGACGAAGAGAGAGAAACCTCATTAAAAACAAAGATTGGGCAGTGGTGGCCACGCCTTTAATCCCAGCTCTATGGAGGCAGAGGCAGGTGGATCTCTTGAGTTAGAGGTCAGCCTGGTCTACAGAGAGAGTTATAGGACAGGCAGGACTGTTTCACAGAGAAACCCTGTCTTGAAAAATAGAAAAATAAAAACAGATGTAGCCAAAAATAAAACAAGGCACTCAGGAGGCAGAGACAGGAGGATCTCCGTGAGTTCAGGGCCAGCCTGGTCTATAAATAAAGTTCCAGGACAGCCAGGTTGTTACACAGAGAAACCCTGCCTCAAAGAACAAAAATAAAAAACAAAAACAAAAGAAAAAACCAAGGTGGACACCTGGTCCTCTGGCCTCCAAATGCACACACACACACACACACACACACACACACACACACACACACAAACACACACACACCACATGCGTACACACACACCACATGTGTACACACACACGCCACATGTGTACACACACACGCCACATGCATACACACACATGTGTACACACACACACCACATGCATACACACACACCACATGCGTACACACACATACACATCACACACCACACACACCACACACACACATGCGCACGCACACACACGTGTACACACACACACACGCCACATGTGTACACGCACGCCACATGTGTATACACACACCACATGTGTACACACACACGCCACATGTGTACACACACACACCACATGCATACACACACACCACATGTGTACACACACACCACATGCGTACACACACACCACATGTGTACACACACACCACATGCGTACACACACACACCACATGCATACACACATACCACATGCGTACACACACACACCACATGCATACACACACACCACATACGTACACACATACCACATGCGTACACACACACACCACATGCATACACACACACACCACATGCGTACACACATCACACACACCACATGCATACACACATCACACACACACCACATGCATACACACACACACCACATGTGCACACACACACACACACCACATGTGCACACACACACACCACATGCGTACACACACACACACACACACACACACACACACAGAAGAAGATAGCTGAGTCTGGCCTCAGAAGACAGTTGCCAGCTCAGAGCCCTGGGGTTTGTGTGGGAAGCTGGGTGATGGGGACTGGGGACTCGGCAAGCGTCAGGGACTCCTGGGCACATCACGGTGGCACGGTTTCCGTGGAGAGGGGCTTGCTCAGCAACCCCTGCTGCCCTGGCTCTTCTGCAGCCTCCGCCCCTCGTGTCCTCCACAGAGGCAGGAAGTGCCACCTGAGGCTCACTTCCTCCACCGGATGTTCAAGCGCTGCCGAGCTGCTCTCCTCACCCCTGGGACTGTCACACCTCCACGGCAACACTTTCACTTCCGCAGGTGTCCAGCCCCCACCCCAAGCACATGGGAGCATCTGGTCTGGAGCTGGGGACAGACCCAGAGAAAGAGATACACACAGCACAGAGGCAGAGAGGGACAAAGACCAAGGGAAAGAGAGAGATGCAGAGAAAAACGGGCAAAGAGAGGAGGCGGGGGGGGGGGGGAGACAGTGGGGACAGAAAGAGGGAGAGTGGCTAAGACAGTGGCTCTTAAACTCAAGACACAGGGGGCGGAGCCAGTGAACAGTGAGGTCAGAGTGTCTGTGAGGTTGGCCTCTGCAGAGACAGCCCTAAGGTCCCAGGGCAGAGAAGTGGGTGGAATCATCCCCGAGCCATGGACACCTGCAAGGAGCCACCCATTGTGTCCTTGGTACCCACATATTCCAAGGACCCTCAGGTACTGCTGTGTGCCCTGGGGAGCTCAGGCCCATGGGGCCCAGCTGACAGTCACTAAATGAAAAGGCTGGGTGGAGCTCCACCCCTGGGACTTCCTCTTTCTCTGCTCTCTTCCTTTGAGCCTCCCTTTCGTCTCTCCCCTTCTCTGGCCATCGCTCCCCTCACCCCTGTGGCCACTAACTCTTCTGTCTGGATTCCTTGAGTGGGTCGCTCCCCGTCTAGGTGAAGATGTCAGCCCAGGAGAGTTGTCTCAGCCTCATCAAGTACTTCCTCTTCGTTTTCAACCTCTTCTTCTTTGTGAGTTGTTTCGTGGCTACCCAGCCGGGGTCCCGAGGCCACGGTGGCCCTGTGCCCGTCGCCTCATTCTCTTTTCTTCCCCTAGGTACTGGGCGGCCTGATTTTCTGCTTTGGCACCTGGATTCTCATTGACAAGACCAGCTTCGTGTCCTTTGTGGGTGAGGGGGGCTGGGCAGTAGGGGAGGGTCTTCCTGGGGTGGACCTGACCCAGAACCCCACCCCAAGGCATCTCCCGGTATCTCCTTTGCCACAGAGGCCACTGCCACCGTGCCTGTGTCCTGTGCCTTCCCTGGCAAATCGGACATGTAAACAGCATGTGGTGGCGTGTGCCCACCGCCCCAGCAGTCAGGGGCCAGAGCCAGAGGGTCAGGGGCTCAAGGCTAGCTTTGACTTCTCAGCGGGTTGGAGGCCAGGCTGGGCTATAAGAGGTCCTAACTCAGAAACAGCCGCAGCAAAGTGAGGTCGTGGTTAGAAACAATAGCAGCAGAAGTGACAGATATTTCTCAAATACTTCCTGTGTCACATCTCGGTCTGGGGCTCACAGACCCTTCTTGAGGTTCACAGAAGGGAAGTCTCTGGATGGGTGTCTGCAGAGCAGGGAGGGGGACAGCAGAACAACAGTAACAGCAAGAAGGCGACTGATGAAGTGGGCATCAAAACCACTTCAGGCCAGGCAGTGGCGCAGCACGCCTTTAGTCCCAACACTCCCACTCCGGAGGGCTGCGCACAGAAGCCCTGTCTCAACAGCAGGCGTCCAGAGGAAGGACCAGGGACCAAAACCAGGAGGAGGATCTCAAAGGGAGCAAACCCAACTCAGGGTGGGCCAGACAGAGGCCAGGCAGATCCAGAGTAAGGGAGCCGGACCCAAGAGACAGGGCTCCGCCTGGGTGGCCAAGTGAAGCTGGCTCCCAGCCCACCCTCACGGACTTTTACCACCTCAGGCTTGTCCTTCGTGCCACTGCAGACCTGGTCCAAGGTCCTGGCTGTCTCGGGCGTCCTCACCATGGCCCTGGCCCTCCTGGGTTGCGTGGGGGCTCTGAAGGAGCTGCGTTGTCTTCTGGGCCTGGTGAGTGGCACTCCTCATCACCGATGCTGCCCTGCCCTGCAAAGGGCTCCTCTCACCTCAGTCACCCCCTCTCCACTCAGTACTTTGGGATGCTGCTGCTCCTGTTTGCCACACAGATCACCCTGGGCATCCTCATCTCCACTCAGCGCATCCGGGTGAGTTTGCCGACACTAGTGTCCAGAGCCACGGAACACCCATGCACAGACAGACACGGAGGGACAGAGGCACACACAGAAAGGGAAGCTGGTGTCCTGCTGCATGCCGTCCTCGAGACTCGTAGGCTAAAAATAGCCCAAGACACCAAAGCTAGCCAGGGCAACAGAAGAGGCCATGCCTGTTAAAAAGGAAGGGCCATACATGATGGCACACATGTTTAACCTTTCCAGTGCTCTGGAGGAAGAGGCCAGCTTGGTCTACACAACACTCTCTAGGATAGCCATGGTTACACAGAGGGGCTGGAGAGAGGGGAGGGTGGAGACAGAGGCAGACCCAAACTGACTTCTACTCACAGAAGCGTTTATTCAGCTGTGCTTGCTTGGTTTCCAAGCCTCAGTACCTGTAACTCCAGCACTCGAGATAGAATCAGGAGTGTCAGGAGTTCCAGACCAGTGTGGGTTACAAGAAGATAGCTTTATTGAATGATTTTATTCAAAAATAATTTAAAAACCCGGTGGTGGCAGCGTACGTATTTAATCCCGGCCCTTGGGAGGCAGAGGCAGGTGGCTCCCTTTGAGTTGGAGGCCAGCGTGGTCTACTAACTGAGTTCTAGGACAGCCAGAGCGGCACAGAGAAACCCTGTGTCTAAAAGCCTAAAGACCCTTAGAAACACTTCTGAGGCTGTGCGGGAGAGCCACTGCCAGTCGTCCCGGAAGAAAGCTGAGTTAAGGGGGCAAAGTTGGGCTCCTGGGTGAACGCCATGGGTGCGGCTGTGGCGGCTGGGGCGACTCTTTCTACCGTCACCGATGTCCTCTCAGCTGGAGCGACGGGTTCAAGAGCTGGTGTTGCAGACGATCCAAAGCTACCGCGCGAACCCGGATGAGACCTCGGCTGAAGAGAGCTGGGACTACGCACAGTTCCAAGTGAGCTCACTACACCTCTCGTCTCAGACAGTCAACCCTCCCAGTGCTGACATAGTCCCGGCATTAAGCAGCCTCGGCCTCCGTGTGGCCGCAGGTCACCTGTCCCCTGCCGGGTCACTGTCTGCAGACCCTAGCCCCTGACGTTGTTCCAGCCAGTCCTAAAATTTCCATGCGAGGGACTCCCACCCCTAGAGGCAGGTAGTCCGGCCCCCGCATCCGCGCATCCCAAGACAGAATCCCACTACCCACAATCTCAGGGTCACTCGCAGCCACCCTCCTGCCCGTCCGCCCTCCGGGCGCCAGGCCTGGCTGCGCACCTGCACCCGTGCACCGGCGCCGACTCGTCCCCCTCTCCCGGCAGCTGCGCTGCTGCGGCTGGCACTCTCCTCGGGACTGGATCAGCGCGCGCGTGCTGAGAGGGAACCAGTCCGAGGAGCTCTGGGTGCCCTGCTCCTGCTACAACTCCTCGGCGACCAACGACTCGTCCGACTTTGACAAGCTCTTCTTCGCCCAGCACAGCCGGCTGGGGCCGCGGGCGAAACTGAGACAGACGGCTGACCTCTGCGCGCTCCCAGCAAGGGCGCACACCTACCGCGAGGTGGGACCGCCCTGGCCCGCAGCTCCTGACGGGTGGGGCCCGGGGGGCGGGGCATCGGTGGGCGGGGCAGACTTCAAGGGGCGGAGTCTCCGCTTGGAGGGTGCGGCCAGAGCAGGTGTGGAAAAAAGACAGAAGGGGCGGGACCCCCGGAGGTCAGTGTGGCGACATGCGTCCAGCGTGGACGCACGCCTTTAATCCCAGCACTCGGGAGGCAGAGGCGGGCGGATCTCTGTGAGTTCGGGGCCAGCCTGGTCTACAGAGCTAGTTCCGGGACAGGCTCCAAAACTACACAGAGAAACCCTGTCTCGAAAAACAAAAAGACAAAACAAAAGTGCAGCGTGGAAAGGTAGGTGGGGCCAGGGAGAGGCCCTCCGATGTGATGCAGGCCTAAGCCGGGGACATCAGGAGGCGGGCTTTGGGGGGGTTACAAGTAAAGACCGCGTCCAAAGGGCAGGCCCTTATGAGTGGGCGTGGCCTCTTCAGAGGCGCCGAAGCTGGACACGGGTGCAGCGGGAGCTGGACGGGGCGGGGCTTTAAAAATGTAGGGACAAAAGGGCTGGAACCCTGAGTGAGAGGCGTAACCTCTGGGACCCTGGCGCAGAGCACATCTTGCATAAGACGTGCCGGTTCGGATGCGGAGACACTGGGTGCCTGAGAGACGACCTGAGCGACGGCCCCCGGGGTTGCGGGTGAGTTCCAGAAGCAACACCGCCTTAAATAGTTCCTGCATCCCCAGGGCTGCGCGCGGAGCCTCCGGAAGTGGCTGCACAATAATCTCATCTCCATAGTGGGAATCTGTCTGGGAGTCGGTCTTCTTGAGGTGACTTGGCCCCGCCCCCAGCAGTAATTGGCCCAGCTGTAGATGCTTTCCCGTTGCCGAAGAAACGCGCCTGCTTAGCGGTTGCATTTTCTATCACGGCACTAACACGGGATGGGGCGGAGACCTGGCTTCAGCAAACTCTTGGCCGTACGGGTGCGCTGCCCCCTCCCCTCTCCCGCAGGTGAGCGAGATGGCGCTGTGTCTGCAGCTACATCGCAGAGCGCTCAGCCGAGAGCCGGTGCTGCCGGGCGCCGACGGTTCCAGCCCGACACCGGGGCTGAGCGCTGAGGGCAGCGGCGGGCGCTGGGGCGGGCTTAGCAGCAGCAGTGGACGCAGCAGCACCCCATGGGGCAGCTGGGGCATGGCGGGTGCCTGCCCCACACTGGGGGACAAGGCACAAGGCAAACTGCCCATGGCTCTGGGGCCCTGGCCGTTGTGGGATGCGGACGAGGAGCCTCCCGAGACCGATAGCGCGGGCGCTGAGGCGGAGGTGGGGACACATGCGGAGACCACCGAGCCTCCAGAATAAAGGACGCTGGGCTTGCCTCTGAGCTTTCTCCTTTCCAGACTGCCAATCACTCCAACGCCTATGTACGCCCACTTCTGGCCTCCCCCTTCGGGTACCACCCTGAAGCATCTCCTCTCTCTGCAGCTCGGCTTCATGACGCTCTCCATATTCCTGTGTAGAAATCTGGACCACGTCTACGGCAGGCTGGCCCGGTACCGCTAGGCCCCAGCCAGCCCCAGCGGCACCCACCACCCACATGCAGCCAGGAAGTGTTTGTTTCCTTCCTGGCCGGTCTAGATGCGGAGCAAGGTGCCTCAGCGCCTCTGGGGACCCTGGTGTCTGCCCTACCGACAGCTTTTACTTCCGCCAAGGGACCAGGGCCTCTGTCCCGAGACTCCTCCCCCTAGTCCTTTCTCCCCACACCATCTGTCTGCCACCTCCCACATGACACCTCAAATAAATCCCCTTCGTTTTGGTAAAAATAGCTTTATTCTCCTTCGGGAACATAAACCATCCCTCTTGGGGAAAGGAAGGTGGCAGGGTGGTCTGTGGCTCATTTAAAATGGGGACGAGATTAGTTAGTCCCACCCTGCTGCTTGCCTAGCTGACATAACATTACATCCTTAACACTGTGTATAAATATCTCCTTATATTAAAAAAAAATCCAGCTTCCACTTCACTTTGCCCCAGCTGGGACATCCCAGATCAGAGAAAGGACGTGGGGGAGAGGCAGACATGGGGGTGGGCGGACAGGGAGGGTATAAGGCATGAGTGATGTCCCCCACACAGCCTGGCTCCCTCCTCCAGAGAGTGAAGAGCCAGTGACGAACCTGTCTATGGGTGTGCACTCCTGTCCCCAGCCCCTGCCAATCGCTCCCTGGGAGGTCTAATCTCAAGATCAGCTCGTTCAGTTCAACAACCCAGTCTTGGGGTCCCCTGTAACAGGAGCCAGCCCCATTGTTCCCGCTTCTGCGTTCAGGCCTTTATCACGGCCCCCCTCCAAATGAGGGGTACAGGGAGACAAAGGGGCCTTCCTGGGAAGCCGGTGTTCTGCGGAAAATCGGGATGGGGCCCTCAGTCCCTGACCAGGCGGTAGATGTGGTGCTGGGCTCCACGCTCGCTGGTGGAGACCTCAAAGACGTAGGCCGTGCACAGCAGCAGCTCCTGAGTGTCCCTGTTTGTCACCACCTGCCAAGAGAACAGGCTTATGCTGTGTGTGGGGGGGGGGGGGGGTAGGGTGTGTGTGTGTGTATGGTGGGACTGTCCTGCCCACCCCTAGTTTTCAAGGACATTCTGGCCTCTTCCCACCTCCTAAGAAAAGGGAAGCTGCCATGCTGTGTACCCCAAGTGGAAGGGATACCCTGTAGGTCAGGTTCCTTGGGCAAAGGGGTCACCCCCTATGCTGAGAGTTGGCAGGGAGGGGCCTCCACATCTTATCACATTCCTGAGAAAAGGTGTCTCCACTGTACCACAGGCAAAAGGATCAGCAGGTCCTATTAGTACAGCCCCCAAATGAAGGCGTGACAGCCCCCAAATGAAGGCGTGACAGCCCCCAAATGAAAGGCGTGACAGCCCCCAAATGAAGGCGTGACAGCCCCCAAATGAAAGGCGTGACAGCCCCCAAATGAAAGGCGTGACAGCCCCCAAATGAAGGCGTGACAGCCCCCAAATGAAGGCGTGACAGCCCCCAAATGAAGGCGTGACAGCCCCCAAATGAAAGGCGTGTCCTTCAGGTCTTGGCCCCTCAGGTGAGCCAGATGCGTGGAGGCTGCGGTATCTGCAGCTGCCCCAGTGAAGATGGGCTTTCCACAGGTGAGCCCCCATCACGTCCTGGAGGAAGGGAGCTCATCTGTGGATCCACACTGCCTGGCTGGCAGAATGGGGTTAAGGGCCGAGGTGGAACCCTAGAGGCTGAGGGTCCGCTTAAAGTCCTGCCCGCCGGCCCCAGTGTGTCACCTGAAGGATGGTGAAGTTCTCTAAGACACTGTTCATCATGTAGCGTTCCGGCAGCTGGCGCAGCTTGTGCAGGAAGTTAACCAGGTACTCGCACATGGGAGAGCGTAGCAGGCGATACACAAAGCGCCCGTCCTCCAGCTGGGCCCGCTCCGTCTGCAAGTGGGAGACAGAGGCTGAGAGACACAGCAGCCACCCTAGGGACCAACTAGAGTTCCCAAAGCAGCCTGCCTGTAGGCCAGGGCCCCTCCGTGTCCGATGCGGGGCCTCTGAACCTGCAAACGGGGAAGCTTTCCTCAGGGTCAGGGTCTGATACCCTGGGACTTCCAAAAAACCCTGATAGTGTCTCCAAGCTGAGCTCGAGTCCTCAGGTCCCCACAGTCCCTCAAGTATAACGCCCGTCTCTTACCACACCCTTAAGAACCCTTTTCATCTTGTGGATTCAATCTCGACACCATTCAACCCTTGAAATGAGCCCTAGCTATGACTGTTAGTTGCTTATTCCTGTTTTGCTTGACACAGGGTCTCATGTAGCCCAGGCTAGCCTAGAAGTTACTATGTAGCCGAGGACAGACTTGAAACCCCTGATGATTGGTACCGAGCAAGCATTCTACAACTAAACACCCTCAGCCTTCTTTGGAGTTAATTCTAAACTGCCAGAGAAGTTGGGCGGCCCTACCTCACACACGCCCACATGCCTGTGACCGTACTCTTGACGTATGCAGTGCCCTAGCCCTGGGCCTCACCTCCACCTTCTCCACCACTTGCTTGCCGAAGGAGCAGACCTTGGAGGAGCAGGTAAGCGTCATGAGCTCCCGGCTCTCATACTGGCTGCTCACGCCATAGAAGCTGCCGCCGCCTCCACCGGTCCCTGCCTCTTCACCACTCGGGCCCCAGTTCAGGTCCGCCTGAGACAAGATGGAGAGGCACAGGTGAGTCGGGGGAACCCACCAAATTCCGACCTAGAGCCTGGCTCCCTGAACTGCACCCACTTGCTCTCCCCAGGTCAGCACGAGCTGAATGTGCACTGTAGAAGACCCAGTTCCAGGAGGACTGGAGAAGCACGGTCCCAGTTCCAGGAGGACTGGAGAAGCACGGTCCCCAGGACAATCCTGACTCTATGAACCAAGGGCCAGAGAAAGCTTCCAATGCCGATGCAGGAGGCCGATGCAGGAGGATTGTGAGTTTGAGACCAGCATGGTTTGCATACAATCAAAGACCGTGTCTTTTGTTTTGTTTTTGTTTTTTTTTTTTTCGAGACAGGGTTTCTCTGTGGCTTTGGAGGCTGTTCTGGAACTCGCTCTTGTAGACCAGGCTGGCCTCGAACTCACAGAGATCCACCTGCCTCTGCCTCCAGAATGCTGGGATTAAAGGCGTGCACCGCCACAGCCCAGCAAGACCATGTCTTAAAATGGGGGTACAACAAAAATAAAATGTAGTTGAGCTTTTAAGACTGACAAAATGGAAGGAGAAAAAAAAAGGGGGGGGCTTTAGCCTCTGACAAGGAGCCTAGCCACTGGCAGGCAAGTTACCCCCACAGCTGGTGAGGGTCCCATTTTCTCCCCCACCTCCCGCTGCTCCCCACTGGCTATGAAAATGAATGGTTTGACTCCCACTATCAGCAGAGCCAGCCGCCCCCTCCAACACTCTGTCTGCTTTTCTTTCCACGCTTTCTCAGGAACGCATCTGTGCCTATCATCCAAACGTTAGCCAGGCAGGGTAGGCTCGAAGGCGGTGGCAGCCTTGAGAAGCAGAAGCTTCCGGCTCTGTCCTGACTCCACCCACCACCCCAACAACAGGACATTTTAATGCAGGGCAAATCCCTATGCCTGTGGCCATGGTACCCACAGCTGGAACCCCAGCATTTGGGAGGCTGAGGCAAGAGGACTGTCAGTTGGTTCAAGGTCAGCCTAAGCTATAATATGAGGAGCAGTCTGTCTCAGCCACGTGTGGTGGCACACACCTTTAGTCCCAGCACTCAGGTGGAGGCAGGCTGGTCTCTTCCTGAACAGCCAAGGAGGAAGGCCTCAGCAGCTGCCGTCAAGAGCTGGGGGAGCCCCTGAAACCCCAACAGTGGAGCCTGCAAGCCCACTCAGAGCCATTTCACACCTCCACCCAGAAAACTCGGGGTTGTGCTGTCTTTTGTTTTTTCAAGATTCTTTAAACTTTTATGTGCGGAGTGTTCTGCTACATGTATGTCTGGGCACCACATATGTGTAGTACCCTCAGAGGCCGGAAGAGTTCCTCTGGAACTAGAGTTAGAGACACATGAGGGCGCTGGGAACTGAACCTGGGCCCTCCAGAATTGCCCTTAACTCCAGTGCCCTTTACTTGTGTTTGGTTTGGTTTAGTTTGAGCTAAGGTCTCCCTAAGCAGTGTAGGCTGTCCCTGAACTCTGGATTCTCCAGCCTGGAGAATGCATGCCTGGAATGACAGGCATGTACCACGAAGCTTTATAACCAGATACCAGGGAAACCAGACTAAACCCCCCTGCGGACTCCTTTCAGGAGCAAAGACCCCGAGCTTGACAGTGCTAGTCATGCACCTGGACACCAAACCAGACGGGCCTAAGGAAGACACGCTCTCAGCCACAGCTGGTCACTGACAGCCCCATGTCCCCAAGATCCACAGTCATCTCATCACAGAGCAGGCCTTCGGAAGCAATGGCATCCAACCTACAGCCTCTCCCATAGTGTTGTGCTGCAAATATTACCTTACGATGAGTTCCATTTGTTTACGCTGTGGGTCATCTGTTTAATGATGCAAAGATGTGTTGCAGTCTTTTATGTTGCATTTGTTTAACTCTGTGAAATGTTACTGTGCCTGCCTAAAACACCTGATTGGTCTAATAAAAGAGCGCAATGACCAATGGCGAGGCAGGAGAGAGGACAGGCAGGGACAGCGGGCAGAGCGAATAAATAGGAGAGATCTAGGAGGCGAGGAAGGAGCAAGAGAAAAAGGAGAGGGGGATGCTAGGGGCAGCCACCCGCGGAGTAAGAGGAAAAGTAATGCCAGTGATGTAAGGCCTTTGCATGCCTTTGATGGCGCACCCACGCCTTTGCATGCCTTTGATGGCGCACGCACGACGGAGGCAGAGGCAGGAGGAGCTCTGAGAGTTCCAGGACAAAGAACAAAGAAACCCTGTCTCAAAAAAGCAAAAAAGAAACAGTGAAAGCGAGATATACAAAGTAGCAAAAGGAAAAAGCCCGGAGACAGAGGGGCCACTTCAGTTACGGAAACAAGGCAAGCTAAGGCTGGGCATTTATAAGTACGAAGACTCTGTGCTTTATTAGGCATGCGGGCAGGAAGAGCAGAGAATAGAGAAAAAAAAGCCACAGCCACAGTGTTTGTTTTGCTTTTGAAGTACGGCCAGGAAGACCCAAGAGCCTCCTGTGCCTGGCTGACAGTGCCAGGCGAGGGACCACTCACCCAGAACTTGACCAGGAAGAAGGCATGGGGTGGCCCTCGGTCATAGAGCTCCCGGAGGCCACCCTTTTTCTCAGGGAACTTGTCGTAGATCTGCCGCACGTCCACGCTCTCCAGGGGAGGCGCGCCAGGGCTGGGACACTGCTGACTGATGTGGACAAACAGGTGCCTCTGGAACTGCAGAGGGTGACAGGGTGAGGGGACATGGACTAGACCAACCGTGGGCCACACCCAGCTCTGTGGCCCCAGCGACCGCCCATCCTTGTTTGCCCCCACTGTCCCAACCTGCTCAGATCTCATCCTCTCCCATCCTCTGGTCTAGCCTCATCAACATTTTCCATCACACACACAACTCCAGAGCGAACTCAGTCCCCAGAATCCAGTGCCTGCCCCCTTCCGGCAACGTCACCAGCTCCCACCATGATGTCATTAACTTCCTTGGAAATGCCATTTCTGTCCCTGCAATCGACAATGCTGTGCCCAGTAAACTCTTACACAACCCTCAAAGCCCAGCTCATGCATGCCTTTTCAGGCAAGACTTCACTAGCTCCCCAGGGAGATCACCCCCTAAATACACAAGAACTAGACATGTTGTAGAATATTTGTTAAAGATGTGTTACTTTTGTTTATGCTGTGGAATATTTGTTTTATGATGCAAATATGTGTTGCGTTCTTTTTATTTATTTATTTTTTTTTTTTTTTTTTTTTGAGACAGGGTTTCTCTGCATAATAGTCTTGGCTGTCCTGGAACTCACTTTGTAGACCAGGGTGACCTCAAAGTCACTGAGACCTGCCTGCCTCTGCCTCCCCAGTGCTGGGGTTAAAGGTGGGCGCCAGCACGGCCCAGCTGTGTTGCGTTCTTTTATGCTGCCTTTGTTCAACTCTGAGAAGCTGTGTTACTTTGCCTGTCTAAAACACCCAATCGGTCTAATAAAGATCTGAGCGGTCAGTAGCAAGGCAGGAGAGGGGTAGGGGCAGCAGGCAGAGAGGATGGACAGGAGGAGAAATCTGGTAGAAGATCAAGAAACAAAAGGAAGGGAGGAAGACATCGGACCAGCCACCCAGCTACACAGCAAGCAAGAGTAAGAAGTGGAAACTATAAAGAGCAAAGGAAGCCCAGAGGCAAAAGGGAGACTGGGTAGTTTAAATTAAGGAAAGCTGGCTAGAAACAAGCCAACCTAAGGCGGGCATTTATAAGAAAGGATAAGCGCTATCATGTGTGGGTAGCAGGCCCCCAAGAAAGAAGAGCCTAAGAATAAACAAAAGGAAACCAACAACACTTCATAGGCTGGTTGTAGGCTATTACTGGTCTCGGTCCTGGGGCTACAAGACCACTAAGTCCCTGAATTTGTAGAGTTCAGTTTACCCCAGAGAAGTGAAGCATAAATCAACTCACAGATAACAGAAAAGGAATGTCAGGAATAATTTATGCTATGAAAAATATCCTGAGTATAGGAAAAGGACTGGGCATGAGCCAGGGATGATGACATATGCCGTAAGGGGACTGAGTGCTGGCTTCTGGCCTCTGGGCACCTTGCACCCCCCCCACACACACACACACACACACACTTAAAAACTCGAATAAAAAGATGGCACGTGGTACTTTTTAGCAGAAGGCTTAGGAAAGTCTCATGAGGAAATTAAGCCAGAGTCACTCATGCCAAGACCCAGAGAAGGCCCGTCCCAGGCTATGGGGCAGGCAGGCAGGCAGGCAGAAAGGGCTACGGAAGCACACAGACGCGAGGCCCAGCAGGCACGGCACAGGAGCAGCAGAAAGGCCTTCAGCTCCTGCCCCAGCTGGGATGCGAGGGCACCTCAGTTCCGCTGTGGGCATTTTGCTTGGCTTTCGGTTTTGTTTTGTGTTTATTGGGATTAGGGGTTTGTTTGGGGCAGATTTTTGTTGTCATTGTTTCTGTTCACTTGTTGTTTTGTATTAGGGTCTCACTCTGTGGCTCAGCTCTGCCTGCCTCTACCTCCCAAGGGCTAGGATTGGTTAAACGTGTGTGCCACCACGCCTGGCTGGGATTGGTTAAGCGTGTGTGCCACCACGCCGAGCTCCTCATCCTGGTTTTTGAGACAGGGCAACTTTCTGTAGCTCATGCTGGCTTTGAATTCACTATTATAGAGTGAATTTGTTTTTAGTTTTTGTTTTTTTTTTTTTTTGAGACAAGGTCTCTCAATATACCCCCTGGCTGTCCTGGAACTCTCTCTATGTAGACCAGGCTGGCCTCCAATTCTCAGACATCCTTCTGCCTCTGCCTCCCAAGTGCTGGGTTAAAGGTGTGCTGCCTCATTTTGTTTTGTTGAGAGTGTCTTGTGTGTTCTTTGCTTGGCCTCTGATCCCCCTGCCTCCACCTTTGGGGTGTTGAGATCGCATGCAAGAATTCACCTGTGCAAACCTGGGGATGGAACTCGGAAATTCATACACGTTGCACTCTGCCAGCTGAGCTAAAATCCCACCACAACTAAAAGTAACGCTGCCTTGGGATCCACGGCTCTGGGATCACAGACTTGCTATGTGAGTCTTTCCAGCATCACCCGTTAGTGACAACCTGATGGATGGCATGAGTGTGACTGCAGAGACACTGCGTTCCCAGGCCTCTGCAGTGAGTGTGACCTAGCCAGTGGGACATAGAGACCCGTGAGTTGCCTCATCAAAGCCCAGGCACAGGAAATTCTCCACTCTCTTGTCCTCCATCTGCTGGCTGAATGCAGGGAACCCAGAAGATTCTGTGACTCCAGAAAATGGCAGAGCCACTGCCGAGAACTCACATGAAAAGCTGGGCACTGTGGCTCATGCTTGTCACGCCAGCCCTCAGGAAGCTGAGAAAGAGCACAGGCTAGAAGGTTCAAGGCTAGCCTGAGCTACAGAGTGAGACCCACCTTAACAATAAACAAATCAGACAAAAGTAGAACTCTGGTGATGTGGGATGTCCTGTGTATGCTGCAAATATTGGTTTATGGGTAAAGCTGTTTTGGCCAATGAACAGGCAGAAATTAGCTAGGCGGGAAATCTGAACAACGAGACAGGGGAAAGGAAGGCAGAGTGAGGAGATGCCATGTAGCCACACCAGGGAAGCAAGATGCAAAGGCATTGTTAACTATAAGCACGTGGTAATATACAGAATAGTAGAAATGGGTTGATTTATAAGAGAGAGCTACCTAATAATAAGCCCAAGCCATCGGCCAAACAATTAGTAAGTCTCTGAGTGGTTATCTTATAAGCGGCTTTGGGAACCCAGTGGGCAGAGAGAACCAGGACAAATGGAACCCAGCTAGACAGAGAAAAGCCTTGCGTTTACAATGTGGCACTTTCTTCCAGGTCTTTAGCATATTATTGCAAAGCCTGTCAAACAGCAGGACTTTGCTATTAGTGAATGAATGAATGATCTGCGTTCAATTCCCAGAACACTTGAATAACAGGCTTGGCACCATGAGCCTGTAATTTCAATGCCTTTGAGGGAGCAGACAGATGTATCTCTGGGTTCACTGCTCAGCCAGCCGGGGCTACTGGGTAAGTTCAAGCCCAGTGACAGGCTATCTTAAAACACAAGGTCGGCACACTTCACACAGGGAACTGAGCAGGCGGAATGTGCTCTGGGGGGGAGGCTGCTGACGGTGGGGACAGCTGCTGTCTTCTCTCCCTGTGCGTTCCAGCATCACCTAGCAACCACCCCAGTCACTCACCGAGTCAACTGCATCCGGTGGCTCCACGAAAGCCGAGAACTCCACCAGCTGCAGGCGTGCAGTGCCCAGGGCCCGAGCCTGCCAGGCGGGGGGAGACGGAGCAGGCGGAGGCAGGGGTGAGAGGGCTGGGGGCGGCTCGTACCCTTGAAAGAGACGAAAGAAGGATTGCCCACAATGATGGACTGTTTTCTCTTGGCCACCTCCACTCAGAGCTGCGGTCCCTTCCCCTAGCACGACCTCTGAATAGGAGCACACACCATCTTAGCACTTGGGGAGTGGAGGCAGGAGCATGAGTCCAAAGCCATACTCAGCTACAAAGCAAATTCCACGCTGGGATGCATGAGGCTGTCTCAAAAATGAAAAATAAGGCGGAGAAGGGCGATGGAGAGGGCTCAGCTGTTAAGAGCCCTGGGTGCTATTTCAAAGATCCACAGAGAGTGTCTAACTCCAGTTCCAGGGAATGCAGCGCAGACTTCTGGCCTCCAGGGTCACTAAGCACACAAGCACGCTTACACACATGCAAACCAAGCGCTCATACACACAGAATAAGCTCACTATTCCCTCTAGGCTCTCACGCAGCTCAAGGTGGCCCAGGCAGTCTTTGCCAGTGTGTTAGAGGGAATGTACCAGAATTCAAGTGGCCAAGTTTGAGAAGAAAGCTTTGGGCCTGACCAAGTCCGGCTTGCAAGGGACATGGGAGAGACGCAGCAGCCATATTGGCACAGTGCGGCAGAAGCCGAGTGAACTCCAGAGACACCTGGCCTGGGATGACTAAGCTGGCAAGCCCACTGCCAGACCGTGAATTAGCTGCAATCTCGAACGCCTTTACTTTTCCTTGTATTAATTTGGATAGCCTGCTATGTTGTGGAATATTCATTGAGGCAAAAGATGTGTTACATCTGTTTATGCTGCATTTGTTTCACCATGTAAAGATGTGTTGCATTTGAATTAGTTAAATCAAATTAACCTGGGCTCAAAGGTGGGGTTAGCAACTAGTTAACAGGGAGTAACAGGGAGTTCCTGAGTTTTTTAGTTGGAAGGAGAAGCTTCCAGGGCATCTGCTAAGAGAGAAAGTTAGCCAGTTGCTATTCTAATTCTCTGAGCTCACAGCTTTTCACCCTACCTTTGGAATCTCACGTTTTATTATAATGAAAGAGACTTACTTAAAACGTCCGTTAGTGGCAGCAACAGAGCCATCGTCTGGGGGAACAGAAATCCCCCCAGGCTACAACCTCAGTAGCTGGGCTGCCAGTAGTTTAAGGCACAGCCGTTGTAAGGAAGGTAAGCAGCACTAATACTTGGACTGAGACATTTTAATTGGTGAGCGTGGTGGCTTGCATGAGCTGTAACTTACGATGCTGTGTGGGTAGGCGTAGGATGGATGGCCGTGCCAGAAAGTTTGTCCCTGGGAGTGAGTGGTCTCTGAAGTTTCAAAGCCCTACACCATCCTCAGTTTGTGCTCTCTGCTTTAAGCTTACGGTCAAGATGTGAGCCCCTAGGCTGGGCATAACAGCACACGCCTTTCATCCCAGCACTCGGGAGGCAGAGGCAGGCTGATTGATCTCTGAGAGTTCGAGGCTGGCCTGTTTTACAGGTTGAGTCCCAGGACAGACAGGGATAGATGGAGAAATCCTGTCTTGAAAAATAAATAAAAGACGTGAGCCTTCAGCTTCCTGCTCCCGCTATTCTGTGGTCATCCTGGTGCAGAGCTCTGGGCTGCCGGCAGAGCCCACGTGGGCATGAAGCTGTCACCGAGGGAAGCACATGCAAGCATCTCTCATGTGGACACCGAGCGGCTACAACCAGTCCTGCCTGAAGCCTCCGTCCTGTAGGTAAATTTCTTTCCCCCTCCCTTTCCTTTTGTTTCAGCTAATTTAAGTTTTGACCAGGTGAAGAAACTGCCGCCAGGGTCAGGAGCAGAGACGAACAGGAGACAATGAGCTGAGCAGGGGAGACGGCTCTCACCTGGTAGGTCGGTGGATGGAGGAGTCAGTGGCACGGAGAACGATGTCTGTGAGAACGGCTTCACGCTGTAGGACACAGGGAACCTCTGAGTACCGTGGAATGATGATGCAAAGGGTGCACGGACAGCTAGCATTCCCACATGACACCGAGGTGGATGTCAGCCGACCCGCCCAAAAGCAAACAGCCAGGATCCCCAACCACGAGGACCAACATTTCTGTTGTTTTGGCAATACTAGAATTGAGCCTAGTGCTTCAAGCATGCTAGGCGTGGGCTCCACAGACAAACTCCCCCTCCCTGGGGGATTCTACGCAGGGGTCCTATGTCTGTGCCACATCCCCAGCCCCTCACTGGGGAACTCTAGACAGGGCTCCACCACTGAGCGGCACCCATGGCTGCAGGGTCTTGCTGTGTAGCCCAGGCTGGCCTGGAACTCGAGATCCTTCTGCCCCAGCCTCTAGAGTGCTGGGATGACAGGAAAGAACCACCACCCTGTCCTGTGTGACAGCAATGTTGGCCCCTGGCCACACTGCCACTCAGCACTAGTCTGGCTGACATGTCTGAGGAACAGACTTTTCAGCAAATTTGATTCTTTTGTTTTTGAAACAGAGCCTCGTTATGCAGCCCCAGCATAAGAGACCTACCACCCTTTCTCTCGAGAGCTGGAACTAAAGGCACGTACAACCATTCCCAGCTATAAATTTCGTCAATTCTAATGATGGTGTGGAGTCATACTCCAGAGGCCGAGAGGTACCTCAGGAAATGATGCTCAGGAGACTGAGAGGCCAGAGGTCGGAAGAGGTCAAGGGTCAACAGACCAAGATGGGAAAGACAGACCCCAGGGACGTTCTAGTCCGAGTCCCAGGGTCTCCTCTTCCCAGCTCTCAAATTTGTACTTCAGTAGATTTCCCAGAATGCCATGCTCGTCTCTCGTCTAGCCAGCACTCAAATGTAAGCGCCCTGGAGACCCAGCTGGCCTTCTAAAGCAGAGCCTTAGTGGGCACGGTCAACATCATGGATTTCGGGGGATGAAGCAGGGGGATCTATTCTGGGCTACAGAGCTGACAGCCTGTCTCAATAAATACAAACAAAAGCTGGAGATGATGGGCCCCAGTGTCAGAACACAGCTGGAGATGGGCCCAGTGGTAGAACACAGCTGGAGATGGGCCCAGTGGTAGAACACAGCTGGAGATGATGGGCCCCAGTGGTAGAACACAGCTGGAGATGATGGGCCCCAGTGGTAGAACCCTTGACCAGCATACTCAAAGCCCTGGAATGAACCCAATTCCTCAAATGCACATCTTTCTTACTTTACAGTTAATAGGTGCAGGAAAATCACAGCTTTCTAACTCGTTCCTTAATACGAGCGTATCCACGCACTTAGTAGGTGTTCAGTAAATGCCTGGTGACCCGGCGGCTTGACACAGGCCCCTGTCATAGCAGAGGCTCACCTCAGCTTCCTGCCTGTGAGCCTTGCACGTGTTGTTTATCTGCCTAGCATACCCCCACCCCCACCTTCCCCTGGCTAAACCCTAACCTCAGAGAAAACCCCAGAACTTTCTCCCTCACCATAAAACCCATGGTGGTTCCTCACAACGCTGCACATACTTGCGCTCTGTATCTCTGACAGAGGCCGCTTAGTCAGCACTGGTCTCCCATTGGACTATGGGCTTGCCAGGGCCCAGCCATCCCTCCTCTGCAGCACACCTGCAGTCCCCTCAGTCCCTGGGGACGCCTGATCTTTCCTGTGTCCCCGGTGACTGGATCTCACGACCTATCATCTCATTCTCTCATAATACACACTCAGCCATCCAGCAACCAGCCGGGCCAGGCTGGCCCTAGGGTCCCTCAGTGCCCAGGGGTCTCCAAGTCGAGGTCACGGCCGGTACCCCGATATTCACCTTCTCCCTCTCAAGTAGGAAAAAATAAAGTCACCCCTCCCCCACTCTCAGGCCCCAAGAACCACCTTAGTCTGGAAACGAGCCTTCCCAGGCATTCTAAAGGCACACAGAGGCCCTTCCCGGAAACCCCGGGTCTATAGCTGTCCCCCAGGACCCTCTGAGACCCAGGCATCCTTCCTAGAAGCCTGTAGGTCTATTATTGTCTTCCCACAGCTTCTTACGAACCCTTCTTGTCCTTCTCATAAGACTTAGGAGTTGCCTGTCTCTCCAAGGAGCCTTACAACTTCCTCCATCCCCAGAAGCCTCTGGGCCCTTCTTGTCTCTCCCGGGACCATCTGTACCCATAACTGCTTTCCTGCAAGACTTTATGACTTCCTTCCCATGATCCTCTGGGGCCCCTACACCCCAAGGTGATCCACCGGAACTCATTCTTCCCCGGGAGGGATGTACTCTCCTCCTGGGAGGAGAAGTTCACCCAACAACTGCCTTCCCATGATGCTTTAGCCGCATGTTCCTCCACTTAGCCGATGTTCTCATTTAGGAGCCATTTTCTCCATGTGCATGCACCCCTTTTAAGAGATGAGGTAAGCTTAGAACAGATCACCCCCCACAAAGACCTTGGCCAGCTCAGTGCAGGGCTAGACTTCAAAGCCATATGGTGCGGCTTCAGAATCTATGTCCAAAATGCATGTAGGTAGGAGGGAAGGGGACACGAAGTACTCACTCTGGAGCGTTCCACGGTGGCCCAGCGCTCCCTGGCCAGAACTGGAAAAGCTCAGGGGTCTGAAGAAGAGACACGGGTAGGATCAGACACCCCTGTCGGCCATCACAGACCCATCCTTCCATCCCAGTTCCCAACCCAGGCCACCTGAGGGCCAGAAGGACCCAGCTTGGCCTGAAGGGACGGCGCAGAGATGAGCTGTGCTGAGGACATGGTGGCCATCGTCTGGAATGCTTTGTCCTTGGAGACTTGGTCCTGGGGAAAGGTTGAGGTCCAGGTGAGTGGGGAGTTCTAGCCAAGACAGCCAGGGTGGGATAATGTCAAGGCCGGGGTAGAAGAAGAAGACACGGGAACATGTGGCACAGGGTCAGAGAGGTCAGCTCCCCACCTGCACCTTCTGGCCTCCGCAGGAAGGGCAGTGTGTGAGGTACAGGGGTGGGGAGGTGCCAAGGAAAGAGAGAAACCTGACTCAGGGACTCAGGCTGCACTTCACCTCCGTTAGCACCGGAACACCTGAGTCAGCACGGAGCAGAGAGGGGCGGCTGCATCTTACCTCAGAGGGAGAAAGGTTTGCAAGACCAGGACAGAATACTAACGGCTTTTCTAAGTCATGAAACAGCTGGACAGTGTTCCGGATGCCCAGGCTACAGGGAATGAGACTTTCAAGGCCCCCGGGAACAGGAAGGAGGGGGGGGTGTTTCGTACTCCACACAGAACACAGAAGGGACTGAGAAAACACAGAAAGACCAGAACCTGAGGGTTGCAGAAAAGGAAGGGACCATTTCCAAGTAAAAGAACAGGAAGTAAGCTGGCACTGGGGAGGCAGAGGCAGGTGGATCTCTGAGTTCGGGACCAGAGTGAGTTCCAGGACAGCCAAGGTTAGCTAAAGCTACAAAGAGAAACCGGGTCTCAAAAACAGAACAAAACAGGAAATAATCAGGGGAGGCAAGCAGGAATAGAGAAACAACGGCGTAAAGAAATGAGACCGGCAGGGACAGAGGGAGGAAAGGACCGTAGCATAGCAGAGAGAGAGGCAACGGATCAGCTACATGAGCCTCTACTTAAGGAACAGGCCTGCAGGCCAACCCTCACCCCTCAGGGTGTCTGGCTCCCCTGGATGGATCTCTTTCTCTGTCTTCCCATTCCCTCTGTGCGTGTGTGCGCGTGTCTGTCTGTCTGTCTCTCTGTCTGTCTCTGGGTCTCTGTCTACTGCCACCTCCATGTATCTGTGTGTCTCTCTGAGTCTGTGTATGTGTGTGTGTTGTGTGAGTGGTATGTGTGTGTCCCCATCTCTCTGGGTCTGTGTCTCTGATCTGAGTCTGTGTGTGTGTCCCCATCTGTGTGTGTGTGTCCATCTGTGTGTGTGTGTGTGTGTGTGTGTGTGTCTGATCTGAATCTGTATGTGTCCGTGTGTTGTGTGGGTTGTGTGTGTGTCCCCATCTCTCTGGGTCTGTGTCTCTGATCTGAGTCTGTGTGTGTGTCCATCTGTGTGTGTCCATCTGTGTGTGTGTGTGTGTGTGTGTCTCTGATCTGAATCTGTATGTGTCCGTGTGTTGTGTGGGTTGTGTGTGTGTCCCCATCTCTCTGGGTCTGTGTCTCTGATCTGAGTCTGTGTGTGTGTCCCCATCTCTCTGGGTCTGTGTCTCTGATCTGAGTCTGTGTGTGTGTCCATCTGTGTGTGTCCATCTGTGTGTGTGTGTGTGTGTCTCTGATCTGAATCTGTATGTGTCCGTGTGTTGTGTGGGTTGTGTGTGTGTCCCCATCTCTCTGGGTCTGTGTCTCTAATCTGAGTCTGTGTGTGTGTGTCCGCATCTCTCTCTGTCCTCCCCCATCTCTGTGTGTGAGTGTCCATCTGTGTGTGTGTGTCCCCCATGGGTGTGTGTATCCCTGTCCTTCTGTGTGTATCCCCCCCTCTCTCTCTCTCTCTCTCTCTCTCTCTCTCTCTCTCTCTCTCTCTCTCTCTCTCTCTCTCTCTCTCCCCCTCTCTCTCTCTGTCTCTCTCTCTGTCTCTCTCTCTCTCTCTCTGGATCTCCCCATGTGTCTCTGTCCCTTTCTCTATTGGTCCTCTTCTCTATCGAGTCTCTCCCTTACTGTCTCTGAACCTGTACCCTTTCTCCTTCTCTCACCCCCTCCCTCCCTCTCCCTAACCCCACCTAGCCTCCCTGCCTGCCTTTATCCTTACCTTCAGCTTGGACTGAATTTCTCTCGATTTCCTTCGAGCCAACACTTGGATGTGACTGGAGACCTAGAAGGGTGAGAAGCTGATCTGAACTGTCCGCCTTTGTCCACTGCCCTGTGGCGGCACATGCTGCTCCTCCACAGGTGAAGTGCAGCCTCTGGCCCGGGTCCAGGCCCTCCTGTCCTTCCTTCTTGGGTTTTCAGGGTCTCCCTGAGCCCCTTTGTAATAACCCTCCTACAGAAATGTCAGCTCTGACAAGATGGCTCAGCAGGTAAAGGCACTTGGCACCCAGCCTAACAGACAGCCAAAGTTCCATCCCTGAGACCTACACGCCAGAAGGAGAGAACCAATTCCTGAATGTTGTCTTCTGATTTCTACATGTATACCATGGCATATGGCTACACACACACACACAGACACGCAATAAAATATGTACTTAAAAAATATTTGGTATTACATTTTATGTATGTGGGTTCAAGTGCACCATGGCATAGAAGAGGTCAGAGGAAAAGTTACAGAGTTGGTTCTCCTAATCATGTGGGCCCCAGGGGTTAAGCTGAGATCAGGCTTAGCAGGAAGCCCCTTCACTCACTGAGCCATTTCACAGGCACGTAATATAAACATTTTACAGAAATATCTGGCAAGCCAACAACATAGGGAACATCACATGAAACAGGAGCCAGGGTTCAGAGTTACGCTTGCCCCTCAAGCATTAGGGTGTCAGTTCAATCCACATAAATTTATACCCAGCACTGCGGTACAGACGGGGCAGGCTGGCACTTGTGGCTACGTAGTCTGCTCAAATCAGCAAGCTCAGGGCCAGTGAAAGACCCAGTCTCAAAGCAGTGGACAGCTACTAGGAGGGGACCTGAGACCATCTACTTACCTCCACACGCTCATGCGCACGCACGCACGCACACACACACACACACACACACGCACATGTGCACACGCGTGCGCACACACGCACACGGGCGCGCATGGATCCCCCCCCCACAGGCTTCATATACACACATGCATAGATCCCTCCTACACACATACATGCTTCATGCACACACATGCATGGATCCCCACATACATACAAGCTTCATGCACACACATGCATGGATCCCTCCTACACACATACAAGCTTCATGCACACACATGCATGCATACCCCACACATACACAAGCTTTTCATTCCTTTTTTATCACATGAAGCACATGTGCCTGGAAGCTAAACCAGCACATGAAAATGGCCCTCAGGAAGTACTCAGCCCACACCAACGCCCCAGAGTGTCAGTTTTGAGACCTGTTTTCGAGTTCTAGTCTTCCCTGTCCTCAGCTTGATGTAACGGGCAATGAGTTCGTTCCGGCCTGGAGGAGTCAAAACGGAAAAGAGCAAAGCTATCAGCAGAGCTTCCTGCTACAGAAGACAGGGATGACGATGACATCCGCAAGACAGCAATCCTCACTCAACTACAGCCACACAGGTCGAGGGACTCCTCAGCCACGGCATCACCAGTTCAGCCACATACTAACTATGTGGCTCCAACAAGTCACGTTTTCCCTTGACACAGGTCTTGCTGTATCACCCTGCCTGTCCTGGAACTCACTATGTAGACCAGGCTGGCTTGGAAGCGGCAGAGACCTGCTCACTTGCCTCTGCCTCCAGAGTACTGGGACTCAAAGTGTGTGCCACCACACCCAACCTCGGTTTTACTATTTTGAGACAGGGTCTTATATAAATGGGACTAATGCAGGGCTCAGTAGGATGACCCTGAACTGTTGAGGTACCAGCACCGCAGCTGAGTAGACTCTGGACACATCAGTTAGTGTGGTTTTTCACACTGGGTAGACTCTGGACACATCAGTTAGTGTGGTTTTTCTCACTGGGGTCAGGGCACCGCAGGGGACTCACCATACATCTTGCCCTCATCTGACAGGATGATCTTGCGACGGCCACAGGGAGGGTATATGGCCAGGGCCTCTTGAAAACTCTGCTCGATGTCGGGGCTCCACACACCCTCTGCATCAGGGCCCCCATCACCTCCGACACCCTCACTGCCTCCAGCGCCCTCCTCGCTGCCTTCCTCACTGCCCGTCCAGCCCCCGCCATCATCCAGGGGGGCCCCAGTCCGGGGTTCCCCCATCTGGGCCTGCAGAGACAAGGGTCAGCAGCTACATATGGTGCTGCAAGAACATGGCAGGAGCCCTGACTGCGGGAGAAGCCCTGGGTCTGAGGGAGGAGAAACCAAGGCTGGGATCTGGGAGGCTGTCCTTCCCCTGAGCTTTCGGAGGTGGCAGCTTTGAAGTCACCTGACCACCTCAGAGTGGTGCCCGAGGCCATGAGGACCAAAGCTGTGTTTGGATCGCCGATCCAACTAATCAGAGTCTGGTTAGTTGCCAGGAGTGAGAGCCTCCAGTCCCACTAAGGAACAGGTGCTAAGAAAGGGCAGCAGCTGCTGGAAAGAGAGATCCAGGGAGAGAGGGGACAGAGATCCAGAGACCCAGACAGGCACAGAGAAAGAGGGAGCGGTCATGGCTCCGGGGCTGAGACCTGAAAGCCAGCACAGAACCGGGCAGAGCTGGGCTAGGGCGCCCACCAAGCCCCAGGCCTAGGGACTCAGTAGCCCAGCCATCTGGAGGCCAGAACAAAGAGCCCAGGCATCCCCTCCCCCAGATCCCCACCGCCCTGACCAGGGGCGGGGCTGAGTGCGAGCAGCCTCCACGGCCCCGCCCCCGCCCCCTGGGCTCGGCTCCAACCCAAGTTCCCGTCGACTTTCCGGAGGCCAGGAACGGGGAAAACTTTTCCCATACTGTCCGAGCCCGCCTCCCTGGAGGCTCCATGTCTTCCAGAACTTTCCCAGGCTCCCCGGGTCCCGAGTCCCATCCCCTCCTCTGGACTCTCGGCCAGGTGGAGGTTAGGCGAACAAAGACCCCCAGATGCAGCCCAGTGTGGCGGCGACGTTCAGGACCCCCGTAGGCTGAAACCCCCACCCAGCCCATGTGGCCAGACAAAGAGACAGGCGAGTCGGGCAAGACAAACATCCCTAACGTCCTGCAGGGTTCCCAAGCCTCACAGGAGCCACGGACGAGGTGCGCGGGGCCTCGTGGCTCTCCCCGGCCACCGCGCGCCTGCTCGCTCCTCCAAGGGGCCACATGCTCACAGGGCCGACACTTGCAGAGAGGATGGCCCGGGAGGCGTGCACCTCTCGGCTCCCACGCCCTGAGCCTGCAGCCCCCGGCCGGCCCGCGCGCTCCCCCTGCGCAGACAGACCGTCCCCAGGCCGCTAACTGCGGGAAAGTTCCAGCTCCACACTAGGCTGCGTCCCCGCGCAAACTCCGGCCCCAGGGCAGAAAGGGCGGCGGGTGATCCCACGCGGGCCCAGGAGCACGCACCTCACCCCATCGCGCGCCTCCCCACCCCAACCCACACGCCCCAAGCAGGACCCCGATTCCCGCCGGCGCCTTCCTACCTCCCGGCCTGGGCAGGGGAGCCGCGGGCGGGCGGGGCAAGACCGGGAGAAAGTTGCCGGGAGCTTTGTTTGGGAAAAGTGGGAGGGACCGCAGGGGGGGCGGGCCCGGCAGCAGGCGCGGGATCCCACGGTGACACTCGGGCAAGGTGTTTGCTTTGGGAAAGAGGAGTCCTTCTAAGGCCTGTGTGCGGATGCTGGGTCCCTGCGAGAGGAGGTAGTTGTGCGGGTCTGGATTCCTGGCTGCGAGGGAGGACGCTGGGGTCTGAAAGCGGGATTCTGGGATCTGAGAGGAGGGCTGGGGCCTTCCTGGGATGAGGGAGATGTTACCGGGACTTGAGGAAGAGACTCCTGGTTCTGGTGGAGGAGGGGACGTGACCTGGGCCACTCTGCGATGTGTGTATTTGCTGAGGATGTGGAAGTGACAAGGAAACAAAATAATCTGTACCAATTTTATATGTGTTTTTATTCTTACTCTATGTGTTTAGAGTTTTAAATTGTATTTTATCTGTGTGAGTGTTTTTCTGCATGTATGCCAGTGGACAGAAGAGGGCACTGGATCCCGCTGGAACTGGAGTTACAGGTGGTGTGGGTGCTGTGAATCACATCCAGATCATCTGGAAGGGCAGCCAGTGCTCCAAGCCGCTGAGCCGTCTCTCTTAGCGCCCCCCTCCCCGTGTGTGTGTGTGTGTGTGTGTGTGTGTGTGTGTGTGTGTGTATGTGTGTGTGTATGTGTGTGTGCATGTGTGTGTGAGTGTGAGTGTGTGTGTGAGTGTGTGTGAGTGTGCATGTGTGTGTGAGTGTATGTGTGAGTGTGCATGTGTGTGTGAGTGTGTGAGTGTGTGTGAGTGTGTGTGTGAGTGTGTGTGTGAGTGTTCATGTGTGCATGTGTGTGTGTGTGAGTGTGTGTGTGAGTGTGTGTGAGTGTGCATGTGTGTGTGAGTGTATGTGTGAGTGTGCATGTGTGTGTGAGTGTGTGTGTGTGAGTGTGCATGTGTGTGAGTGTGTGTGAGTGTGTGTGTGAGTGTGTGTGTGAGTGTTCATGTGTGCATGTGTGTGTGTGTGTGTGTGAGTGTGTGTTTCTGTTCATGTGTGTAGAGCTGGAAAACCTCAGAACTTTGAGTCTCACATGTGCTGTACAGATGCTCCTAGCTCACATCACAGCTACCCATCCTCTGCTCCAACCTATCTCTGTTTGATAGAGTGAGGTGTGGGAACAGCTTGTTTGCTTCTGAGGAGGACAGGGCTTTTTTGGGAGCTGGCTGGACTCCTAGCGTTTCTGAAGGTTCACCCAAGTGCCGACTCCACGATCCATAGGCACTAATGGCTGCAAATGGCACCTGTCCCGGATAGAGACAGAGCCTGGGTGCCTGGGGGCAGAAGAGTTAGGGTCCTAGGTCTTGCTCTCTTAAAAATGAAGGTCTGAGTAAAAATGATAACTCTCATTTGTGTCCCCAGCTCTGGAGATGTTGGGGCTAGCCTGGGACCCTAGATTGTTTCCTATCGCTGTGAAAACAATCATGACCTAAAGTAACGGGCTGGGGGAGGGGACAGTGACATGTGAGATTTGTCCGTCGGGGAAGGAAATCAGAGCAGGAACTCAACCAAGACCCCAGAGGCGGGAACCGAACCAGAAACCACGGAAAGTGCTGGTCACTGGTGCTCGCTCAGCCTCACAGGAACACTGGCCAGGGGTGGCCAGGGGTGGGGCCGCCCGCAGGGGCCCTCAGCAGGAGTTATTAATCAAAGCAATGCCCTGCAGACTTGCCTACAGGCCAGTTTGAAGTTCTCTCTCCCCAGATGACCCTTGCCTATGTCAACTTAACAAAACACTGACCAGCATGAGGAAGTACAGGCATCCTCAGAAAGCAGAAACCCCAAAACAAACTAAGAAAACATGGCTATGAGCTGGACACACGACTCAAGGAAAAGCACTCGCCACCCCGTCAACTTGAGCTGATGGCTGCGTGGCGGGAAGAATGGAACACTGAGGTGCCCGTGTGACCTCATACCTGCTGAGGTACACACACAGATTCAAGGGCATCTTACACCTCATAGTTCAAGGCCAGCCTAGGATGCACACGACCTGATTTCTAAATCTAAAAAGCAAGAAACGGGGAAAAGAAGGGCTGGCTGTCTTCAAGCTCACCACCAATGGTGGCTGGCATATGGGTCCAAAAGAGAAGGAAGCTGGGATTTGCAGTTTCTTGGAAAATATGACACAGGACTGTAATTAGTTTTGGAAATAGTTGGGCTTTTTTGTGGGAAGCAACAGCCCCAAGATGGCGCCTGGCTGGATGCCAGGTAGTTCGTGCTTAGCTGTAAACAAGCCTTATTTGGAAGTGCTTGATGGATCTGGTGCGCTTCCTCCTGTGACCTATCTGGGATCACCAGGTGGCATGAGCTGATTGGGCTGTGAGCACATTTAAGGGCTTGCTGGGGCTGGGAGATGTGTAAGCTGATGAGAGAAGCAGAGTAAGCTGATGGGAGAAGCAGGGTAAACTGATGGGAGAAGCAGGGTAAGCTGATGAGAGAAGCAGGGTAAGCTGATGAGAGAAGCAGCGGAAGCTGATGAGAGAAGCAGAGGAAGCTGATGTACAAGGATCCTGAATAAACTGCTTGAAGAAGAGTTGTGGTTGTGTGTTTCCTTGCCGGCAGAGGTAGGCGCCCAACAAGTGGTGGCCCGTACGGGGAACCACTCTGTGGGTGAACGGCTCAGAACTTCCTGCAGTCAGGGCAGTCAACTAGTAAATCCCAGGTAAGTTGGGACCAAGTTAAGGCCCTTGGTAAAGAGGCGATAAGGTCTCCAGTAAGGAGCGATGAAGTTCCGGGTTTAGACTAAGGTTTAAAAAAGAAAAAATGAAGTAGAATGGATGGGTGTGATGGTGCACGCCATTAATCCCAGCACTTGGAAGGCAGAGGCAAACAGATCTCTGTGATTTCAAAGTAAACCTGGTATACAGAGGGAATTCCAGGACAGATAAAAGTTATGCAGAGAAACCATGTCTCAAAATATGTAAAAATAGAAGTAGAAGAAATAGAATAATAAAAAAGCCATGTAAAGATGGAAAGCACAGAGAAATTTTGGATACTATGCATGCTTCTGTTGTCTTTAAATTATTTGATTGCTGAGAAAATAACAACTACTGATAAAAGAAATGCTGCTGGATTAATTCAATTTATATATTTTAAAAATGCTTTGACTCCAAAATTTAAGCCTAAGGACAAGTTACTGGGGAAAAGGATTTCTATTTTTGTTTCCACAGAAAATAAAAAACTGTGGAGTCCTTCCAGACTAATGTGGTTTGATCAAGCCAGACCCCCTGAAACAGTGCCCCAGGTGCTCCAACATTCAAAGCAGTTGAGACAAAGCCTTGCAAACTACAGCCGAGATTTGTGCATCTTCTTAGTACCCCCATAACAGTGCCCTCTACCAGCAGGAAGTAGTTTGGAAAGAACAATGCCCAAATTCCCAAATATTGTTTATAAATGTGTTTTCATTTAAGTGGGCTTGGTTATAACTGGTTAATGACACAAGCAATCTTTTTAAAGGTAAAAAGGAAATAAAAGGGTTGAAACTAAATAAAAGCACATTAGAAAGATTTCTTAGGGAAGTTGAGACAGTAGCTCCCTGGTTTGCCATCTCGGGCAATGTAACTACCAGCTGCTGGGACAAACTTGGAAAGGATCTAAATTTTGCCTGGACACAGGAAACGTTGAAGTCAGGGACGAGGCCTGTTTGGTAACTTGTTTGAAGCTGCCTAGAGGATCAAAAATGCTGCAAGGTTGTTGAAAAGTTTTCTGATTTTGTGGCCAGAATAGTGGAGGCAGCTGTGAGGGTATTTGGAGACCCTGATATGGTCATGCCCTTGATAAAATAGCTTGTCTCAGAAAAGGTCCAGCTGGGTAGTGTCATTATTTAGGGGCTAAGATAAATAAGAACTGTGTCATGCCACAGGTGGTGGGGAAGGTAAAGGTAAATGGCCCTTATTCAGCCATGCATAATACAGCTGCAAGAGTTAATTTGGAGGCGTTTACAGCCCTTTTACATTCAACATATTAGGGCACGTTGCGGGTTGATTCACCTGATGGTGACGCTGATTGATGAGATGAAAGCAGATCAGTTGTGGGGAATCCTGTCGGTGTTCCCAAAGCCCATGCCAATTAGACACTTGGCTCAAGTTTTTCCTAGATTTTTTAGTAGCAATTGGTACTGAATCAAAGCATTGACCTTGCTCAGGAACAGGTGGGCTGTGAATGGAAGATGACCGGCCTGTGCGTGACTACAGTATCCTACCAGAATTATTCTTTAGCAGCCAATATGTCTACACAGCTCTCACGGTATCTTTTAGGTAATTGGTCTGGCAACTTCGATAAGTTGATGCACAACCTGAGGCTCTCTATCGTGAATGTGAATTCTACCCAGGTCGATGTCTCCGTTGCTGAGGGACTGTCTACATGGATCACCCAAGCCACGAATCATCTGAAAGAATGGGTGGGAATGGGTGCCCTGGGAGGGGTGCTTATCCTAGTCAGTCTCGTTGCCTTACGGTGTATCTGCAGGAGAGGGTTACACAGAGGAGCAGTAATGCCATGATTGCACAAGCCTTCGAAGCCCTGGAGGCAGGGCAGTCACCTCAGGCTTGGAAGGGCTAAGCAGTAATCATGCTCAGGATGCGAGACGAAGTACGGCACTTGAGGCTAGCTTCTAGCAGCTTCATGGAGGGCAAGTCTGATTGCATATGGGTTGGTATCCTAACCCCATCTCTGAGAAAAGATAACGGACGTGTGTGGCACCAGCTTGGCTGATAACTGGGCATGGGGCCATTACAATGTCCCTTGTTCATCAGAGATCAGACCACTACCCTTGCCTGTTGTGTTTAAAACATAAAAGGGGGAACTGTGAGAAGCCACAGCCCCAAGACGGCGCCTGGCTGGATGCCAGGTAGTTCTCGCTTAGCTGTAAACAAGCCTTATTTGGAAGTGCTTGATGGATCTGGTGCGCTTCCTCCTTCTGTGGCCTATCCGGGATCACCAGGTGGCACGAGCTGATTGGGCTGTGAGCACATTTAAGTGCTTGCTGGGGCTGAGAGAAGCAGGGTAGGCTGATGGGAGAAGCAGGGTAGGCTGATGGGAGAAGCAGGGTAGGCTGATGGGAGAAGCAGGGTAGGCTGATGGGAGAAGCAGGGTAGGCTGATGGGAGAAGCAGGGGAAGCTGATGGACAGTGATCCTGAATAAACTGCTTGAAGAAGAGTCGTGGTTGCGTGTTTCCTTGCCGGTGTTTCCTTGCCGGCCGAGGTAGGCGCGCAACACTTTTTATGTGAAATCAGCTGGAAAATGAGAACATGTCTACCATAGTGCTCAGAGGTCGTCGGTAAATGAGGGCAAACCAGATGGCTTAGCAGTAAAGGCTCTTAGAGCCAAGCCTGAGTTTGATCTTACAGACCTACTTGGTGTCAGGCTAGAACCAACTCTTGAAAGTTGTTCTCTGACCTCCACATCTGCACCCTGGCATTCCCGTGCGATAACACTCCGAATAAATAAAATTAAATGCATGATCTTAAACCCGAATATGGAATGAAAAGTGGTGGGAGCTGTGGCATACAGAAGCTGACCTAGGCAAAAGACTGAGGGTTCCAAGATTGAGGTCAGTGATTAGGGCGTGGCCATGCGGCGGGGGCGTGGCCAATACAGGATGGGGCTGCTGAAGCCAGGCCAGGTAACAGAGGCTAGAGGGTAAGATCATCATGTGGGAGCGTGGTTATGGAATAGGGGAGTGATCAGAAGAGGCTCTGGTTTAACGGAAGCGGTGAAGAATAGAGGTGTGACTCTGCATGCAGGGTTACGACCTGGAAGAAAGGCTTGGTTCATCCATGAGGTCATCAGCCGGGGCCGGGGGTAGCGGGTAGCGAGACAAGTGGCTGTGCCTTTAAAGAACGTGACAGGTGTGTCTTTTAGAGATCAGGGAGAGTTTAGGAAGGTCAGCGGGTAGAGGCATGGTCAGGAAAAGAGGGCATGTCCCTCTGCTTGAAGCTTGGCCAGAGAAGAAAATCTGGTTTAATGGACATTGTTAGCTACAAAAAAAAAAGGGGGGGGGTGGCTCTGTCTCAGAGGTATGACGTAGAATAAATTGCCTGGTTCATGGACAGAGTCACCACCACTTCTGGCTTAATAGATGTGGTTAATGAACAATAGAGAAGTGGATTGCCAGGAGCGAGACCATAGAATAGTGGTGATTCTGCGGTGACCGCGGGAGGTGGGTGTGGTCAAACAATGGGGGCGTGGCCAATCTCGTGGAGAGGTTGCACCCAACCAACGCTCTAGGACTCTGAGGAGGCTCTCGAGGCCAGAACTGGATATTAACTGTCCCGGTCCGGCGGTGTCCGGAGCCGGCTGCCGGAGCTGTGGTCCAGGAGAAGGAGCGGATGTAGGCAAAGGTGAGGAACGGGATCTGAGTGCGGACGGGGCCATGGGATGCTGGGCAGGTGCGCGGGCGGGGGCAGAGTGGGGCCTGGGAAGGGGCCACAGAAGAGTGATTGTGGAATTTCAAACTGCCCGTGCCATAGCCTCCCACCCGCCCGAAATGTGTCGACTGGGGGTCCTGCTGCTGCTGCTCCCCTCAGCCTTCCTGCCCTCCTCTGCTGTCCCGATCCATGATACCCAGTCCCAGGAGAGCTCCTCCGGGTTTCTGAGCCTTCAGAGTCTTCTCCAAAGCTTCAGCCGACTGTTCCTAAAAGTGAGTGATGGCAGGGCTTGGGAGACAGAGAGATGGGTCAGGCAGAAGAGGAGTCAATAGGGCAGAGAGGGCTGGGGTCGTGTCTCAGATGGTAGAATGGTTGTTTAGCATGTACACCACTGGGCACAGGTTATACCAGCGCTCAGGAGGAGGAAGCAGGTGAAAGGGAAGCCTAAAACCACCTTCTTCTACATAGACTTTGAGGCCAGCCTGGGATACAGGAGACTTATCTCAAAGAAAAGCGCGGTTACAAGGTAGTGGGGTTGAACAGACAGATGATGGGGACCGAAGTAGCAGGTCCTGGATGTGGCCATGGCTCACACGTGAAATCCCAACATGTGAAAGAAAAAGTTCCAGGTCAGCCTAGGCATCTTGGGTCAAACCGTTTCAAAAAACTAAGAGACAGGCCTGGTCACCCATGCCTGGAGGTAAAGTCAGGACAATGTCTGTGAACTCGAGGCCAGCCAGGTCAGCCAGGGCTACACAGTGAGACCCAGTGACAATAAATACACAAAAGAGGGCTGGGGTTGTATGTTAGGGTGAGAGATGGAGAAGAGGAAAGGGGGTAGCCAGGGACGCCAGGGACGCCTGGGAAGTGGAGCACGCGTGCCCATGTCTCCCTCTGGCCCTAGGATGACCTGCTACGGGACCTGGACAACTTCTTCTCCTCCCCCATGGACTTCCGGGACCTTCCCAAGAACTTCCATCGGGAAGAGAACCAGGAGCACAGAATGGGGAACCACACCCTCTCCAGCCACCTGCAGATAGACAAGGTGTCTGAGCAGGGCAGTCCTCCCTGAACCACCGCCACCTAGAAAGCTGCTTTACCTGACAGGGAAGCGGAAGGTGAAGGAAGGAGGGAAGCAGGTTTGTTCTGACTCTTGTGTAATCCTCACAGATGACTGACAACAAGACGGGGGAGGTACTCATCTCTGAGAAGGTGGTGGCCTCCATCGAACCAGAGGAGAACACGGAAGGTGACTGGAAGGTAAGGGAGCCAGGGCCCAGCACTGTTCTATAGCTGAGGAAGTCCACGGTGCCAAGCTGTTCCACTCTCCTTTCTGCTGCTGTAACAAAATACTTTAGCCAGAAGCGGTGTAGGGAGACAGAGGGCTTACAGCCCATCACTCATGGCATCATTTATTTCCACTGTCAAAAGCAAAGAGCGGAAAAAGACAAATCTTTGTTGCTCTGTCCTGTCTTAGGTGGTTCAGGACCCATTGCCTAGGGAATGGTGCTTGCTGCCTGCAAGGGGATGGGTCTTCCTACAGGAATTAAAGACCTTGATCTAGTTAATTTCCTGTTCAGGCTGTCTTCCCAGGTGGCAAGGTGGTATCTAAAATTAGCCTGTGCACACTCTGTACATGGAATATCCTCAAAATTTCTGGGGCTCAGTGCGATGTGTCAAAAGGGACAGGTCAAGGGGTGTGATTGTAAACACAGGTGACCCCAGTACTTGGAAGGCTGAGGCAAGAGGAATGCCACAATTTTAGGCCAGAGGCAAGAGGATTCTGTGAGTTGGAGGGTAGCCTGATCTATGAAGCAAGTGCCTGGCCAGCTGAGGCACAAAACAAATACAGAAAGTCTACTTACAGACTTCAGAAAGTGTTTTGGTCTTCCCAGAGAGTTTTAGAATAGCCGTCAATTCCAGAAACACAACGCGGAGCATATCTCAGATGTCTTGTTTGTCTTGGTGTAGTTTGGGTCTGTGCACACTTGGGAGTGCCCAAGAAGCTGCTGAGTGCCCCTCAATCACTCTCTGCCTATTTATTTGTTCCCCTTTTATTGTTTGCTTTGTTTGTTTCTGTTTTTTTGCTTGTTTTTCCTTGTTTTTTGAGACAGGATTTCTCTCTGCAGCCCTGGCTGTCCTGAAACTCACTCTGTAGACCAGGCTGGTCTCGAACTCAACAGAGATCTGCTTGCCTCTGCCTCTCGAGTGCTGGGATTAAAGGTCTGGCCACCAATGCCCGGCCCTTTTTATTGGTTTTGAAACCAGGGTCTCCTTGTGTACCCTGGCTGACCTCAAATTAGATTGATTGTCTCCTTGCACCGCACTTCTGCCTTGAGTGCTGGGTTTGAAAGTGTGGGACACCACAGCAGGCCTCTGCCGTCTCGCTGAATCTGAACCTCACCCACAATACAGTTAAGCTGGCTGACCAGCAAACTCCAGGGTCCTCTATTCCCTGCCCGGCCCCAACCCCAGGATGGCCATTTGAAGCGAGTGCTGCAGCTCCCGGCTATTCGGTGATGCTGGGGATTGAACCCAGTTCTCTCTGTTGGGCACAAGCACTTTACTAGTGAGACAGGGTCACTCAGCAGCCTAGGCTGGCCCCAACCTACAGGGAACTGAGAAAACAAGCCTCCCCCATCAAGCCCAACCGAGGTTAGGCGAATTTCGAAACAGGAATTTGGTGTAGGCAGCCAGAAGTGGTGACTCACCATGGTTGTTTTTGTGTCTTACTTTGGGTTTTTTTGTTGTTGTTGGTTTTGCTTTTGTTTGATTTGTTTTTGAGACAGAATCTCTCTGTGTAGCCCTGGCTGTCCTAGAACTTGCTTCCTATTCCAGGCTGACCTCCACTTCTGAGATCCTCCTGCCTCTGCCTCCTAGATGCTTGTTATGCTTGCACCTGGCATAACTTAAGGCTTTTAATTTAGGGTGACCCGACATTTCTGCCTCCACCTTCCAAACGCTGGGATTGCAAATGTGAACCATCACAACAAACATAAGGCCTTTTTTTTTGTTTTGTTTTGGTTTTCCCAGACAGGGTTTCATATAGCTCTGGTTGTCCTGGAACTCACTCTGTAGACCAGGCTGGCCTCGAACTCACAGGGATCCGCCTGCTTCTGCCTCCCAAGTGCTGGGATCAAAGGTGTACACCATCACCACGAAGCTAATGCTTTTGGTTAAGAGCACTGGCTGTTTTCTCAGAGGACCCACCTCCCAGTTCAGTTCCAGGCACCACATGGCAGCTTACAACTGTAAATCCAGTTCTGGGAGACTAACACCCTCACTCCAATATACATAAATAAAGTGAAATAAATTATATAAAAGAAAGCTTAGCCACACAATGGCCAGATGAGTTACATGAGCCTGTGAGATACTTAACATGGGTGTTGGGCAATACTGATGCATTCAAGTGGTACACATAGTTAGCATGTAAACATAAAATAAGTCTCCAAGGTAATGGTGGGAGTTTAAAAACAAATTTGTGTGCTGGAGAGACAGCTCAGCGGTTAAGAGCACTGGCTGCTCTTCCAGAGAGCCTAGGTTCATTCCCAGTTTCAGGGGATCTGGCATGGTCACACAGACATACATAAAGGCAAAATACTAACGCACATAAAAATAATCTTTTAAAAAATAAAGAATAAAGACAAACTTATTATACAAAGAATGCAGCAGGCAAGACAGAAAACAGACTGTCTGCACAGAAAGGGTCCTTTAACCCACAAGTACCAAGTGAGCGGAGATGTAGGTTGAGGCATCCCAGCATGGTGGAAGTGCAGTGTAGCATTTGACAGGATTCTCCCTGTGCCTCATTCCCAGGTACCCAAAGTGGAGGAGAGAGAAACCCTGGTGCCAGTGCAGAAGGCAGTAGACGATTTGCACCCAGAGCCCCGGCGGGTGGCTTTCTGGATCATGAAGCTGCCGAGGAGGAAGACGGAGCCAGAAGTCCAGGATGGGAACCGCTGGCTGGCAGAAAAGCGACATCGCCTGCAGGCCATCCGGGATGGGCTCCGTGGGGGTGCCCATGAGGACAGCCTCGAGGAAGGGGTCCATGTCCCCCAACACATCAAGCTGCCTATACGAAAGACACACTTTCTCTATATCCTCAGGCCATATCAGCAGTTATAGGATGGGACCAGATGTCCCTGCACATCCCTCACCCAACCCCAGTACCATATGGAAATAAAGTTTTTTTTTTTTTCTTACATCTAGCATTATCTCCTTTTGGTATCTGTCCCCAGCCGAGCCACAGTAGCGACTCCTCTAACACACCCTGAACACACACTTATCTGAGTATGGCTCTGCCAGCACTTGCCGGCACCTCATTCAGAACTTCCGGTTCCTATTGCTTCAACAAAACACCATGGTCAAAAAGCAAGTTGGAGAGAAAGGGTTTATTTGGTTTACACTTCAGCTTAGCTGTTCATCACCAAAAACAGTGGCTGACCAGGGCAGGATCCCGGCGTCAGGAGTGATACAAAGCTCACGGAGAGATGCTGCTGCTTCACAGGCTTGCTTCTCAAAGCTGGCTCACGCCTCCTTTTATTTTTGCTTTTCAAGACAGGGTTTCTCTGTGGCTTTGGAGCCTGTCCTGGGATTCGCTCTGTAGACCAGGCTGGTCTTGAACTCACAGATCTGCCTGCCTCTGCCTCCCGAGTGCTGGGATTAAAGGTTTATGCCACCACTACTAGGTTTTAAACCCACCTTCTTACAGAACCCGGGACCAACAACCCAGGGATGGCCCCACCCACCACGGGCTGTGCCCTCCCCCAATAATCGCTAAATGAGAACATGCCTTACACCTGGATCTCAGCTAGGCATCTCAACAGAGTCTCCTTCCTGTGATAACCCCAGCTTTTATCAAGTTGACACAAGTTGGGAAACTTGGTCTATGGCACCGTAATGTGCACCCGGTAATGGTCTTTCCTTCTGTCTGTCTGTCCTTCCAAGCCCCCAGTGTTTAAAGCACCCCACCTGCCAGGCCACACCAGATGCTTTAGCTTATGCAAAATCACCCAAGATCTTACAAAAGGAAAAGCAACAAGTATTGAAAGATTAATATTTGTTAATATAAAAATGTTTCTGTTTAAAGATACTAATTTTATTTATTTTGGTTTATCAGACAGGGTTTCTCCATGTATTCCTGGCTGTCCTGGAACTCAGTAGACCAGGCTGGCCTCTAACTCACAGAGCTCCACCTGTCTCTGCCACCCAAGTGCTGGGATTAAAGGCGTGCGCCACCACTGCCGGGACATTGTACAACTCTCAGACCACATTCCATCAATGAGGGAAGTCAGGGCAGGAGCTCTAGGCAGGGGCTGAAGCAGAACCATGGTCCCCTCAGCTTGTTTTTTCATCAAACTCAGAACTGCCTTCCCAGGGTGGCTCTGCCTACAGTGGGCGGGGTCTTCCCACATCTCACATGACCAAGGAAATACGCCGCCACACTTGCCTACAGGGCAATCAGTCTTGCGGGGCATTTTCTCAGTTGAGGTTCACTCTTTCTACACTAGATTTTATCTATGGTGACAGAAACCTAACCAGCACGCACAGGGTCTCATGTGCCAAGCTGAGAAAGACCTTGAACTTTTGTATCTACCTCCTGAACGCTGGACACCATGCCCGACTCACTGCACCAGCTGAGCTGCGTGTCCAGCACCTCATCATTATCATGTTGTGTTTTTAAACAAGGGGTAGGAGGGTACACACATGACATGGTATGCATGTGGATTCGGGGAACGTCCTTCCGCCATGGGTCCTGGGGCTTCATCCCAGGTCACCAGGATGGCTGACAAGTGTCTTTACTCACCGAGTCATCTCACCAGCCTTATTTTTTGGATAGTGTCACTATGCAGTGTGGCCAGCCTAGGGCTCTGTAGACCAGCCTGGCCTCACTTTCCTTCGTCGTCCTGCCTCTGCCTCCTGTGTGCTAGCCATTAAGCACCTGGTCAGTTTGCAGAGAGCACACAGGGAGGAAGCCTGGGAATGGCAGTAAACAGACTGAGCAGACCCAGAGACGAGGTGGAAACAAGAGGACCGCGTTTCTGAAGTGACAAACCAACCAGAGTTTTGTTCCAAGGATCTTTGGGAATCAGTCCGCTCACCTGCTCCTTCTTTACTGCCATGGAAAAAAAAATACAAATGTTAAAAAGCTGCTCGCCCCTCCTTCCTCTTTCTTGGATGGGGAGGGTTGAGTAGCCCCCAGGTGATTGCCGCAGCAATGTAGTCGTAAAGGCAATGTAGAAAGCAAAGAATTTTAGAATGTAGGTTGGGAATGGAGCGGAAGTGAGGCTGAACGAGGCTGCGCATCATTGTGACGGTAGCGGGTGGGTCCGGACCCAAGAGAAGACAGACCGGGGTCGGTTCAGAGACGGCGAGCCGCGAGGGGTGAGCAGTCGAACCCTAAGCTGCAGTGTCGTCAAGCACAAGGGCGCGGGGGAGCCCAGGGCGGCCTCGCGCCGCCAACGCTCGCCCGCCAGCGCGCATGCGCTCGCCCCGCCCCCGCCGCGCGGGGCCTGCTGCGCATGCGCGGCCGCGGGCGCCCCCCCCCCCGGCGTGCGCTTGCGTCAGGCCCGGGGCCCGAGGCGGGCGGGGCTTCGCCCTCTGGCGGGAAAGGCGCGCCGTTCGCAACCGCCGCTCGCGGTCGGTGGCCCCGGCTGCGTCCCGAGAGGCCCGCCCGCCCCGGGTGCGACCCGCCTGTGACACTGCCACACAGGGGCCACGTCACGGCCACCCCGGCTCCGCAGCAGCGTCGCCCGCCAGCTCCGAGTTGGGGCCAAATCCCCTCAGGTGACACAGCCCCCTGGGAAACGATTGGTTTCTCTGTGCGGCTCCGGGAAGCCCAGCACCTACTGTACAACAGGCGGGCCTCGAACCCATACCGACCCGCGCCTGTCGCTGCCCGCCCCCGCCCGCCCCGAGGGATGAAAGACGTGCACCACCGCTGCCCGGAGGCCTTTTGGGTTTGGAGACAGGTCTCTCCCTCGGGCAGGCATTAAAGGCCTCCCAAACATGCCCAGATACAGTCTTCCAGAAAGTTTGAAACCTGGCCGTTAGTTAAATTGTATTTTGTTTTTTGCTTTGGTTTTTTTTTCCCCCCAGACAGTGTTTCCCTGTAGCTTTGCAGCCTGTCCTGGAACTAGCTATGTGGACCAGGCTGGCCTTGAACTCACTGAGATCCACCTGCCTCTGACTCGAGTGCTGGGATTAAAGGCGTGGCCGCCACCACCAGACAAAAGTGACCCTTATTCTAGAGGCAGGACAGCACTGTCAGGGCTCAGAGGAGGGAGTCGTATGTGCACAGGGTCCTGTGAGAGGGGGCTGAAGGACTGGAGAGCACTGATGGGCAGGAAAAATGGTCCAGGGCTGAGAACTTGCCCGATGTCAGGTTGATGGCTCATGCCTGTAAGCCCAGCTCTCTGAAACAGGTGGAGCTCTGAGTTGGGCTAGGCTTCATGAAGTTCCGGCCAGTGAGGGCTACAGAGGGGACCTTGTTCTGTGTAAAAAGAAACAAAACCGGAAACAGTACTCTTGCATGTCCTTCAGCTGTGTTCCCAACGCCCACAAGGCAGCTCACAGCCATCTGTAACCCCAGTTCCAGGAGACTGATGCCCTCTGGCCTCCAAAGGTATTAGACACACATATGGTGCACACGCATGCAGACAAAACACATATAAAATAAAAATGAACATAAAGGGGAAAAAGCGCCTTCCTGTTGAGGCAAAGAGATCAAAAATTC